>REGM01000044.1:557127-582242 GCA_004194415.1 Aurelia aurita
GGGGGGGTGGATTTTGCCTCAGACATTTTCACAATAAATATTTTACATCAAAAAGAAAGAATTATAAAATATATTACAACTTGTAAAATCTGCGAGACTTTTATCTCTCACTGTCAAAATATTCGTGGTCAGCAGTGAAGTTTGCTGTAATAAATGGGGTAGGCCTAGTATAGTTGGAAAAGCCCAACTGACACGTTGGTCAGACAAATCCAAGTTACGTGGAAGTCGGAATTTTCTGAAGAGATCTGGCTTACACTCAACTTAACACCCCAATGTTTGGACAGAAAAGTTTGGACTAAAACCTTGGACGAGAAGTTTCGGACACTCTTTGAGAAATAGGAAACAATTTTTCTTTTTTGTAGCTTATTTATATAATTTTTAATCGCTTGAAATGGCTTCTACTTACATAGAAATAACACAATTTCTAACCAATGATTTTCACTGAATGTTTCAAACAAAAGTATCGTGAGCAAAATCTTTATCCAAAAATTTTGTTTAGACGCTTTTAAGGGTAATTTGGACAAAGAAGTTTTGGACAAACCTTATCCAAAACTTTGTCTGAAACTTTAATTCATGCAACTTTGACTAATAATTGTAATTGCCCCCCTTTATTTTCTCAAAACCTTTTATAGGGTTAGAATTCCATGGTAGATGGGTTCTTCTGGAAATCTTGTGCTTGGTTTTCTTGTGCTTTCAAGCTTGTTGCCTCCAATAAAAGTGGATGTCACTGCTGGTGGTTACAACTGGGTGGTTAGCCTTGTAAAACATGCAAAACAAAGCAATGGCAATTCAGAGCTGAAAGTGATTCAGGATGTGTCTTGTAACAGCAAAGAATGTAAAAATATTTATGTAAGGATAAGAGCAGTACACGAAGCCAATGTGAGTATGGCATGATACCAAATCTTTAATACTTTTTCTGCATCATTTCTGTTCTTCATTCAATGTAACATCAAATTCTATTGAAGTTTGTTAGAAAGGAAACAGACAGATGTACAAAAACTAAACCTTTAATGTCACATTGGCCTATATATGTTTGAAATTGCACAATTTATCTTCGAAATGTTGAAAGAACTGATGGTAACTTTTCAGCAATATACCAAAATATGGGCTGAAAGTAGCATAATAGCGTGGTCAAATTTCAATTTTTCAAAAAATGCTGTTTCAATCAACATTTTTCAATGGCTGTCATTATAGCAGCACATATAGTGAAGTAATAATTGTTCAAAAATATGGCAGTCAAGACAGTGGCGGCTGGCAGGCAAAAAAAGAAGGTACTAGAAAAACAAAAATTTGTGAGCGAAGCGAACAAATTTTTGTCTCAGAACAGCTGGGGGTATGGGGGGCGCTGTAAGCCCCCCATTGGGGTCCAGGGGCGAAGCCCTGGGAAAATTCGTGTTTTTATGCTAATATCGTCATGAATTGTCTCTAAATTGCAAGCTAAATACTTTACCGAATAGCTTTTTTAGAAAGTTGAGTATGGAGATTTCGAAGTCAAAATATGGTAGATAAAGCATAACAATTCAAATATGAAAATTGACAAATCGACAGATTCCACAGGTTGTCTCCAGTCGACTGAAAACCACTTTCTCGAGCAAACGATGTTGCTTTCATCTAGAAAAAATGAAAATAGGAAATTATGAAAGATCCCTAAATCCTATTCCAAAAAAATATAAGTATTATAAATTTTAAGTACGATCCGACCTACAATAGGAGACACTACATAATCTGTTTGATAATTTGTAGAAAGCTCTCGTTTTCAATAAATCTATTTTTCGAGCCCCCTGCTACAGCCGGCCCCCCAATCCCTTGAATAATGTTAGTCTCCCTTGAAAGTACGAGTTATNCTAATAATTGTCATATGTGTCTCTTTTCGTAGTAATTGAATTTTCTCTGAACTGAACTGTATATAAATATGGACGTAAAGAGAAGTATTTTCTTAAAAAGGGCGTTTTCCGACGATCTAAAGGGCGTGGTCTCAAAAAATTTTCCGGGGGCAAGCCCCCGGACCCCCATTTTTGCTCGCTTCGCTCGCTCTTCAGCCCCCCACTTAAAAACCGCTGCGCGGTCCCTGCCCTCAGGTCAGGTGCCCGTTGCCTCTATCAGCTATCATTCGATATGACTAATGAACATAAAAAGTTTTAAACACTAACGCCCACCAAAGGTAAAATAAAACTTTTCAAGTAACGTCGAGTGAGCAAAAGATAATGGGATGTTTGCCAGTTATCACTAAACGTAAAAAATTTGGACGATTAAATTTCCGACAAAATATTTTCAGAAAAACAATCTTTGGACGTTTTTTTCACGGAATTTGGATGTTTTTACAGAAATTTCGGACGACTATAAAAAACAATCTATTTACAATTTGCTCTACTTGTTTTATAATAAAAATGTTTCAAGTTTTCATATCTTGCTTTGTCGTAAGTTTTCAAATGATTCCTTGTCAGAAATTTCCATTGGAGAATTATTGTTGAGTATGATAAAAATGATTGCTGAGGTTGATTTAGTAAAAAAATAAAATGTTATTTACTAAGTAGCTCTCCCACTCCCAGCACATTCCTTTTCCATGCAAAACGTTCGTGAGCAAGACATTGCGCTCTTAAACAATAAAACTGCTGTCGTGTTGTTTTTCTGCAATGCAAAAAATGTCGGACGGTAAATATTTAAGACCACAACAAACTTTGGACATTAAAATTTCGGACGCTTGAAATGTCCGAAAATATTAATGTCCGAACTCTTTTGCGTTTATTTTATATCAGGTGTCCCAAAAGGTTTCTCCCACATTTGAATGGATTTAGTATCTAAAAGGGAAAAGTTTGATTCACATTTCTAACAATTTAACTTTTTAATATATTTATATTTTATTGATTGAAATATTGATACCTTGATATTTTCTTTACTTTGCAAATCCTCGAGTTGCAACACCGGCAATACTGCACCGTTTTTGTATATTACCTTGCAAACGGGGATTGTTTTTATTGGCCCCCCCTGTAGGATTATAGCAAAGTATCTGAAGTTCCTTTGAAGCCACCAAATCAAACTAAAGATGCATTAACCAATCGTGCTATGTTTTTAAAAGATTTTATGCCTATGCTTTCCCATATTGTTTCTGCAGGGACATCCAAATTACAAGATTTAACCTTGAATATGTGAAAAAAGGCTTTTATTATTCAGCTCTTACTGCATGGAATAGCATCCCTTTCAATATTAGGGAACTGCCAACCCTCCCGGAGTTGAAAATAAATAAAAAACCCATCTCAAGAGCTGAATTAGAAACCAAACACGACTCCCTGGAAGAGCAGCAAATAGGCCCTAACAGTTCTGAAGTAATTTTTCTGTTTGTATATATATCATATTGTATTATAGATTGTGAATTTAACTTGTATTATTTTATGCTGAAGGGATTTTGTGTTATAAATAATTTAATATGACTATGAAATAATATATTTCAGGTCGGAGTCACCAGCTGGATCAAATGCTTGCTTGCTTGGCACAAAAGTTTGTGAGGAAGTTTTCCTAGCACCAGTTCCATTAGTAAAAGAAGCCACATCAGTGAAAATCATCATCGAGTCTGCCAAGACCAGCATTTACATTCCAAGCAAAAGGTTTGTTTATTTTATGTATGTTCCAAGTACCCAAAATGATGTATTAAGCCCTTGTTAGACGAGCAAACTTTTTTTTTATAATCAATTAAAAGAAATCTCAAAAAGTACATCTAATGTGCCTATCACGGCAGGAATAGACACTAGGTCATCGAAGTTCCCACCATGAAGGCACGACTCTTTGTTTGCGAAGCATTTGAGATTTGCTTGCCAAGCAAAATGTTTGTCCTTTGGGCCATGTCGCAAAACATTGCTTGAGAAACAATTTTTGCTTTTGGCAAGCAGACAATGTTTTTGAACTTTTTCAAACACATTGTCCAACAAATTCGCTTAATAGACGATTACGGAACAGATGGCGTCAGGGGGCATTTGACCAAGATGCATGGCGTTCTGCAATGGCATCGACAGTGATTCTATAGAAATTCGATCATCAAACTCATCTTGGTCAAATGCCCCCAACACCATCTTTTCCGTAATCGTCTATTGTGGCTGCCAAACAATGTTTTTTGATGTGGCCAAACGGAAAATATTGCTTGGCAAACACTGTTTGCTCGTTTGGCCAGGGATTTAGACTGATTAAGTGAGTTCTTTGTTTCCCTGTGCTCTCGACTTGAATGGTATCGCTTTAGACTTATGATTTAGTGCTGTTATCGCTACTACTACTACCTTAACCACTACCTCGCTTATCGCTGAAACTAGGACTCATAATACTATAGCTCAATACAGGACTTGTTTTTGAGCTGTAATATCACAGGGAAACCGGGGAGTAGTTGTTGCTAAAAATAAAATTTGTAAAAAAGAATTTGTCTTTCTTTGTCCCCTGTGCGCTTAGTCATTTTTGTACCTAAGTCCCCTGTGCTAAGCGCGAAGGAGGTGGTGGGTAAGGTAATAGGAGCGATATCTAGGACGAAAATCATCAGTCTAGTATCGCTTCGGTCAACAGAGACACATCTTATTATTCTGGAAAACTTGACCCTATTTAGGCCCTCGCCACAAGAATGTTATCGAGAATGTTAAATTGCTCCCAAAATTTATGTAGACCAAAAATGGTTATGGCCATAGAACTGCCATTTTGTTGCAAAATACTACTAACTAGGTTACAATTATTCATAAGAGCTTAGCGAGTGGAACTTGAATCATGCAAGGGTTATGAAATTTTGGTTACTATGACTTGGAGTTATGCAAAGCAAAGAATTACGGGTTTTTATAGATAGATTACCTTGCTTTTTTATGGGCAACTAATAGAACACAATTAATGTAGTTCGTACAACGTATCGATTAAATTCATGAAACTGTTTATCTTGTGTCTTTCTGCCCAGGGATAGAAGCGCCCTCGCTGCGATGCTTTCTTTACGCCTACGTATTTGAGAGGCGCTGCGTAGGTGCAAAGAAAGCATCGCAGCGAGTGAGCTTCTAGGCCAGGGCAGGAAGACACCGTAGATTAACAGTTGAACGAACTAAATTAATTGTGTTTTATAACTCATGGTTTTCTTCGTAGCAAATAAACTTAAATTTCTGTGTTAAATAAACTAAAGGCCAAGATTAAAAGACATTAAACGTATCGGGCATAACCGGGCATTTTCTTCGTAGCAGTGGTCTTACTTTAGTTATTAAAAACTTTCGTTATTAAACCGCATTTGTATAGGACGTTCAATAAAGTTTGGTCCACATAACTTGCCTTGTTAGAGAAATTACATTATCAATTACATAAAGAACATGCTACTAAATTACAACTAAATATACAACTACAAAAACTACACATAAACGATTGAATACTGATAAATAATAAAGCCTATTTGGAGGTAGGGCCAGCACAGACGATAATGCTGAGATGCAGAAACCCTCGGCCGAGAGAACAACAACGACAACAACTGCCGCCGCCACTGCTCCCCCTCCAGAGTACCCACCGCTCAAGACGCCTGTGCTACCAGGTTAGGGTTTCTAGTTCAAATAAGCTTTAGTCGTAAGTCACCTACAGAACATAGTTAGTCTTTAGTCAAGGCTTTTAAACAGAATCAGTGATTAGTCAGCTAGTCAAAACCCTCAACTGATATCTGGATACCTTGTTTACTGTTTTCGAGACCGAAACACCAGGGATATCAGAGTCCAAAATTTTGATCGAATTTTCACACTCTTTTGGTCTGTGTTTCTTACTACTATTGATATTTCTGGTGTTTTGGCCTTGTGACCTCATGCCGATTACCTTTCCAACGTTAAGTGACGTCATGTCGTGTGGACGAACAGAGGTCGTGCTTTGTGAGATACGAGCAAGGATGTCAGGACACCTATTATTTAATAAATAAATAAATGTTTACTTACCTTGTCTTGATTGTTGTTGTCTTCTTTGTTTTGTCTCTCCCTGCCTTCCAACCGACCTTGGCCTAAATTTGGCCTTACCGCTTTTTCGAATCTAACTCCCTTGAATTCCTGTGTGTATGTGCGCCTTTCGCAGAAGAAAGGGTTTTAACCACAAGCCAAAAAATAAAAGTTTTCTTTTCTGGCTTGCGGTTTAAAACCCTTTCTTCTGCGAAGGCGCACATACACACAGGAATACAAGGGAGTTAGATTCGAAAAAGCGGTTAGGCCCAATTTAGGCAAGGTCGGTTGAAAGGCAGGGAGAGACGAAACAAAGGAGACAATAACAATCAAGACAAGGTAAGTAAACATTTATTTATTTATTACATAATAGGTGTCCTGATACCCTTGATACGAGACATACTTACACAGACGCTGGTTTTTTCTCGGGACTGGCAAGAAAAGACATTATGTGTGAATTCAGGCTTGAAGGGGATCGACACTATTTAATAGGGCATATGCTATATCTATATTTATCGATCCAATGAGATGGCGTTTTGAAAACGGAGGTCCAAGCAGACTGCGTCTTGATCAATTCTATTTTTAACTATAGTCTGTCTCAAATTAGATGTCAGGTGAAAATGCCCGCGAATAACAACAATTGAAATATTTTGCATGAGTAATTTTGCGTTATCGCAAATTTCACCTGACATCTAATTTGAGAGAGACTTTAGTCTGTCCTATCAGTGTCGATTTCCTTTAGTGAATGTTTTCAACGTACCTTTCAGAGCTAAATACCACAACATTCGACAATCAGCCTTGCTGTACAATCAGTGGCAACTTGACAATACGACTGTAATTCAACCAAGAAGCATCATTCCGCTGAAGGTCATCCCTGTCTTCACAAGTTTATGGAGCATGAAAATTAGACATCAAGTCATTCTAACTAGTAGCGAATTTGAGACACACAGAGTTACAAAGGTGAGTGCCCAGAGGGGGTGTACTCACTAATGTCCACTGAGGTATGTACTCCTCATTTGGTAGGATTTTGCATGAGACAATTTTCTAAAGGCTGATTTCCACTCAGTGGAATTTTCAGAGCGGGCAGAATGTTAAACAATCAAAAGTCACTGAGCCGTAAATTTCTATTCAACCTCAAATCATGGGTAGTTAGACACCGCATGCGTGCTTCTATGGAGGAGCGCCACAACTTGTATGCTTCTGCGAAGGAACAATACATGTAGTTCTGCGGAGGAGGTAATGTTTCTTTCGCTACCTCCTCCGCAGAAGTATACGCAAATTTACTCCGCAAAAGCGGTGTCTAACTACCCATGCTCAAAGCGACAGTTTTCGCTGTAGACCATAAAATGTCTTTTCGCTCGGAAAATTCCGGAAAATTCCACTGACTGAAAATTGATCGTAAAGCAGGGTGCATTTCGGTAAACAATCTCTTAACCCTATTTGGACCGGGTTGGAATTTGAGCATTTTCGACCGGGGGGGGCGTTTTTCGCCCCCCCTCTTTTTTTCCAAAACAAGAAAATATATAACAATGAAACTTACCCCAATTGTTCCTTGGACAATAAGCTTTACAAATTTGACAATAGAGTTTAATTAGTCACGTGGTTCGTCGCTAGGCAACCAAAAACAATAGGAAAATGACCAAAATTGAGCCACTGGCTTAAAAAGCAAAATTTGTCCAGATTAACATACGATAACAGGCAGAATTGTAGCCAAAAGTAGCAATTAAGAGTAGAGGAAGATATATACACCGAAATTTATCAACTTAGATCGCAACTCTTCCTAATTAAGGTAGAAGATAACCATTCTGGAGGATGAATTTGGTAAAATCTGACATTTTTTTATTTCATTAATTTTCCCTTCCTTCATCATCCCTCTCTCGGAATCAAGGCTCCGTTAGGGGTTAAAATGCCTCATTTGGCAAAAAATAAGCAATAAATGTACAGTATCTCCTCTTTTCATCCTTAGCAACCACATAGCAACGCAAAAACATAAATTTTCACCCCAGTTTTCCCCAAACATTGCTCCAACACACCCCCCAAAACAAGCGAAGTTTGTTTTGCTAGGAAAACTTTGTTTCCCTGTGACTTGTGCCTCTTTTTGGATTGTATGGGGTCTTCTGAAGAACTTGAAATTATAGGGACTCTTCTAACCTGGCCTATCCTTCACTGCTTGCTCCCAAGATGNTGGTAGGATTTTGCATGAGACAATTTTCTAAAGGCTGATTTCCACTCAGTGGAATTTTCAGAGCGGCAGAATGTTAAATAATCAAAAGTCACTGAGCCGTAAATTTCTATTCAACCTCAAATCATGGGTAGTTAGACACCGCATGCGTGCTTCTATGGAGGAGCGCCACAACTTGTATGCTTCTGCGAAGGAACAATATATGTAGTTCTGCGGAGGAGGTAATGTTTCTTTCGCTACCTCCTCCGCAGTATACGCAAATTTACTCCGCAAAAGCATACAAGCTGCTGCGCTCCTCCATAGAAGGGCTACCCTTCCCCTTAGCTAAATATATGAAATATATATAAAATATGAAATATGAGAAGCACGCCTGCGGTGTCTAACTACCCATGCTCAAAGCGACAGTTTTCGCTGTAGACAATAAAATATCTTTTCGCTCGGAAAATTCCGGAAAATTCCACTGACTGAAAATTGATCTTAAAGCAGGGTGCATTTTGGTAAACAATCTCTTAAAAATGGTTTTGAAACGCGACATTTCTTGAAATTATATTGTTTAACACGGTATAACGTCTTCTTAATGGTGGTGGGTCATCCAGAGCTCAGGGACACCCCCCTGTACATAAGTGGCATGAGTTCTCACCCTGGGGTGAATCCCGTAAATCCTGGTTTCCAATATTGCCGTACTCGACCGAGTGAATAGATAATAGCTTCAGGCGTTTGCCGAACTGTACAATTCTGGTTTTCTAACAGGTCATGTAATAGTGAAAGGCCTAACTTATTATTTTTATTGTTTCTTTACTATTTCTGTTGATTAGTGTCTCTTTATTGTTCTCTCTCTTAGTTTGAAGTCAACAAGAATATCTTTCCACAAATCTGTAATGACTCGACTGAAGATGTGCGAGATATGTTGAGTTTACCTGATCGTCTTGTTTTTGCCTCAAAGGTAAGAACGTAGACACATTGCAATCGTTGTTGTTTCGCTACGCTATTTGACTGAACTGATAACCGCTACAACTACGACTCATTTCCCCCAAGCTATCTAAGCGAACTAATACCGTTCTGAGTCAACATGGCCTAAATCAGTTACAATCTTTTCTCAAAACCACCCAACCCAAAACGTCAGTTGATGTTGTTTCTTTATTTCAGTATGGTGTCATGGAGTATCTAACAACTGACAATGGCCCTAACTTTTCAATTGCAAGTAAGTATACGATTTTAAAAGATGTACAATAGTCTTATTCTATTTAGGGACATTTTTATAGTTTTGGCGCCTGAACAAGTTTGAATTTACATAAAAATGTATAAAAACATCACATGAAAATCGACCGAGAAAGACCACAGACGATTAAGTTAACAGTAATTTCAATAAAAATACTACTTGTACGTTTTTGAAGGTTTCTTGAAGGAGCTTTATCGAAAAAATCGCTCATAATTTTGGAATGGAGTGTCCGATTTCAGTCATGCAAATTTTAAAATCTAATTGAAGATATCGGCATTAAAGACCCATTGCTAACCATGATCCTTTGTGCGCCGAATGAAATGCAAGACAAAGAGAATTTAGGCCAAAAACGACTTTTAGATAATACGAAAGTCGACTTTGGCGCCACGAAGGATCACGGTTAGCAATGGGTCTTTAAACAAGATATTTGCCAATATTATTGCTTTCATATCCAAGGACAGTAGTCATTCCAACAGGGATTGTTTCATGACTCACTCGGTATCGGGTGAACAACTTTCACAAGTCTCCCACAGAATCAGTGTGAGGCTCTTTTGCGGGATTGTGTATGAAGTTGTTGCATTATGAAACAATTATACACTTTACGCCGTGCCTTTAGAGACATTAAGTCATATGAGGACCATTTGTCTTTGATTTGTGTAGCATTGATCCTGCCACGCTGTGTTGATAGTCTGGATACAGTCAGCCAATCACACCAATCTGGATATCACGTGACTGCTTTAGCGAACCATTCCAGCACATTCTTCTATGGCAAAGTTGTCAAAGGTAGGATGATAATCATTCGAAGATTTAGATATTGAATGGTTTATTGGTTGAATGATTTAACTGTTGAGTAATTGAGTGATTAAGTGATTGAGAAACCGATTGATCGATAGACTGGATGTTTCTTTGATTGAGCTATATGATTAAAAGGATGCTGATTTAGTGATGGGCTCAGCGGCTGAGTGATTTTGATGGAATGGCTTTGTCACGGAGAGGTGTACAGAGTGAATGATTTAATGATTATGCGGTCGATTAAAGGGCTGTGTAACCGCAATGTACAGATAGAGCTAGCAAAACCACTATTGGCATTTGCATGCGAAAATTCTTGTTTAATTAGCTAAAGACAAAGGATGATTTCCCAGCACCATTGTGGTCCTTGTGTGAAAGACCGTTCTCAACAACTCCTCGAAATCGATCATATTTTAGCAATCGTAGGAAACATTACTTATTTAAAAGCAGACGCAAAGTGTGCTATTGTCAGTCTACTAGAAAATTGTTGCTATTTCCCATAAAAAATGTTATCTGGGGAAAAATTTTCAAAGCACCTCGCTTTGCGACAATTTCCATGATACCGTGACACGTCCTATTTAATAATAGACAATAGCGCTAAAGATGACGGCTCCAAAGACTCTGTTGTGTTTTGCTGCAAAGCATGCTGGTAAAAAGCTCCCTGACGACCACCTAACGGCATCCAAATTTTGGTCTGCCGTTTCGACTAGCTAGCTTGAATTCGAATCGACCTTGAATTCGAATACAATATGGTTCGAAAGGAAACCTTTCTAAAGAAGAAAAAGTAAAGTTTTGATTCGAATTGAAGTTCTAATTAAAGATTCTCGTTCGAATTACAAAATTTTCCTGTTTGCTGACGTTGATTCCTTGTTCCGAACTTTACCACAGCTAGCTAGTCGAAAAGTCAGACCAAAACTTTTATGTCGTTAGGTGGTCATCAGGGCGCTTTTTACCAGCATGCTTTGCGCGGCCGCCATCTTTAGCGTTATTGTCTATTGAGAGGTTGATTGAGAACTTACGTTTTGAATTTATTTGAATTTAATTTTACTCATTTTGTGGTGCGTTTGAATTATTTTTTGGTTGTTCTTATTTTCTTTCTTTGCTTTTATTTATAGGTGTTAAATTAGATCTGAAAGAAGCAAAAAGTTCTGACAATTCAACTCTTTGTAAAGAACTTGCAAACCGCGGTTATCAAGGTAAATTNAATGATTTAATGATTATGCGGTCGATTAAAGGGCTGTGTAACCGCAATGTACAGATAGAGCTAGCAAAACCACTATTGGCATTTGCATGCGAAAATTCTTGTTTAATTAGCTAAAGACAAAGGATGATTTCCCAGCACCATTGTGGTCCTTGTGTGAAAGACCGTTCTCAACAACTCCTCGAAATCGATCATATTTTAGCAATCGTAGGAAACATTACTTATTTAAAAGCAGACGCAAAGTGTGCTATTGTCAGTCTACTAGAAAATTGTTGCTATTTCCCAAAAAAAATGTTATCTGGGAAAAAATTTTCAAAGCACCTCGCTTTGCGACAATTTCCATGATACCGTGACACGTCCTATTTGATAATAGACAATAGCACTAAAGATGACGGCTCCAAAGACTCTGTTGTGTTTTGCTGCAAAGCATGCTGGTAAAAAGCTCCCTGACGACCACCTAACAACATCAAAATTTTGGTCTGCCGTTTCGACTAGCTAGCTTGAATTCGAATCGACCTCGAATTCGAATACAATATGGTTCGAAAGGAAACCTTTCTAAAGAAGAAAAAGTAAAGTTTTGATTCTAATTGAAGTTCTAATTAAAGATTCTCGTTCGAATTACAAAATTTTCCTGTTTGCTGACGTTGATTCCTTGTTCCGAACTTTACCACAGCTAGCTAGTCGAAAAGTCAGACCAAAACTTTTATGTCGTTAGGTGGTCATCAGGGAGCTTTTTACCAGCATGCTTTGCGCGGCCGCCATCTTTAGCGTTATTGTCTATTGAGAGGTTGATTGAGAACTTACGTTTTGAATTTATTTGAATTTAATTTTACTCATTTTGTGGTGTGTTTGAATTATTTTTTGGTAGTTCTTATTTTCTTTCTTTGCTTTTATTTATAGGTATTGCATTAGATCTGAAAGAAGCAAAAAGTTCTGACAATTCAACTCTTTGTAAAGAACTTGCAAACCGCGGTTATCAAGGTAAATTGATTCCATCTTTAATGATCAGAATGAAGTCACTTTGTATAGTATAACTATTTACAAACAATTTTTGCTCAAAATTAATCGATATATTCACAGTATAAAAAAATCAAAATACCCCACTGCCATGTGCGCCACAAATTACACACCCCCCAGTAACGACCCCGCCGGGCGTTAAAAAGACAGCGGGGAAAATTCCATAGTTATAAATTTTAGACCAGGATCACAAAAATCACGGCGGGGAGGAGAAAAATTTCGGCGGGGAAACAGATTTTCTTGGCGGGTCATTATTTCACCTTGGCGGGGAAGCGTTTCAGCGGGGTCGTTACTGGGGGGTGTAATTACGTGCTGTATTCACTGAAAATGAGATTTTCAAAAGATAGTCACCAAAACTACTTTTTGGAAATTATGTTGTTTGATTTGTAAGTCAGGGCCGAAGCCAGTGGGGGGGGGGGGGGCTAGGGGCGGAGCGCCCCCAAGCAGGCCGTTTGTCGGAAATTTCACTCTGTTTGTCGGATTTTTTCGTGATTTATAGGTCCACCTTTAAAAGATTTTGTCGGAGAAATGATGCATTGAGCACGAATTTGTTAACGATCGAGGATAAATCACGACATGAATTTTGAATCTGCAGCATCTTTTTGCTTCATATTCACTACATTTGAAGGATTCAAGGTGGGATTGCAAAATATTTCCAAATTTTGGTTATTCAAGAAGTACATCAGTCATTTAAAGGGAATGTAAGCATATAAAAGTGGCTCAAGCCACTTGCGGTTAAATTCTTGCCAATCAGATATCAGTATTTCCTGTTGCCGTTGATGAGTTACCCAAATATGGTGCAGCGCGTGTCAAAGTACATTGTCTTTTTGCATGGCTATTTTTATCAAAGGCTTATGTATGCTTACATTCCCTTTAACCCATGATTTGAACGTATGTTCCTACAACTTGCGTTGTTGCTGTTGTTGCTTTTGTCGTCGGAAAATTTTGGTTCTTTGCCCCCCTATGAATTCATGGCTGGTATCGGCCCTGTTGTAAGTCCCATCTGCAGTGGGAACTAGGTGATTGAGTGTCCTTTCCCGCTGTGGTTGGGACCAGTATTGTATTTGTATTTAGTCTTAGTTTTAGTTTTAGCTTGACAGAAAAAAAACTACTGCAATGAAATCACTAGTCGTCAGTAGTGCCAGTTGGCCAAATAAATTGCTTAGCACGATACAATGAAAGTTTTTCTTGAAACCTTTCACTGCTCAGTATCCACCTTGAAAGGTACTTCTTTGAAAAAAACCACTGCATTACCAATAGACAATAACGCTAAAGATGGCGGCTCCAAAGACTCTGTTGCATTTTGCTGCAAAGCATGGTGGTAAAAGGCTCCCTGACGACCACCTAACGACATAAACATTTCGGTCTTCCGTTTCGACTAGCTAGCTTGAATTCGAATCGACCTTGAAGTCGAATGCAACATGGTTTGAAAGGAAACCTTTCCAAAGCAGAAAAAGTAAAGTTTTGATTCGAATTGAAAGATTTGCGTTCGAATTCCCAACTTTACCACAGCTAGCTAGTCGAAACAGCAGACCAAAATTTTTATGTCGTTAGGTGGTCGTCAGGGAGCTTTTTACCAGCATGCTTTGCGTGGCCGCCATCTTTAGCGTTATTGTCTATTGATGCTGTATATTTACTTTTTTACAATGGAATGGTTTTGTCACCATCTTTTTTGAAAATTTGATTTCTCTATTAATGATTCACTGACTTCTACTCAATAATTTTCTTTTTTTATGTTGTACTTTATGCAGCATGCATTTCAGCAAAATCTTAAATTCAGAACATTTTTCAGAAATTTTCCTATCTGCTGTGCTACTTTTTGTTGGGCCATCCTGTAGTATAAAAGCGTTACTCCTTCAATTTTATTGTAATATTAGCACTCGATGGGCGTACTTCCTAAATGACATTTGCGGCGATGCCAGAAGTTCGAAGAAAGACGACAGGAGAATGTATAAGATAATTGTCTTATGATTTTTCATAATATCCTTCAACATTCTTCATACAAATACAGAAATGTTTCACTGATTTTAAGCTGCTACTAGCGTATGCAATTGGTTTCAAACCGTTTTGATCTTGAGCCAAATTCTTAAAAAGAAGTTTTTATAGAAAGATTGAATTTTAACGCTTTTTTTAAACTTCGTAGGTTGTTTCTGACTTATCCAGTATTTTAAAATGATGCTGCAAGGGTATTAGTTACTTATTCAAAAGTTATCTAAGTACGGAATTCAAGGTCTTGAACTTCAATGGTTCGAATCGTATCTCAGCAATAGGCATCAATTCACAAAGGTAAATGGAGCGGAATCTAAAATTGGTAGCATCAGCTGTGGCGTTCCGCAAGGCTCTTGCTTAGGTCCGCTACTTTTCCTAATCTATATAAATGATCTGCCGTTCGCCTTAAAAAACTGCAAAGTAACGATGTATGCCGATGATACTAGCATATCCTATTCCTCTAAGAACATCGAGGATCTTACTGAAACGCTTAACAGCGAATTGAAATGTTTGAAAGAATGGCTTCAGGGCAATAAACTTTCTTTGAATGTAATTAAGACTCAGGCAATGGTCATCGGATCTAGACCAAATCTTAAAAAGATCAGTGAAAAAACTGTAGGTTCTCCTGCATTTGTGATCGATGATTCTCCTGTAGAACTCGTAGACAGTATTAAATATCTTGGTGTCCAAGTTGACAAGTACCTCGTGTGGGATGAACAAATTAAATCTGTTCAAGCCAAGGTTTCCCGCTCATTAGGTTTCTTAAAATATGCAAAGAAATTTTTGCCTAAACTTATTCTTTGCAGTTTATATAGAGGTATTGTTGAGCCACATTTGAGATACTGCTGTTCTGTGTGGGGGAACTGTGCTGAGTCCCGACTAGTTAAACTTCAGAAATTGCAAAATCGTGCGGCTAGAATTATCACAAATAGCAGCTACGATGCTCCTGCCGAAGCTTTAATTAAAGAATTAAAATGGCCAACTGTGAAAGATCTGATTAGAAGTGAGACAGCAACAGTTGTGTATAAGTCTGTCAATAATCTCGCTCCTGATTATCTTTCACACTTGTTTATCAGAAACTCTGAACGCAATATTATCAGTCTAAGAAATGCCGATACTGACTTGCTAGTACCATTCATGAAAACTAGCAATGGGCAGAAAGCGTTTTCTTTTAGTGGAGCGAAGATCTGGAATCAACTTAGCCGCGAGGCCAAGCAAGCTCCCTCTTTATCTTCTTTTAAGAACAAGATAAAGGACTATCGTAATTAGTTTTTGATTGTATATATTCTGATTGTAATTAGTTTCTTTTTACCATTATTATGTATTACTTGTAGATTTTTAATTTGTAAAGTTTTTGGCACGGCCCCCTGAAAATCAGTTATACTGACGGGGCTACCGTGGATAAATAATTTTAAAATGATGAAAAATGAAAATTAGGACACCTATATTTACTTTATTGTTATTTATTGTTGTCTTATTCTTTTCGTTTTTCCTTGTCTTCAAACTGGGCTTGGCCTGAGTATCTTCGGTTTGGTCATTTGAAATTTGACGCCGTTGTATTCCTGTGTGTTCGCGCGCCTTCGCAGAAGAAAGGTTTTTGAGCCAGCTGTGCATGTGGTTTAAAACGAGATAAAACACAG
The DNA here is from genome assembly GCA_004194415.1 of Aurelia aurita. Taxonomy (NCBI): domain Eukaryota; kingdom Metazoa; phylum Cnidaria; class Scyphozoa; order Semaeostomeae; family Ulmaridae; genus Aurelia; species Aurelia aurita. The sequence continues at coordinate 573,080 of REGM01000044.1, forward strand.
GAATGCAAGGAAGTCAAATTTCAAATGATCAAACCGAAAACGCGTTGTTGGCCAAACCCAGTTGGCAGACAAGGAGAAACGAAAAGGGGAAACAAAAATAAATGACAACAAGGTACATATAGGTGTCCTAACGCCCTTGAATGCAGCCGAATTTTCGCGCAGAATTTATGAAGTAGACTGATTACATAATTGTAGTTATTGCTGTTAATAGACTGATGGACGCTCAAACTATGAGGAAACAGCTCAATTCAATAAAAGTGTAAACAAAGTAAAAAAGTGTCGTTGTTGTTGGGATAACTGGGACTTTGTAGTGAGTCTATTTGTGAAGTTGCGAATCGAAATTATGTTTAGTAACTTAATCAATTTATGTTTAGTAACTTAATCAATTTATGTTTAATTATGTTTAGTAACTTAATTATGGTTGATCATTTTTGTATGATATTGTATCTTTCCTTGTTTGCTAAGGTTGCAGAATAATTGCCGTTGGATCAACTTACAGCAAACCAGATAAACTGTTCATCCTAGTAGAATCTGGTAAACATCTACTTTTAGAATATTCAGGTCAGTGAAAATGTATTTTACATATTATATTGCGCGTTTTAAAACTTAAGACAAAGTATAGTAATGAATTAGGAAATTTCATTGGAATGCAGTCTATATAACTCCCACATATGAGAATGTTCTACTTTTGCAGACCTATAGACTTGCATTTTTTTATTTGTCACAAAGCCCTAAATATTGATCTGAATAATTCAAACTACATTTAGCTAAAGAAAAATGCTAAATATGCAAAATGCAGCAGTTTCACTTGACCTTCCCTCCAGTATTTAGCCCAAAGGCCAAGGTTGCTAGGAGTAAGCCATGAATAAAGGAACGTACTGAAAATAAACCCCGAAACGCTCTCTCGTGGTACTTCAGCTGAAGATTGTATCTCCAAAAATTCTAAAAACACGCTAGCTGCAGTTCGTGCGCTGCACAAATACCATATCGCAGGAGCTTGCTTGGACAACCTTGGAATGGTGCGAAGATGGCGATTACTCACACCTATCTGTATTTTACGGTTTTATCGTTTATCAGTAGACAATAGCGCTAAAGATGGCGGCCGCGCAAAGCATGCTGGTAAAAAGTTCTTTGAAGACCACCTAACGACAAAAGAAGTTCGGTCTGCCGTTTTGACTCGACTAGCTTTGTAAAGTTCGGAACAAGTAATCAATGTAAACAAATTGGATAATTTTGTAATTCTAACGCGACTCTTTAGTTAAAACTTCAACTCGAAATAAAAGTTTAGTTCTTCTGCTTTGGAAAGGTTTTCTTTCGAACCATGTTGCATTCGAATCCAAGGTCGATTCGAATTGAAGCTGGCTAGTCGAAACTGCAGATCGAAATTTTTATGTCGTTAGCTAGTCGTCAGGGAGCTTTTTACGAGCATTCTTTGCAGCGAAACACAATTGAGTCTTTGGAGCCGCCGTCTTTAGCGTTATTTTCTATTTAGGTGCCGTGATTTGATGTTTGTTTCAAACAAAGCAAATAGTAAGTTATGAAAACATACAGGTCTTCAAAAACTGTTGTGCCTGCATCTGCTACAATGTTTCAAATTGAATTCTGGCAAGATTTATTAAAGGGACTCCGTCGCTAAAGTGTAAACAAATCTGTGAACACCATTGTTTTAGGCACGTGTCCATTGTCTTTTGCAGTTTGTTTGGTGGCTTCACCCAAGCCACCAAAAAGTGACCATTGAAAATCCACTTATATCCGAGCAATCGTAAAAGATATGAATGTTTGGTTTGTTCCTCTGTCAAGTGCAAGGATTTATCTTCAAAAAGACTCTTTCATTTTTGAAAAAAAGATGAAAATCTGTGTGATATTGCCTACCATAAACTGCAAAATGAGCGTTTTGACCGAACTTTGGAGGTGGAGCCCCTTTAACAGCAAGTCGATCGCTATCTACTTTAGGGAGTTTACAAAACCGAAACAGTAACTGCATTATTTTTCGTGATAATTTGCTTCCCTTGAGAAACTATGAAGTTGTCTTGTTTTACTTACACAACTTATAAATCCCATTTCAAAGTCTTAAACTTTTGACGACGACTGTATTTTGTTTCCTATCAAAAAGCATTTTTTCCTGGCTAGTAAAAACCAAAACGAACAGATGCTCATGCGAAATATATCCTTGTTCTTTTACTGTTTCTCATAGTTGAGCTTAACATTTCAAGAAAAAATTTAGCCCAGGAAAGCCGATAACTGTGCAGTTGCACACTTGATGTGACGAAGTTTGATTTCTTGATTTTCACTATTGACTATTGAGAAGAAATTGACTGTTTGCTCTTGAAATCATCTTTTCCTCGCAAGTAAAAACCAAAACGAACAGATTCTCATACGAAATTTATCCTTGCTTGTTTGCTGTCTTCTCACAGTTAAACTTGAGATTTCAAGAAATAATTGATCCCAAGAGAGACGATGATTGTGCATATTTAATGTGCAAAAGTACAATTAATGGAACGAAGCTTGATTTTTTTCTTTTCACTGTTCTTCATTTCAGTAAATTCAAGGCTGATGGCTGTGATTCGGACGATCTCTGAAAGTCGACTGCGTAAGAGAAATTTAATTATCTTTGTTGAGAATTTTACACTTGAAATTTGCCTGCATGGCGCTGCGGGAGGCTGCGGGACAAGTTTCAACAAACATTACTCCGTTTAATCCCGGGGGGGGGGGACTTGACTATCGGGTCATATGGGGGTGTGCACGAGAAGGGTCTCTTTTATGACCTAGCCCCTGAATATAGGTGAGATTTTGACACCCAATCCTAGAATACAAATGGGACTTCCGAACACGTGTTTTCAATGCAAAACAACATAGCTACTTTTATTCATCCTAAAACAGAACATTGCCGGGTTTTTTACATTGCCTAACATTACTTAAGACCGAACATTAACATAACTTTTAGTAGAACCTAGACCCCGATCCCAGAAAATTCTCAACAAAAGTATACCTCATTCTCAGAACTTTCTGGACAAAAACCACCACAAAACTGATGCACATCCCCGTGTTACCGGATACCTCTTCCCTGGGCGTGTAACATGCAGTAAGTGAATTGTCAAATTTCTGTTTTTAAGAAAACAGAATTTGCTTCTAATCGGGCGTAGGCTTTCAATAAAAACTTAAGCATTCACTGTCTAACATCCGTTGTCGAATTTTGTTGTAACGCTTCATGGCAAAAACCAATAGACAATAACGCTAAAGATGGCGGCTCCAAAGACTCTGTTGTGTTTTGCTGCAAAGCATGCTGGTAAAAAGCTCCTTGACGACCATCTTATGACATAGACATAAACATTTTGGTCTGCTGTTTCGACTAGCTAGCTTGAATTCGAATCGACCTTGAATTCGAATGCAATATGATTCCAAAGGAAACCTTTCCAAAGCAGGAAAAGTAAAGTTTTGATTTGAATCGAAGTTTTAATTAAAGATTCGCGTTCGAATTACAAAATTTTCCTATTTGTTTACATTGATTACTTCTTTCGAACTTTACTGCATCTAGCTGGTCGAAACGGCAGACCAAAAATGTTATGTCGTTAGTTGGTCGTCAGGGATCTTTTTACCAGCATGCTTTGCAGCAAAACAAAGCAAAAAGCACACGAATGCAAACTATTTTTCTTCATCAGGGCTCTGAGACTTTTTCATATAATGCTGGAGAGTAACCTCGAGCGTGTTTACAGCGTCTATCTAAGCATGTCATCTGGAATTATGGCCGGCCTACAAAGTTAGGGCCGTTTGTCCTGGTTATTGAACAGTAAGGATATGGGTCGTAGTTTGAGCGAATAGGGAACTTCAATTCAAGAAAGTTTCGAGCGAAAACAGCGAATTAGTTCATAATTCTACAAGCAGCACACCAGTGTTTATTCTCACTTCCTATTTAATTTGTTGCATTTTATAATGTCTACAAACGCTTCAAATTCTCATTCTAGACTATTCAAAGTTCTCAAGTTTCCTGAAAAATGATACATATAATCTGACGGGGATGTCATTCACTCAGTTGTATGCTGATCATTTATTTATTTGGGGAAATGCTCTCATCTACAGGTAGAAACTTAAAGCCTAGCCTTCTCTTATTATTCTGCAGATATTTAGTACCGGGTGAGTAAAAAAAGTTAACGTTTGTAAGCCTGTCGTTTGCTAGCTATTCATCAGATTCTTTTGAAACTGATTCTTATCGTGTAGCTAACATGTCAACTGAGATAATAAATTTAGTTGGTTAAAGTCGGTTATATTGCTCTCGAGTTGCATGCGATTTTATAAAAATGTTGCATCTCGAAATCCTTTAAAAACTGGCCTTCACTTCATGTTCAAATCTGCTAACATTTAAGCTCAACAGCGATGACAATTAAACTCAGTTTAGCAATCTTCTTGCCTGGGCAACCTGTTGTATAGATGCAGAGCCTGGCTTAATAGTTTCTAACTTGGTAATTTCTTTCAGCCGTTTTTAAGCTAGTTTTCTGTACCCTCAGGCTCAACTGTTAGCAAATATGATCAAGAATTTTATGCCTGTTATGAAGGATTCTGAGATGAAACAATTTCATATAATGGCTTGTAACTCGGGAACAATCTGACAGATTTTAACCAACTAAATTTTATTATCTAATTTGACATGTTCGCTACACATTAAAAATCAGTTTGAACAAATCTGATAACTAGCTAGCAAACTAAAGGCTTGCAAACGTTTTAACTTTTTTTGACTCACCCGGTATGCATAAAACTGCATTGTTTTGCATTTTTGGGGGGTACCTGGCTAGAAAGCTCCTCAGAGTTCTTTCTAGATATCCTAAGCAATAATCTTATTACTTTTAGCTCAGTAGTCTTTATATTGTAGCATACATTAAATATGTTAGTTTTACAGCTGCTGTAGATAATCAATGTAGTAATTAAAAGCTTGAATTTTGATGAAAATGAAAAATGAAACCTGACGGAAACGTCCATGTCGAAGAAATAGATTTTGGCTTATTGTCTTACACAATAAATAAGCATGGAGATTTGCCTTGAGAGCACTATTTTTTCTTTGCAGTCCCAATGCTGGTCGCAACATCTTCATGTTGTCACATCTCAAGGATGACGTTATCGCACTCTTGACGACGTCACATCAAGGAGACTTTGCTTTCGTTACCAGAAAACGGAAGGTTGGTCCTTACGTAGACTGACGACGTGATGCCTTGTATTCGTTCAATTTTTTTAATCTCATGTTTTCATTTTCTCTGAGCCGTAATATCATTCAATTCAATGCGGAAAACTGAGACTTATGTAATCAGTCTAGTCCTTACGAAGGTTTACTCCTCGGTCCACTTCTCAGTTTTAAAAATCTTTGAAAACACATTAAAATTTGGTATACCGTGTGCGCCAAACAATAGTTCAGGCGTTTGAAAATTCGTAGTACCTAGAGTACTGGATAAATTTGAATGAATCAAATTCTGCTCGATAGCCGAAAGACCAAGGTATTTTGCAATTTTTCTTGTGTTTTTATGAGCACTGAAAATAAAAGATGAATTCAACTTTACGAAAAACCTTTTGGTTGCAAAATGCCCGAAAAAGGGCCTAAAAACACTTGGTCATATCGTAAAGAATCTCCTCGCTCAGAATAAAACCCCAGGGGGTGTACTCATATATATTTAGGATAGGGATGCTCAGGTTACTTTTTTGGGTCTAAAATTTGGGCAAAATTTATTTTTTTTGGTCAGTCAATTGTACAGTTATTTTTTTGGGTTCATGAAATTCTGGATTATTTTTTTGGGTCTCAAATATGAGAACAGTTTAAAAATATAGAAAAGCATGATTTACAAACGGATGTTGCTATTTTGTTACTTTTTTGGGTGTGTAGGGTAAGAAAAATTATTTTTTTTGGTCAAATTTTATGCAAAGAATTATTTTTTTGGGTTGATGGTTTGTACCCCAGCCTGAGCACCCCTATCCTAAATATATACGAGTACCCCCCTGGGAATAAAACGCAAGGAAATTTCATCTCTCTGAAGAGTTATAGGAAATAGATTTTCAAACAAATACTTAAGTTTTTGAATCCCATGGTAATAAACGTGCAGACGATATTTCTTACCCGTGAAAAATTGTACTTTATTTATTTTTCTGTGCTGGGAGTTTCTTTACGATTTGATCAAGTGTTTTAGGCCCTTTTTCAGAAATTTCGCAACTACGAAATTTTTGTAAAGTCAAATTTATCTATATAATGGTTCTTATATATCAGGTCCTTAATTGGCCAAAATCAGCCTGGAGGTTCTTAATCCGCAGTTTCTTTCATGTGGATTTTTACTGTATTGGTTGGTCGACGTATCGTACGTATATAAGACAAAAATAGCTAATGCCGAATGATAATAGATACGTATGCATGGCTCTGATGAAGGATTAATGCCGAAACACGAAAAAAATTGCTTCTGTCGTGGTGTAGGACCGGAAATCTGAATAAACTCAGATTTCTCCGACATTTCATTGTGCTTGAGTGGCACAGTGGATTGTCGGAGAGCATGAAGATCCTTGGTTCGAATCAGGCAGGGGCACAATTTCATTTTCCAATTGTGGTAGCCCACTCATTATAAATATATAAGACAAAAAATTATATTTTGCACGTAAGTATTGAATTTAACTCTATGTTATTTTCTTCAGGTATTCTTTGGTAAAATAGGAACTGTCTCATTGAGACAGCTTAGGCTCCTGGAAGTAGATAAAATGTTGACAATCTTCTTCGATTCAGCTGGTGATCTTTTTCAGGTAAGTCAGGTGCAANTTGAGGCAGCCTGAACGAGGCTTTCTTGAGGCAGCCTGAACGAGGTTCTTGATTAACAGATGCCATAATCAAGTCCAGACTGTCAGGTTCTTAAAAAGGTGCTTATAGCTGGTACAGTGTAGATGTGTTTTATAGATGCCAGTGCAGTCCTTCTATGACTTGAATAGCTTCTCAATACCCTCTTTTTAATAAAGTTTGTGTTATGAAAGATTTTACAGTTTTCGAGTAAAGTACCATCTTTTAAAACTATTATACAAGAACCTTTGGAAATCTCAGCCTCTTTGGGGCTCTTGTTTAAAAAGTTCTAATCATTGAATTGCAGCCTCAAGGTTCTTATAAAACTAGGTTCATTTATGCGGGTTTCTACTGTAAATATCGTAATGTCCTTTGCTTGTGCTTCCCCATATTTCAAGCGTTTCTACATTTATGAAAAGGTGGAAGGTTCAAGGGAAATGGGTCGTTATATACCGGGTGAGTAAAAAAAAACGTGGGGCGTTTAACAAGCCATGTTCTGGTGAAAAACAAGTCAAATCGGGAGTGTTGAAGTTTTATATTGCAGAAGAAAGATTGAATTAGTTATAGAAATTTATTTTGTTATAATCGGTCATCTCTTTCCTTATTTATTTGTGATTTTGTGATATAGCTATTTTGGTGAAAGGTATCGCTAGTAAAAGAACTTTCAGCTTGCTAACAATGACAATTAAATGACTAGTCCCCTAGGGATACAACATAAGCAACATTAGTTTTTCTTTTGTGCTCTAACACAATGCATGACCTGTTTCAAGTTTTGTAGAGAAACAATAGGATTGTCATGGTTTAGAAGGTCGCGCGTTCATAAATATGAATCTAGTCGAAGGCCTATTTTAACAATCTTGCGAAACACCATTTTACTAAAATCGCTCGTAATTCTGGAACGGAAAGACTGATTTCGACCAAACAAATTTTCATGTCTAAGTTAGCTTTTCTTCTATGCAATGAATTTTAAAGAAACGAATTTGCAAATTAAACTGCATCAGTAAAAATTGGCAAATACCTCACGTTTTTTCTGACTCACCCGGTATATAATTGCAGTTATGCAGATACGGCATGATGTTGTCATGTAGCTTCTGCTTCTGCTGCTTCGCAAATTACTGCTGAGATGTTTCTCCAAGCTTTGCGGTCATTTGCTATTGGTTTTATCTAATCAAAGTCCTACTTTTTGTTGATACTTGGTATTGGAAAGTTTGTTTTCATTGATCTTGCTCTAGTGATGTCTTTGTTTAATGTTGTTACAATAGGTGAAATGAAGGTGAAGGTGAAGTTGCGTTTTTTTAGCGCCAAGCGCTGGGATCGCAGAAATAGAGAAGACCTAATCGAGTCTGCGACCCCTTGTCATGATGCTCAAATGGTGGGGGTCTACCTGGGATCGAACCCTGTCCACCTGACTGTTCTGGCTGCAAAGTCAGAGGATTACATCACTGCGCCACAACAATAGTTTCTCGAAGTCTGCCTCCGTACCCTTTTTCTGATCTCTCAAAATAGAATTTCATCGCTTTGGCTGCTGGTGTCTCATCTGATAAGTTTCAAATTTCAATTCTCATTTGAACAACAATAAACGTAATATATGATAAATATGTTATATATGATAAACGTAATATATGATAATTTATGATAAACGTAATATATGACCAGACAATCGCCATCTACCTTTCAAGATATCTGTTGAAATTGGCTGCATTTCGCAAAGGGGTCATTATCATTGAAAATCTCTCTAATAAATCGGATTGCTCCGTTTTCAAACACAAGGGAGGTGAATTTCAAATTATTTCAAATCTTGAGGGACATTGTTTCGAAACAAATATTTTTTTCTCATCTGGCATCTTCTTTTTTTACTACAGCTATCACTGCATAATAACAAATGCAAGGAAAACGACTGTATTCAGAAAATCAAAATTCCTTTACGAGATGCTCTTCACCGAGAGAACCTATACCTAAAGACTGCCACTCGAAGAACTCGCTCCCCCAAAAATTTTCAAGAGAAGTGCAACCATCAACTTCGCAATTCAGAACCAGGGAGAGGAAAAATCCAAAGAACGTGTCCATTCGCAAAAATTACAGTACGCTCTGAAAATTTCCAGCATTTCACGAGGATTCCTCTGAAACTTCACTGCCGAAATAGACTGAACTCTGAATACGCTACGAAGCTCAGCCAAGTCACGTCCAGTTTGTTTTGGAGTGAGAATATCAAAGCAGGGAGCAATCCTCTTAAAAATTGCTTGTGGGAAGATTCGTCACATGACAGTCATAGAATACCAGAAGAAATTTCATTAGGCCTTCGTGATTGTTATGTATTTGAGATCGTTGTTTATCTTGATCATCCTGATTTTGCAGGTGAGTACTAGACTT
>REGM01000044.1:584966-598426 GCA_004194415.1 Aurelia aurita
TTTCAAGCAATAATCTTCTTCTGTACAATAAAAAAAAATCAATTTGACTGATGCCTACGGATTAACTCTGCGAGGGCCTAAAGTGTGCCCACTTTTTCATAGTAATGTTATGAGTCCCTATTGACCGGAGAGATATCAACAAATCAAAGAACGTAGGGAAACAAGGGATGGAAGGTCATAAGTCTAGGTGAGTACCGGGTGAGTCGATAAAAACAATCCCCGTTTGAAAGGCCACTGCTCGCTGGATATCAAGACAATAATATCGTCAAATACCGGGTGTCCCAAAAAAGTAGTCCTGTTTAAAAAATCACTAAAACTCATTATCAAACCTGTGGTAAATTTTCTTTTTCATTTGTTTTTTAAATGACCCAAAAGTATTTAAAGATGATAAAATGTTTGTTTTCAGCACCTAAAGGTTAAAAGATTACACGTTGAAAAACCTTGTTTTGAGCTATACTTTTTAAGCGACATAGTCAATCTTCCCCAAGAGCGAAAATGTTTAGATTTTTTATTATCCTTGAAGTCTCCAATGACAGTGTGTTCCGTTCTGTCGTTTATGACAAATTAAGAGCTTGATATACACAAAGAAATTGATCTGGTTTACACCAGTGCTTTTTTGCAGTATACTTCAAGACCAGGCAGCTCTAAAACGAAATAGATTTGCTAATTTTGAAGCCAATCACAAGATCAGCTTTACCTAGGAAAATAATTTGGTCTTTTCTCTACTTGCCAAGAAAAGAAATTTGAAGATGGGCGATGTAATCAAATTTTGGTGATTTTTCAAACAGGAGTACTTTTTATTGGGACACCCGGTATATAGTGGGCATTTAATAGTGGGCATATTCAAATAAATTTTATTTACTTGATTGAAATCGGCCACACCGTTCTGGAATTATGAGGGATTTTCTCGAGAAGGCCTCTTCAAGAAACAGTCAAAACAGCCCTAAAACGAGTATCAAATTTCCTATTATTTCTGCCTTACAGCAATGACTTGAATAAGTTTATGACACATTTTATCAAGGGTGGCAGGACTTATTAATAAATAAATGTTTACTTACCTTGTCTTGATTGTTGTTGTCTTCTTTGTTTTGTCTCTCCCTGCCTTTCAACCGACCTTGGCCTAAATTGGGTCTAATCGCTTTTTCGAATCTAACTCCCTTGTAATCCTGTGTGTATGTGCGCCTTCGTAGAAGAAAGGGTTTTAAACCGCAAGCTTGCGGTCGAAATTCAAGAAAAGGTAAGTAAACATTTATTTATTAATTACATTATAGGTGTCCTGGCACCCGTGGTTTTATCCGCTTGGGAGGTTGAAATTGCCTGGAATAATTTTGTTATGCTCCTAGGGATGACATTTTGATCCTCCCAAAGGGATAACCCCTTTCCGTTGCTTTCCTATGTTTCAGGGCAACTTTTGCGATCTGCTTTGTTTACATCATTAGCTTGATTACTCTACCGTTGAAATATCATTGTTTGCGATCGCTAATCGCTTTGAAATCGCTTGTCAATAAAAGGCAACTGATGCAGCATAGGTTCCAAATCTTTAAAGAGGTTGGTGTGAAATTCTTTGACCTATTTATTTGAATTAAATTGCTTGAAAGGAACTTCACCTTCTTTGCTATAATTTTACCGTTGGACTTTTCAGCAATCTTCAATATTTTCAGAATTAGATGGTTTTTCTTCTTTTTTAAGAGTTAAAGAATAATTTTGAAAAAAACTTTAGACCATCGCAATTTCTAAACTTTTTGAGGAAACATGGAATAATTCCAAGGAAACCATAGTTTATGAAAGTCTACAATATGGTATCAAGCGAAAGTCTTTCATTCTTCTTGTTTACGATTTAAAAATTTGATGACGTCACATCCTCAAATGAGTTGAAATATGAAATACGCTGTAATTTCGTAAATATTCAAGATTTCTGAAAGTTCAATGGTACAATTATATTATAGTATAGAAGCTAAACTTCCTTTCATGCCATCCAATTCAAAAAAATAGGTCTTAGAATTTTACACCAACCATTTTAAAGATTTGGAACCTATTCTAACTGATGCCTCCGTTACAAAATCTGTTCTTGCTCGCTTTGCGTTGTTTTGGACACTTGGTAGACTTGCGACGTGATTCCTTGTATTCGTTCAATATTTATAATCTGATTTTTTATTTAACCATCCAATTCAATGAGCGATACTGAGACTTATGTAATGAGTATAGACACTTGGTACAATTACTTATTATAATTTTTTTCAGATGTTTATTTTCATAACTTCAAGATAGATGATTTGCAACTGTCCATCTCAATCTCAAAACCCAAAGACTTACTGGTAGATTTCAACAGAACTGTCAACTATATTACCAACAGTGTACATTTCAAGGTAGGCAGCTGATAAAGCCCGAAAATTAAAGCAGTAAAAATAACTAATGTGCCCCTTTTTATTATTATTATTATCCATTTATTTAAAGTAGGCATACAATATAAATATTTATAAAGTAAGAGCTAATTCAAGCCTACTATCTAACAAAGTAAAATTTGCTTAAAAAGAAAGAAAAAATACAATACAATATAGTTAGTTATAAATATATGTATATATATACAGATTTTTACAATCTTTACAATTTTCCCCAATATTTACAGTGTTTTCTTTTTCGAAATTTGAAGTTAAACCATGAGCGGTAGGACAGCAAGTGTATATCAATGTTAACTTTTTATCAGTAGTGAGCCACCTTAACCCATTGTGTTGATATTTGGAATTTATTTTTAATTAGTATTGAGCCACCTTATCTCTGATCCGCGAATTAATTGTTTTGTTAGTTAGCCATCATCATCATCATCATCATCATCATTAATTTATTTTTACAGTAGGCGAGAAATAATTATAGCTCAAATTTACGTATTCAGTCTTTTGGGTCTTTTGGGATGTTTGTTCCAGCAACCCCAACGACTCCAGCGACTGCAACGACCTAGTGTGAACCAGGCTTAAGAAAAATGAAATTCGTGGATCAGCGATAAGGTGGCTCGATACTAATTAGAAATAAATTCAAGAAACCAACACAATGAGTTTAAATGACTGATGCACACTTGGCGAGCATCGGTTCCAAATCTTGAAAAAGGTGGGTATAAAATTTTATGACCTATTTCTTTGGGTAGAATGGCTTGAAAGGAACTTTGGCTTCTTTGCTATAGTTCTACCGTTGGACTTTTCAATATTTTCAGAATTAAAAGGTTTTTCGTCTTTCTTAAGGATTCAAGAAAATTTTTGGGAAAAACTTAAAAACATCGTAATTTCTAAACTTTTTGAGGAAACATAGAATAATTTTCAAGAAAACCATAGTTTATGAATGTCTACAATATGGTATCAAACACAAGTCTTTCACTGTTCTGGTTTACGATTCAGAAATTTGTTGACGTCACATCCTCCAAAGCGTTGAAATATAAAATACACTTTAGTTTCGAAAAATGTTCAAGATTTCAGAAAAGTCCAACGGTAGAATTATAGCAAAGTAGCTAAAGTGTCTTTCAAGCCATTCTGTTCAAAGAAATAGGTCACAGGTCACAGGTCCTAGGATTTTACACCAACCTTTTTAAAGTTTTGTAAAGATTTGCAACCTTCTCTCACTTGGTGTCCTGTCGCTCATGGTTAAGCTGCTCATAGGTTCCAAATCTTTGAATTGGCGCAAAAAGGTCGGTGTAAAATTCAGCGACATATTTCTTTGAAACGAATGGCTTGAAAGAAATTTTAGCTACTTTGCTATAACTCTACCTTCAGACTTTCTAGAAATCTTCAATATTTTCGAAATTACAGCGTATTTCATATTTCAACTCATTTGAGGATGTGACGCCATCAAATTTCTAAATCGCAAACCAGAAGAGTGAAAGACTCTTGCTTGATACCATATTGTAGACGTTCATAAACTATGTTTTTCTGGAAAATTATTCGATGTTTCCTCAAAAGTTTAGAAATTACGATGGTTTTAAGTTTTTTTAAAAAGTTTTCTTGAATTCTTAAAAAAGAAGAAAAGCACTCTAAATTCTGAAAATATTGAAGATTTCTGAAAAGTCCAACGGTAGAATTATTACGAAGTAGCTAAAGTTCCTTCAAGCCATTCCATTCAAAGAAATAGGTCGCAGAATTTTACACCGACCTTTTTAAAGATCTATTAAACTGCTACTTGGAAATAATATTTTTTTCAATTTGTTCGATTAACTTATCTTTTAGTTATTTTGAAATTTTTAATAAAATCGTTATGTTTTACTGGTAACAAAATGTTTATATTTTTTATGTTATTGTTTACTGAGTATCTTTTTTGTTAATGATTTTTTGGCTGTTGTTGCAACCGGATAATTTTAATTGCGTTAAGAACGACAAGTTTCGAGCAGAGACGTTTCAGTGGAAATGTTTTAGGATGTATTTTCTGCAATTTCAGCGGAGCAAACTTAAGCGTTGAAATGTATCACAAACAGTTTTTAACAATTATCGATGTCTTTGAAAAAGAAGGGATATTCCTCATAGCCTTTGTCGTATTTCTTTATTTCTTTAGACAAAAATCCCAGTTTGAAGCAACAGAAGAGTTTTTTGAAGTTTCGAAAACAATTTGAAAAACCAGATATGATATATTTCTATAAGATCCGAAAGGGTGAAAGGTAGAATTTTGTTTGCCAAAAAGTTAACTTTAGGGAACGAAACAAGACTTGGCATTAAGCCAAAGCAAATATTCAAACATTTTGAAGCCATCAATTTACTTTTTAGAATAACTAGACTGCTAGACAAAGCAGAGGAACTACGCATGTCACAGGCGGTCTTGATTTGAGTTTGTTCCCTTTACTTGCAGATTAATCTTTGCAATTCTGGCACGAGAACGACACAGAAGCCAGCTGGGACGGGACAGGAAATCGTCTCGACAGAAATCAAGGTATTGTCTTCGATCGGTAACGATTAATCTTGAATTCCCTGCGATAAAGAGGGTCCTAAAGGGGTCAGATGGGATCTGGAATTTGCCTAAAATGATACTCTGGGAATGGGATTTTCGTGGTGGGACTGGGATTTTATAGACTTGCTCCAAGTCTATTCCGTGGTCTATCAGCGCTCAATAAAACATAATAACTTCTGCGGGGGCGTAAATCGTGACGATGACGCTGCGAAGGAGAAACGAGAAACGAAAGGAAATGGAAAATTCTAGCTCCAAGTCTTTTCCGTTTCCTTTCGTTTCTCGTTTCTCCTTCGCAGCGTCCACGTGACGATTTACGCCCCGCAGAAGTTATTATGTTTTATTCAGCGCTGATAGACCACGGAATAGACTTGGAGCAAGTCTAGGATTTTATGAATCTGGACTGGCAATACCAACGACAAAAACAATAGACTAAGAAGGGGATTTGATCACCGACTGTATGGCATCTACAAAAAATGACCAGGATTGCCCACAAACTGTGACTGGGAGAATGGGATTAAGGACCCCCTTCAGGGCCTTCGATAAACCATTAGACTTGCCGCAAGGTTATTTCGCGAAGTCCGTCTTGCCGTTCAGCCGGATAGTGGAATTGCAGATCCCGGAAAGTACGGAACAGGAACGGTCAGATGGACTTCACAAAACAGACTTAGGGCAAGTCTAATAAACCACAAAAGCCTGAAATGTTGGGAAATTTGATCAAGAATTTTAATCATGCTTCCAAAGCTTCTATGATGAAACGTTTTCATAGAAAATCGCTCATAATTTGAGAACAAAGCACCGATTTTAAACAAATGAATTTTCTAATCTGCATGTAAGGTAAAGCCAAAATTGGTCGAGAGTGGGGCAAAAATGGGTTATTTTGGTTTTTGCTTCTAAAATTGAGGCACAGTGGTCTTGATTGTGAACTTGCAACTTTTTCAATGGATGAAATTGTCTTTGTTTGTGATAGCAGTGAAATCCTTAAATGTGTTAATAACCCATTTTGCCCCCACCCAACCCTACGCTTCGAACATTATTATAATTATTATCAATTTATTTCCAGTAGGCATAAAATTACAAAATAGCTATATAGCAAGAGCTAATTCAAGCCTACTATCTACACAAGGAAAAGGAAAATGAAAATATATTCGAAAATACAATTTAAGATAAACAGCTACAAAAACACAATAGAAAATCAAATTTACAGGTTATTTACTCTTTTTCTCAACGATAACATTTCTATAAAGTCAAGAATCCAACCTGAGCCACGAGGCCACGAAAGGTCTACATAATCTACAATTGCAGTCCTCTCCTTTCCAGATTTTGATTCCCCTTTTAAAACTGAAGATGGTATATTGTTTTATGTCATTGGGAAGTGCCTGCCATAATCTACACCCAAGAAACGATATCGTTTCTAAGCCACAGCACGTAGTACGCGCTTGTGGCAATGAGTTCGATGGAAACGAGTGACTTGTTACAAAACGTTTGGACTTGCACAAGTGGTTTTGAAAGAAAGGAGAAGACGACTTGTTCCGAACAGCTCCTCAAGCAATTCAAAATCTTCATTACGATTGGTCAAAAATCAAGATCAGAAAATCCGCCTGTGAACCAAAAATCATCCGGCTATCCAGCTATGAGCTGTTCAGCACAAGTTGTCCTTTCCGTTCATGGGCGCCCGTGAAGGGTAATTGTTCCTACAACTACAACAGTTTTTCCTCCCTGTGTCCCTATGCCCGTGAAGGTTGTTGTTGTTGCGTCAGGGGAAAGAGAAGGAGAAAGAAAAAGAAGATTTCCTTATCTTTTCTTCAGTTCACAGTCACTCAAATCAGAACACAGGGATACAAGGAAAACCAGGCACAACAACATGCTCACATCCGTATTACAGTAAATCGCCGCACAGGGCTGGAAAAATGGTTTTTCTTCCTGGCAGCAAAAATAAAAAATAAAAATTTCCTGCGAAACCTATCCAACATTTCCTGCAAGTTGCGAGTAGGATTTATAAGATGTTTCAGTGACATACAAAATGTCTTCTATCATCTAAATCTTATCCAAAATTAACTTCCATACTAACAAAGTAATAGCTTTCCATGTACCTTTTAACAATTCTAACGTAATAATTACATTCCTAATTGAAAAACAGCTTATCAGACTGATTAACTAGGAAGTGCAGGGGTGTTTTAATAGTAATACTGGGTGACCCAATAAAGTGAAACTTTTTGAAAAATCAGCAAAATTTGAATATATTACATATCTTAAAAACTTCTTAATGCACATTTGTGACAAGGACCAAATAAATTTTGTACAGATTCAAAAGTCTTAAAATGGCGTTGAAATCACATAAAATCAGCGGCGTGGCCAGAACAAATTAACTGGGGGGTAATAAAATTAGGGGGTCTGGGGGCGAAGCCCCCAGGAAAACTTTTTGAGGACACGCCCTCTACTTTGACTTAGAACGCTTCTCTCGATCCCATGTTTGCCGATATTAATATAGAATTTTTGACCATTTTGTGAAATTTGTTTTAAAAGTTTGCATCCCCAGGAAAATCTTTGATTAAGCATAATTTTCTTTGGCTTAGAATCTCCATCCCATCTTTACCAATCGGAAACTTTGATAATTTTGTAAAAGTTGTCTAAGAATCACCATCTTTGGGAAAATTTTTGCGCAAAAAACTTACACTTTATCTTAGAACGTTTCTCACAATCCAATATTTGCTTGACCCCGAATTGGAAGCCTTGACAATTCTGTGATAGTACGTCTGGGAAAATTTTTAAAATGCAAACCTTTACTTTGGCTTAGAATGACTCTCCTAGTCATTTTCCAGCATTTCTTGGAAAATTCTTACCCTACCCTACCTATACCCAAATACTTTCTCCTCATTTTTGAACGAATCTCGAGGACCATCTTTTGACAGAAGTGCCCCCCCCCCATCTCTCCCTGTGGCCATGCCACTGCATAAAATGATTATCAAATCGAATTTTTATCTTGCTATACCACATAAATTGGTTTTCTATCTCCTTAACGAAGTTCTCATATTATGTAAGACTTGAAACTTCATATGAAATAGCAAGAAATAGCTCTTTGGCTAAAAATACAATATTTTGTAGAATAGNTCCCCAGAAAATATTTTGAGTAAACATCATTTTCTTTGGCTTAGAATCCCTTTCTCCATCCCATCTTTACCAATGCCATTGGAAACTTCGATAATTTTGTAACAGTTTTCTATGAATCACCATCTTTGGGAAAAAGTTTTCGCTAAGACCTTATACTTTGTCCTAGAACGCTTCTCGCAATCCAGTGTTTGCTTGTCCCCGAAATGGAAGCCTTGACAATTCTGTGATAGTACGTCTGGGAAAATTTTTAAAATGCAAACCTTTACTTTGGCTTAGAATGACTCTCCTAGTCATTTTCCAGCATTTCTTGGAAAATTCTTACCCTACCCTACCTATACCCAAATACTTTCTCCTCATTTTTGAACGAATCTCGAGGACCATCTTTTGACAGAAGTGCCCCCCCCCCATCTCTCCCTGTGGCCATGCCACTGCATAAAATGATTATCAAATCGAATTTTTATCTTGCTATACCACATAAATTGGTTTTCTATCTCCTTAACGAAGTTCTCATATTATGTAAGACTTGAAACTTCATATGAAATAGCAAGAAATAGCTCTTTGGCTAAAAATACAATATTTTGTAGAATAGTATTGCCCAAAACATGCTTTTTCATGCCGTAATTTTTCTTATCTTTCACAAGAGAATAAAATGACTATCTATTGAATATATTTGGTTGTTGATACAAATACACTTATTTTTTCATAAGTAACTCTTTATAAGAAACGAAACTCTCAGATCGCTAAAGAGTTAAGAAACTCCAGGTCGGGAAAAAAGTATGTGAGCAACTATTTATTTTAGTCAAGGAAATCTTTAGCATAATTTTACTTCATTTTTGCTTGTTTTCTGTATCTTATTACTCAGAAGGTGCTTGACTGATGGTTTTCAAAAGTTTTACATTTTATTAGGTCATCCGATAGCTAGTAAAAGACGCCATTCAAACAGAAAGTATTACGAAAATATAGTTGGCAAATGAGAAAAAGAAACAGGAAAGAAACTCCATATTATCATTTCTGAGAATATGCCAGAAATTTCCTGCGAAATAATGACGAATTTCCTGCGAGTCAATTTCATCAAAAATTTCCTGGCAGCGCCGCTGCCGGCGCTGCCGGGCATTTTCCAGCCCTGTACGCCGCATATGAACCTACAAAAATATGAACCTACAGGCTGTTTATTCTTAAATTATGCACCTCGTAATTAAGAACCTATTTCAGTTTGATGAAAAAATATGTTCTTATTACAAGGGTAATAAAGTTGATGTTTTGATCATCTTTGTTAAGTTTATTATTATCCCAGTTGGCTGTTAAAATATGAACCTCCTCCCCTGCTATTTGTAAGGTTAGCATTAGTTGTTAGGTCCTTAATAAAATTGCCAAAACAAATAATATGGTTGAAAATCTCTTGATAATAACTCCTAACAGGTTTACACAAGGGACCCTTCGAATAAGAGCCTTTATACCCTGAAATTGATCAAAGTACCTTTGAAATAGGAACCTAATTCAGCCTCGCTCTCAAAAAAGTAGGTTCTTATATGCGGGGATTTACTGTAACTTCTCTTACTTAGTCCGTACTTGCTGATGTTGGTAAATAGCGAAATATCCCTTTCTTGGTCATCATCCATTGCCTTCCTTGTTTATTTGAACTAGTTTTGTTTATTTTAGATGGTTGGTGCTGGACTCAACTGCATTGCAAACAGTTATAAAGATTCAAGTGATACACAGGTAACTGATTCTGTTTTCCAGACTTACGACTAGAGACCTTTGCTTTGCTATATAACTACAACAAAAACCACCCATCACCGCTCAACGAGGACTCATACACAAACTGTTAAAAAGCCAGGACAACGAATTGTGTGCACAAGGAAGCATTGCAAAGATTGCAAAGCAAACCTTCTTCTTCCAAGCACCAGTTGGTGCACCGTCTCAAGATCTTGAGACAACAACTCTCTCAAAATCTTTCAATTTATCTGTGCTAGCAGTGATGATACCCCCTTTCTCCATTTTGTTTGAATATCAAAAATCAAAGCAACAATGCACGCTTTGAGATTGTTTCTTCAACGCGACTCTGAAATTGTTTCACAAAAGCTGGAGCTTCTTTGCAGCTATGTCATTAAAGGGACTTGGCCAGAACTTGAAGGGGCTCCGTCTATGGAACGCCGTTTGCACAAAAATGACATAAACTATGTTTATGTCACATAAACTATGTTTATGTTACATAAACTATGTTTATGTCACATAGTTTATGTGCACATAAACATAGTTTATGTACATAAACATAGTTTATGTCATTTTTGTGCGAACGGCGTTCCATATCCGTCTCATAATTTCTGTCGAAAGGGTGATTTTGCATTTTTTTAATAGGCAATATCAGACAGACTTTTCATCTATTTTTAAAAAATGAAAGCATTATTTTGAAGTTAAATCCTTGNCGCCGCTTGTACAAAAATGACATAAACTATGTTTATGTTACATAGTTTATGTCATTTTTGTGCAAACGGCGTTCCATATCCGTCTCATAATTTCTGTCGAAAGGGTGATTTTGCAGTTTTTTAATAGGCAATATCAGACAGACTTTTCATCTATTTTTCAAAAGTGAAAGCATTATTTTGAAGTTAAATCCTTGTTTATCACCACGCGCACGAGGAAACGTATAATTTACTCGCCTAAGTTGTGTATTTTGTGTGTCAAATCTTGCGTAGTAAATTATACGTTTCCTCATGCGCGTGATTTCACAGAGGAACAAACCAAACATTTTTATCTTTTACGATTATGATATTAGTGGATTTTCAACGGTCACTTTTTGGTGGCTTGGGTGAAGCCACTAAACAAACTGCAAAAGTCAATGGACACGTGCCTAAAACGTTGGTGTTTACAGATTTGTTTACACTTTGGAGACGGAGCCCCTTTAAAGCCTTGAACAGAAAGGTTATGACTCGTAGTTTGAGTGAACAGGTAAATTCATTTCAATAAGTTTGGAGCGAAACAACAACTCAGGTCATAAGTCTATATATATTCCACCAAGATCTTTTTGCAGCATTCGTTTTGAACGAAAGGCTACTATACTATAAAAATCTTTTGGTATTCTTGGACGCAATTTCCCGGTTAGGTGGGATGTGTCGACAAATTGGGAAATCTCAGCTACGTCCAAAGACATTCTCACTCGTCAAGGCTGGATATCCTATGTCTATTTGGGATGAACTTTCATGGGGCTATTCAGCTGCTTTGTCTTCGTGGACAATTCGAGTATTGTGGGTATATTCGAATCTTTTGATAAAGGTTGTGGGTAAACGTTTTGGGGGTATTTTTGATCCCTCTTTGGTCTCCTCCTCATGGAGCTTTTCGTTTTATTCAATTCTCTTTGATGCTGCAAGCTTTAAAACTTTAAACGTCCATGTCAAAGCTAAATTTTTCAGCTTGTCAACTTTCTATTCTGTGTATTGGTTCAACTAAATCATTAAATTTTCTTTTAAATATCATTGAAGTCCAGCTATTTTGATGATTCAGTTAGTCAACTGTTTAATTTAGTATTTTCATCTAAGCATAATTTAATTTTATAAAATCCTAGCTTCTGATTCTGAAACAACCAGAAAATTTCTGTAAATATTTGACTAGTTAAATAAAGAACTTTTAAATTAAAATTACTAAATTTTAATTCAATCAATTTTAAGAAACTGAGGAGGTTTGTCCAAATTAATTTCGTGGTTGCAAACTCCAAAAAATAGATCATTTTTGTTAAAATGATAAAATGCCAGGTTTATATTTCACAAGGTTGTTTTTCTTGTAATAATTGATCTAAACTATGCTCTTAGCAAGCCATTTAGTATAACCGTTGCGACTAATGCTTACCGTTTTGATTTTGTTGTATGCTTGGCTTGATATTATTCAATATTTTAGCTTTCAATGTTCTGGAATCCGCTAAGCATTTACAAAGGATTTGAATAACTTCAATTTCAAATTAATGTACTTTAAAGTTAATTTTAGGACTGCAAAAGGTTTTCAAATTTAGTGTTCGTAGCAGAAGCAATTCGCAGTTTGTGAAGCTAAATCAGTCCTTGTTCTTCAAAAATATTCGTCTAAATTATTTACTTAACGTGCTAATATGGTGACCCAAAGAGATCTCATGAGGTACCTTGAAAGTTTCTTCCCTTAAACTTGCTTTATTGAATTTCTAGAATTTCTGCTTAAAGGGGCCTGTGCAAGATAGATCCTTTGCGCGCCGAAGCTGACTTTCTGATTATCAGAAAGTAAGATGGCTGCCGCCTAGCAGCTTGTCTGATGTTACCAGTTTTTATTTGAAAGAGCATCATGTCAGGGACAGGGAAGCTTGGAAGACCGAAGCGGGGAGAAGTTCGACATGTGGTGTACTTTTCAGAGTCAACATATAACATTTGGATGAAGGCAAAGCAGGAAACGTGCGATAAAAGATCGTTCACGCACAACGACTTTAGGAAGTGCTTCATGTATGCAACTTCTAAGGTCCTGAAATGTTCTTATAAGATCCCATAGGCGACACATTTCAGGACCTTAGAAGTTGCATACATGAAGCCCTTGCCAGCATTTGTTTTTGTTTTGATTGCATGCACGCCCGCAAAGGATCTATCTTGCACAGGCCTCTTTAAGAGCCATGACAAGTCAGTAGGCAATCCTCTGAGGACGACAGTAACGACAGAGCTGGGTTTTTCTTGCACATGCAGGGTGTATCAAAAAAGGCTACTAGACTGATTACAGTGAGTCCCATAGTTATCGCTCACCAAAACGAGACTACCGCCAACGACATGTAATCAGTCTAATAGGCTACGTGACAAATGTGAATTTCTCAAAAACGAAAGGTCTGACACAAATGAGATAGTGAATTTCTGGTCGCCCGACTCGTGGGATTTTATTTGATGCACAACTTTTGCAAACTAGGTGGACGCGAGTCTATTGAATGAAGTCAGATTCTACGCTCAAACAAGGCTTTCGTGGCGCAAAAGCCTTGTTCGGGGAGACATTTTCTTTTTGGCCCGCGTCATATTATGTCCCTTTTTGCGTTAAGAAAGCCATGCTTAGACACTATTATCAATCTCAAAATTCCATACAATTTTCAACGGTTTCCACTATTGAATTTTTTCTGTTGTCCAACTAAAAGCTATCAGACATCTGAGAATTTTCAATGCGAAGAAACGAGAATAAATTTGAATACTCATGGGAGAAAGGCAAAGGAAACTTTGAACAGGCGCTTAGGTACACATCTCATTAAGAACAGCATCTTATGATAAATTATGAATAACAGGGAGAAAGATAACATGACTTTCAATCTAAATCTTAAAGATATGAATTAGCTCACTTTTTTAAAGGAAGGAACTCTGATTGAGAAGAAAATTATACCTGCGAGTGCCGTTTTGCCCCAGGAAAGAGGAGGGGCTCGACCCACTTTTGTACAGGGGTGCGCCTCC
>REGM01000044.1:601214-611313 GCA_004194415.1 Aurelia aurita
TGCCAAAAACTTCCCCGCGCCAAAATCAAAGAATGCAAACTGGGGGAGATTCATTCAGGAGGATTTCCAAATAATGTAAGACTAATCATAAATGCTTGTTAAATTAGCTGTCATCGTATTTTACCTCTTAGGTTAATTGCAAATATGCATTCATACTAAATGTGTTCTGTTAACAGTTTTTGCCATCATTTGCATTGCAGCAGTAGTCTTTCTGTTATGTACTTTAGATTGCTTTTCCAGTAACATGATAACTAAAGTATCACACATTTGCAAGGTAGTAGCATTATCTGGGCCTTGATATATTCACCCAACTATTTATCACCCTTCTTGATAAGTCCTATCTTATATATTTTCAAAGTAATTCTGTAAAAAGGGGCAATATTCTCTACATTTGTCAGATAAAACCTGCAAAAGGGGTTAATTTCTTAAAACAAAATCAGAGAAAAGGGTCAACTTTAACGTTGCCAAACAAGCATCATTACACTTAGACCCCTAAAGTTGACACGAAGGGTCATGAAATAAAGGTTGTGAGATGTAATTATAATATCTATCAGTCTAAATTACTATCAATATAGTTTTTTATGTGCTCAGTTGCAAGGTTTTTTACTTGATATTTTTGGGTCTCATCAAACATTTTTAGTTGATACTTTAGGGTCAGTAAAATTTCAGTTGATACTTTTAGGTGAATTTTGAAAATTGCGGATGGACCCCCCCGTATATAAAAAGTTCAAGTGACCCCCCTGGGCGGTAAATTCACTGAATTTGCATATTCAGAGGTCGTGGGTGTAAACCTTCTGGGGTCGTTTTAATTGCACTCTTGTTCTCTTTTAAATCTCAGCTTTCTTGATTCTACTTGTTGTGGAATAGCCTCTCAGCTGAGTCAAAGCAAGCATCCTCCCTAAGCCTATTTAAGCAATTGATTTAGGGTTGACTCTTTTCTTTTAACTGTAAACTTTGAACATTGTAAATAAATTTTTAGATTTTAAAATATGTTTTCGAACAGTTTTTAATATTAATTGGTTTTTGTAATTTAGTTTTATTTTATGGGAGGGCCCCTTGAAAACCAGCACTTGTGCTGAAGGGCTACCCTCCCCCTTAGCTAAATATATGAAATATGAAATACTTCTTCTACATAGCCTCGTCATCATGATCATCACGTTATAAAACTTTCACACTCTAAAATGTACGTCGGGATGGCTCAGTGGTAGCGCTTTATTTTTTTATTTTTTTATATATCATCATGAAATATTGAAATATACAGAGTAACAACAACAGTTGAACTAAAAATAGAAAGAAACATGTGCCATTCGTAGCGAGAAAGGACACAAGGTCATCGAGTTCCCACTACCAATGACAATACAACAATTTAATACAAGGATATATATTTGGCTATATCTAGCGCACTTGACTGCCAATCTGAGGGTTGGTGGTTGTTGTTTTTTTGTATCACTGTTAAAAATAAAAAACAAAAACAACAAAATACAATATTCTGTGCCATCCATAGCAGGAATAGACATGCTGTCATTTGGTTCTGGTTATGAACGGCACTTAAAATTAACAATGATCTCAGAAAAAAAACTAAAATTTAAGCACTCTGTCTACCATGGCACCATCCTATTAATTGGTGGTTAGTTGGCGGTTCGAGTCCCCGCCCTGTCAAACCTTCTACGTAGAGTAAGGAAAGTCACCAACTCTCTTTAACTTTAACCAGGTTGCCTCAACGCTTCTGCTTGTTGCTTGTGTCTGTGTCTGATACTAGTGCTTGCGTTGTTTCATTTGTATTTGCCAGGTTTGTTTAATGTGTTTGCTGCTCGTAATTATGTGTGCTACTGTGTTTGCTACTCATGTTCGTATTACTACTGTCGTTTCTGTTTGTTGTTTAATTTGTGTCTGATACTAGTACGGCATCATTATAATGTTAGCAGAGAATCCCCACAGAGCTATACTTTTTTATGAGAGATTTCCTCAGCTATAAAGCGAATGAACAGGGTTGAAAATTGAATATGCTGCTACTATGCCTAATTTGCATGGTTATGGAAGAAATTTCTCTCCATAAATGATCGAACAAAAGGACAATAAGAGGCGCGTACTAGATTGTAATATCTTTGTTCATTTACTGTAAAGGCACACGCGGATGGGTCGCACGCAAAATCTGAATTTACACGTTGCATGAAAATTCAATTCAATTTGGCACAGGAAACCGAAGCAAAGCCGTGGTGGAAGCGGTGGTCAAGATGGCAGTGAACAAGATGCAACAGAGACAAAAACCACCAGGCATCATAGAAACTTTGTTTAAATCTTCTACCATCCAACTGAGCCACATACCAAGTGTCTTAAGTAGATAAGGCAATCTTCGACAATTTGTTTCACTGCTCGTAGCATTGGCTACGCTTCGTGCCTAGCAAACAAGATCAAGAAAGTAATTCGAAATTTAAAGGGAACCTAATGTCTAGTTGAATTCTTACCATGACCATCCCCCTCCCGGGCAGCCCGGGGATCAGCAAAAATTGCTTGCACAAATGCCCGAGGGCGGAGGCAAATTTTTCTGGCGAATGCCCGGGGACCGGGCACTGAAAATATGCCATATTCCCAGTAACTGTATAATGCGAAAGCTCCTGGTGTCGTATAATGCCCCAGGGGGCGGGGAGGAAAAATTTACTGTCAAATGCCCGGGGGCGGGGAATATTTTTCGAGCGAATACCCGGGGGTGTCCCGGGGGGATGGTCAGGGTAGGAATTGAACGATACATAAGCATAGAAAAGTGGCTCAAGCCACATGTGGTCAAACTTTAGCCTATCAGATATCAATAGTTCCTGTTGATGTAGATCAGTTGCCCAAATATGGTTCGGCACGTGTCACGGCCTATTGTCTTTGCGTGGCTATTTTTACCAAATGCTTATATATGCTTATATATGCTTAGATTCCCTTTATCACGTGATCCATCGGTGTGCGACTTTAATCCCACTTTAGAAAAATTTTGAAGACGTTGAACATTATCCTGAAAAAACCAGGAACGAAAGTTTTATAGAAAGACGCAGGTGTTTCAAATACGAATATGTTTTGTTGTTAATTACACAAGCAATTTGCTGGGAATTTTTTCTTCACTAGCCGCTCCTACCAATTTTGTCACTGTACACATGAGTCGGTTCGTGTTTTCCTCTCCAATATGCAAATGTGCTTTGCTTTAATCAACCTACGGCATAATGGGTCTTCGTTACTTGGAGTTGGCCGGCCTTCTATTTAGTTTACAACAAATTTTGTAAGCTTCTGACAGGTATGTAAGTTTACAAATACATTTATTTATTTATTTATTTATTTATTTATTGTGTTATCGACTTATAAATGGGGTTGTCATNGAATGCCCGGGGACCGGGCACTGAAAATATGCCATATTCCCAGTAACTGTATAATGCGAAAGCTCCTGGTGTCGTATAATGCCCCAGGGGGCGGGGAGGAAAAATTTACTGTCAAATGCCCGGGGGCGGGGAATATTTTTCGAGCGAATACCCGGGGGTGTCCCGGGGGGATGGTCAGGGTAGGAATTGAACGATACATAAGCATAGAAAAGTGGCTCAAGCCACATGTGGTCAAACTTTAGCCTATCAGATATCAATAGTTCCTGTTGACGTAGATCAGTTACCCAAATATGGTTCGGCACGTGTCACGGCCTATTGTCTTTGCGTGGCTATTTTTACCAAATGCTTATATATGCTTAGATTCCCTTTATCACGTGATCCATCGGTGTGCGACTTTAATCCCACTTTAGAAAAATTTTGAAGACGTTGAACATTATCCTGAAAAAACCAGGAACGAAAGTTTTATAGAAAGACGCAGGTGTTTCAAATACGAATATGTTTTGTTGTTAATTACACAAGCAATTTGCTGGGAATTTTCTCTTCACTAGCCGCTCCTACCAATTTTGTCACTGTACACATGAGTCGGTTCGTGTTTTCCTCTCCAATATGCAAATGTGCTTTGCTTTAATCAACCTACGGCATAATGGGTCTTCGTTACTTGGAGTTGGCCGGCCTTCTATTTAGTTTACAACAAATTTTGTAAGCTTCTGACAGGTATGTAAGTTTACAAATACATTTATTTATTTATTTATTTATTTATTTATTGTGTTATCGACTTATAAATGGGGTTGTCATTATCATTTCGGCGATTTAAGTCACTATGAGTTGCCCAACTCGCAGATTTACGCAGAGATTTTTGTATCTCGCTTTGTGAAGCCAATACAATGTTGTTTGCGCGTTCGCATGTGTTTTTATGAAACCATTACAACGCAACGTTCGTTTATGTAATTCCCAAATAAACGCAAATTGTAAGCTTTATAAAAAGTGTATTTTAGGGTATGGAGCTTAAAAATCTGCTTACATTTAATTTGTTCGCAGACTTTAATATCTTAGACAAAGCTTTTTTTCCCCGTGCAGGTTCAAACGTTTCATGAACGCTGTCAAACCCTCCATTTTAAATGACGCTAATATCCTATTAAAAATAAATTAATTAAACTTTCAATATGTTGCGAGATTTTTACTTATCTTCAGTAATGATTTCTTTTCGCTTTCTGGGCTTAATTTTTTATAAGAAACTCTTTATAAGCAACTCAGCTCTCATATCACTAAAAATTAAGAAACTTTAGGATGTGCACAAAATTATTTAAGAAAATTTACTGTCACTTTATTTTCACTTTATTTTCACTTTATTTTCACTTGTTTCTTGAGTTATATTACTCGGATGGTATTTGAATAATGTTTTAGACAGTGGCACGGCTTCATAAACCAGGTTATGACATTTTCATGCGGGAAAAGAGAGGAGGAAAGGGTTCAAACATCAAGAATTTGATGAAACTCCTAAGAAACCCTTAAGAAACTTTGATTATTCATGAAACTCCTAAGAAACCCTTAAGAAACTTTGATTATTCAAACAATGAGAATTTTAAGAAACTTGCAGTAGTGGGTCAAATTTTTAGTCTCTTATGAAAAAAACGTGTAATGGTGTTCATCTCCTAATAGACTGTACTGCATACCAAAATTTAAGGCTACAATACCTGGGTCAGGAAATCATGCAAATAATCAACAATCTAAAGGACAAAAATGAAGCATTCAAACTAATAAATGCTAATGAAGACCCGGGCAACATTTTGTGTATTGCGAAATATTTAAAACAAGCATTTAAAAGCAGACTAGACAATATCTAACCCTATCCGATCGTCTAAAATCTCGTTCATTACAAGTGTTTAATTTTTAATTTTGTTTTGCTGCATTTGTTCTCGTTGTTGTTAGTTTGTTATAAGTCATGTTTGTAGATTTAGCTTTATGTTTGTTGATTTGTAGATTTAGTTCTTTTAGACCATGTACCTCTGGTATAGTGTCATTGATTACAAAAAAAGATTGTGCATCTATTACAGCATATTTTGTAGGCTATTGGCTATTCCCTAAATTAAAAAAAATCTCTGCTCATTTGCTTTCATCCATGTTCAAAACCGTAACTGCTTGTGGAGATTTGATTAAAAAACCTTCCAATTTACACACAAAATATATTTACAAAAAATACATATAAGATAATAAATATTCTCGTTTTGCTTATGATATTTGTTTAATGGAAAAGACACACTGATAATTTCAAGGAAATTTTGCAAACTATCGCTAAACTTCAAAGAACGTATATCCCTCCATTTATAAGGTGCGGAAAGGAACACTCCCAGTTTTAAAGGCTGTATGTTCGTTTGAAAGTCTCGATAAAATGTCGGCAGCTTTTCTGCCTTGTAGCAATGACAAGAACATGTGTTATCATCGTGGGACTAGGAAACCATTTTTTCCGACCGATTAGCAAATCTGCAAATGTAAACAAAGCAGTTCGCATGGGATGCCAAACACACTCGAGATGCACCCGAATAGGCACTACAGGGTGTTTCTGAAAAAACGCAACCCAACTATAATTGAAAATTAAAAAACAAAAATAAGATTTAAATAGGTGTACAGTATACCATCTGAAAGCACAATCTATCTTCTTTCCAATGATATCCAGTTTGGATACATCAATGGAATTATTTATCATTTAATGGATATTTTAGTAAGTATGGTCGATTTTAAATGCAGCATGCTGTAAGAGCAAAATCGAAACCTTTTTTACCGTAAAAAGTTACAAAACAGATTTTGTGAAAACATTTCAGGCCTAGAAGCACTTGAGGTGATGGCCTTAGGTAAGACATATACATATTTACTCCCATAAGACATTTATTAAAAATGGTAAAATAAGCTCTCACAGAGCTAAGTTTTTGCCTTTGTAAATGTCCTACCACTTTCCTGCATCTAAAATAGGCTATACTTACTACTAAAATGTCAATTAAGTGATAAATAATTCAATTAATGTCCCCCAAGCTGGATATCATTGGAAAGAAGGTAGATTGTACTTTTAGATGGTATGTGTCAAATTTATTCAAATATTATTATTTCCTGAAGAATCTTGAATGAAAGTGGGTTACATGTTTTTTAAACACCCTTTAGTTTGAGATCAAAGGACCCTCTGGGGGGACTCACGGACATGGCATAACGTTTAAGTGTCAGACAAAGAAGGTCGTAGGAGATATATCATTTTTAGAAAATCTCATTACATAACAATATTTTTCAGCTTTCAAAAACTACAATTGCTTCTAAAAACAAGAAGAACTTTTATAAAAAATGAAACCTTCAAGAAAAAGTTCATAACCTGACTTGACAAGTCTTGAAAATGTTCTTGAAAATGTTCACTCTGGAATTTCTTCAGCACTAAGCAAATTGAATACAATCTGAGGATTAATANTGCACGAGGTCATGCATGCCCTGATTAGGCTCTAAACGAACTCATTGTCTCTTCTATACGCTTCTATACAACCCTCGGTGCCATGACAAACAGCAAATGACCACAGAACACAGGACACAGGAAACAGGAGTCGCCTATCACCCCATAGACTCTACTTGTACTTCGTACCGTGAGTCAAAAATGAGTACATATCGAAAGAAGAAGGTTAAATCTAAACATCTGCCTCCGGAAGTCTTATTTATCTAGTTCAGAAGCTGAAAAGTATGGGAAAATATTGGGGGGCAAAGCTATAGACCATTTTGACATTTAGGAAAAGGGTCTGGGGGGAGCAATATTTTTCTGGTAAATGGCTGCCACGGAGCTATTTTTATTTCTTTGTGTCTGCCATTTACCAGAAAAATATTGCTCTCCCCAGACCCTTTTCTAAATGTCAAAATGGTCTATTGCTTCGGTTAAAATGCGTTGTTTGCTACTATTATTTAAAAACAATCAATCATTATTTTCTCCAACATTGGGGGGGAGGGGGGGTGACCACGGAGCAGTGGCCTTTCAAACGGGGATTGTTTTTTCTGACTCACCCGGTACATCTGTGAAAGAGTTATTAGCATTATTTAACTATAAGAATTTTATGAGTCCCTATTGACCGAAGTGACATCAACAAATAAAAAAATACAGGGAAACAAGGACTTATGGTCATAAGTCTTACCATCCCACAGCACAAGGACCAATTCAGACACGAAAATCCACCCCACCGAATACAGCGAAACAAGCACTCGCACCCAAGCCAGCATGCCCGTCGTAAAACGAGCCACGTCACGTCGAAACCGATGGAAACTAAAGCCCTGGCAAAACGAGCAAACACCACCCCCCCCAAAGACCCGACCCACGCACCAAGCAATGCTCTCCCGCTTGGCCACGTCGCAAAACACTGTTTGGTTGGGCAAAAAGTTCAAAACTGCATGTTAAACACAGCCTGTTTCTCTTTCCCACGGTTAGGAACGGCGGTAAATTTTACTTACATTTTGAAAATATCACAAATTCAAGGAGAAAATGCGGAGAAATTTTTCCATCAACATCGTTCTTTTGCGCATTCTTTTTGAGTTTGCTTGTGCACTTTGCAATCAATCCCATTCATTAATTCCACTTTGCAGTCTCGCAGTACGGTTCCGCAGTCATTTTAAGTGGCCCAGAGAGATGCGACAGTTCGAAAATTACCGAACTGTGGTATGCTGCTGTTTCAAGATGCTTATTAGTGCTATAGATAATCGATTTTGCCAGTAATGATAACTTTAAATTTGCGAAGTTATTTTTTTATTTTGAGCAATGTCAATTTGAAACTCTTTTTGTCAATTTCAGTGTTTGAAACTCAACGTCTTTTTAAAATTTGAAACTCTTCAGTTTAAGAAACTCTGAGACTGACTTACGCGTCCCTCTTATGAAAACGACTAATGGGCAGAAATCATTCTCTTATCGTGGTGGGCACATTTGGAGCAGTCTTAAAAAACCTGAGGTCAAGCGAGCACCCTCTCTATATAATTTTAAACATCGATTATGAGTATGGCCATAAGGTATTTATTTGTAGATTTTAGTTTTGTAATTAGGTTATTTATTTTTTAGGTTTATATGTATTAAATTGTAAACTTTTGGCACGGCCCCCTGAAAAGCAGCCTTAGCTGACGGGGTTACCGTGGTTAAAGAATATTAAACCAAATCAGAATCAAATCATGAACAAGTACCAAATTGTTATATGCTGCTGTTTCAAGATACTTATTAGTGCTATAGATAATCGATTTTTCCAGTAATGATAACTTTGAATTTGTGACCGTATTTTTGGATTTTGAGCAACGTCAATTTGAAAGATAGTATGCATACGCACCAAGCTTGATACCATAACCATATTCATCAAGTGTCATCATCATCATCATCATCGTCATCGTCATCGTCATCATCATCGTCATCGTCATCGTCATCATCATCGTCATCGTCATCGTCATCATCATCGTCATCGTCATCGTCATTAATTTATTTACAGTAGGCAACGTAAAAGAAAATAGCTAAAAATTATAGCTAATTTACGCAATTTAACTTGACACTAAAGTTAAAGTACACGAGAGGCACGAAGTTTGAAGTAGGTGGGTGCGGCAGATTTAATCAGGGACTGCAGCCTACTGAGCCTGCTTTGGATCGGCAGAGCTTGTCGAGCAACGGGACTCAAGGGCGGCTTGGTTTCAAACGTCGCATTTTTAATGCGCCGAACTCAATTGATAATAATATAATGCGCGCCTTTAAAGCTAAACTAGAATTCTCAAACACATTAAGATCGACAAATTTAATTTCGACCTTTGAAACGAAAGTCGCGCCAAACATGCTCTCATGTCGCTCCGAATGGAGTTAAGCTCGGCACATGATAAGAGCAACGTTCAAACCAGGCCTAAACATATTATCAATTTATCTGCAGGGATATTTCACGACAAGAGTTCTCCTTGGCTGCGCAGCTGGTCAAAAAGTTGTCTTTGATTCAAAGTTGGCTAAAGCGAAAGAGAAGCATTATTGTGTTGATGAAAATTCTGATGTGCCTTGTTTTCATTTTGAGAGAGGTTAGATTCTATTTATTTCTTGTGCTTATTTTCCTTGCATATACATAAAATCTTTAATAAACATTGCACGATTGGTTAATGCATCTTTCTTTTCATTTAATGGCTTGAAAGGAACTTCAGGTACTTTGCCATAATTATTCATTGGCAATCGTTGATTTCTTGATTATTTCAGAATTGCAGCTTCTTTTCCGTTTGAAACAGATTCCGGTTGTGACGTCATCAAATTTCCAAATCGTAATCCAAAAAAGCTACGAATTTCTGCTTACCACCATATTATACACCTTCATAAACTATGGTTTTCTTGAAGTTTGTACCGTTTTTCCTCTACCTGTATTGATTTAGGATTTAGGATGATTTTAATTTTTGTCAAAGCTTTGCGCGAATTCTCTCAATGAAAACAAAAATGCAATAATTCTGAAAATAATCAAGATATCAAAAATTTCCAATGAGATCTTATAACGATTTACCTGAACTTCCTTCCAAGCCATTAAATCAACGAACATCAACCAATCTTGCAATGCTTTTTAGAGACTTGATTTCTATGCTATTTTTCCTTGGGAACTTTTTTCTTTGTTTCTATATATCGTTTGAGCATGGGCTCCAAATCTCGAGAAAAGGTTGTGTGAAGTGAATGGCTTTTGAAAAGAACTTTTTTCTGTAATTCTAACATGAACATTTTTGATATCTTGAATTACAGC
>REGM01000044.1:611690-648665 GCA_004194415.1 Aurelia aurita
AACCAGGCCTAAACATATTATCAATTTATCTGCAGGGATATTTCACGACAAGAGTTCTCCTTGGCTGCGCAGCTGGTCAAAAAGTTGTCTTTGATTCAAAGTTGGCTAAAGCGAAAGAGAAGCATTATTGTGTTGATGAAAATTCTGATGTGCCTTGTTTTCATTTTGAGAGAGGTTAGATTCTATTTATTTCTTGTGCTTATTTTCCTTGCATATACATAAAATCTTTAATAAACATTGCACGATTGGTTAATGCATCTTTCTTTTCATTTAATGGCTTGAAAGGAACTTCAGGTACTTTGCCATAATTATTCATTGGCAATCGTTGATTTCTTGATTATTTCAGAATTGCAGCTTCTTTTCCGTTTGAAACAGATTCCGGTTGTGACGTCATCAAATTTCCAAATCGTAATCCAAAAAAGCTACGAATTTCTGCTTACCACCATATTATACACCTTCATAAACTATGGTTTTCTTGAAGTTTGTACCGTTTTTCCTCTACCTGTATTGATTTAGGATTTAGGATGATTTTAATTTTTGTCAAAGCTTTGCGCGAATTCTCTCAATGAAAACAAAAATGCAATAATTCTGAAAATAATCAAGATATCAAAAATTTCCAATGAGATCTTATAACGATTTACCTGAACTTCCTTCCAAGCCATTAAATCAACGAACATCAACCAATCTTGCAATGCTTTTTAGAGACTTGATTTCTATGCTATTTTTCCTTGGGAACTTTTTTCTTTGTTTCTATATATCGTTTGAGCATGGGCTCCAAATCTCGAGAAAAGGTTGTGTGAAGTGAATGGCTTTTGAAAAGAACTTTTTTCTGTAATTCTAACATGAACATTTTTGATATCTTGAATTACAGCGGTATTGAGGAAATCATCCAATCAAATCAGTCGAAATGCAATGCGACGCAAAGCATCATGGTAAAAAATTCCTGTCCGCCATCTTTAGCGCAATTGTCTATTACAGTGTTTTTCTTTTTTCGAACAAAAGTCAAGCAAAGTTAAAACAAATTTAAATCATCGCAGCTTCTAAATTAAGAGAGGACAAATGGTAGAATTTTCAAAAAAATCATAGTTTACACAGATTTAAAATCTATCGCTCTTCTGGTTTGCGATTAAGAAATTTGATGACGTCACAACCTCAAACAAGTTGAAATATCTAAGATGCTGTAATTTTGAAAATGATCAAGATATCTAAAAATTTCATGGTAGAATTACAGCAAAGCAACTAAAGTTCCTTTCAAGCCATTCAAGTCACTGAAAGAGATAATAGCCGTTCATGCCACCTTTTTTCAAGATTTGGGGCCCATGTTATATCGTTCGACCAAATGAAAAATGAACATTTTTGAAAAATTACAAGAAAGTGAATATGTCACCAATCTAAGAACTTTCTTTTTGTGCAGTTGTGTCAATGATCAAGTTTAGTTCAGGATAATTTGTATTTTATGCCTTAGGGAAAGAGAGAATAAACTCGTAACTTGAAAAATCACAGTTTTTTTTATATTCATCTAAAATTTTACAATACATGTTACAATCTACTATACTTTCTAATTCCTATACTACTATACAACACTACAGGGACGATACCACAGGGAGAAAAATACAATGACTACCCCATGGCCATTACATAAAGAAAATGCAACTGAATTACAACTAAATATACAATTACAAGTAGCTACACATAAACGATTATTTACTGGCAAATACTGGGGCCTGTTTCACGTTGGATGTCAGGCCAGAAATAGGCGCATGACACTGAACAACAGCAACCCCGGCCGAGAGAACAACAACGACAACAATTGCTGCCGCTACTGCTCCCCGTCCAGAATCCCCATTGCCCAAAGTCCTACACAAAATCATAGTTTAGGCAGTACCGGGCGAGTCAAGAAAATGTTTAGACTCTTTTGAGCTTGTAGCTAACTAACTGTTTATCGGATTCCTATAAACTGATGTTTACTCTGTAGCTAACATGTCAACTTAGTTGCAGCAATATGCTGGGTGTCCCAAAAAAGTACACCTGCTTGGAAAGTCACCAAAATTTGATTACGTGGTCGATTTTTGAATTTCTTTTTTTGCAAGTAGATCAAGGACTAAATTATTTTCCCAGGTATAGCTGATCTTGTGATTGGTTTGAAGATGAGCAAATTTAGCTCTTTTTAGGGCTGCCTGATTTTGAATGATACTGCAAGAAGCACTTATGATTACCAGATTAATTTCGTTTTGTGTATGAGGCTTCTAGTTTGGTCATAAATTTCAGTAAGAAATGCAAACTATCAAAAGAGACTTGAAGGGTAATGAAACATCTCAAAATTTTAGCTCTTAGGCATTATTGCTTACAGAAAATAGCTCAAGATAAGGTTTTCCAACCTTTCATTGTATACCCTTTAAAGTAACGAAGACAAACATTTTATCATCTTTAAATATATTTAAATCATCGACAAAACAGATCAAAAAGAAAATTTTATGATATGTTTGATAATCGAGTTGTGGTTATCCGAATAGTTAGGAAAGTACAGGCTCCCAAACGACTAAACATTTTTCTGACTCACCCGGTAGTATTTTACAATTTCTTCTGATTTCACACGAAATTCTGATTATTACTTTATTGTGCTTGACTGACATGCACATCACTTCTCTAGAAGGGTACATACAATATTTTAATTATTTTAGAGTATAATGGGAGCACTTTAAAATGACCAGACCTGGATTTGAACCCAAAACAACTTTGTAAGTGATCTACTAACTGATCAGTGGTCCAGTCGTAGTAATTGCTTCCAATGTCGATCAAAGCCAGTGCGAGGGGAAAGAATGTGTTTAACCACAGGTCCGAAATTTACGCAGTGTGGCCAACAGTTTTTGCAGTTTTAAATAAAACTAAAAATATTAATGTAATGAGATTCACGTTTGAATTGTAAAATAAGCCCTCGTAAATCCATGCTTATATCATACGCACCTTCGAATCGTTTCATCATATTTAAGGTTAAGAATTAAAACAATTTTGCAAACCAGACTAATATTTGAGATACAAGAGGAAAACCAAATAGTTTTAGAACTTTTGTAGTGGGTTTAAAGTGTCGAAAATCACTGGGTTTTTAGTATATATATCATAGGAATCGACTTTATATTGCATTTGAATAGAATAGGGAGTGGCTAAGCTTATTCTATAAATTCAGCTCCTCAAAATCTTTGGTAATGTAGTTCAAATGTTTGAAGGAGCTTTACAATGATATGTAAACAAATTTAAGCAAGATTATTTGGGTTAGCAGAGTCAGAGAAGCTCTTGAAATTAATTAAAACAACTTCTAATGTAAACAATTATGAATTGAAGATTTCTCCTGAACATTTTCAATCTCCCGAAGGGAGAACACGTGCTAAGGGGCATTCAAGTCATTGCTGTAAGGCAAAAATATCAGGGACATTCGATCGTGATTTTAGGCCGTTTTTGAAGGTTTCTTGAAGAAGCGTTCTCGAGAAAACCATTCATAACTACAGAACAGAGTGACCGATTTCAGTCGAGTGAATTCTAAAATCTAATTGATGATGTCGGGTATTCAAGTAAATGAACGGAGATACAGCGATCAAGTTTAAGAATAGAACACAAGAACGGCACGTGCCACTTATATTCCTATTGTTTTCAACCATCGAGAACATCAAATGACAATTGCAAACTCAAGAGAACGAACGAGTCCCACTTTCTCTTCAGCAAACGAGTTTCTTCCTTCTCTTCTTCTCATTTTATTGCTTGCAGAGTGGGAAATCTGTGGCTTTCGGCTTCTCGATGATGGTTGCAAGCTGGAACGAAACTTTTAACTATTACCGAGGCGTTTTAACGCGATAGGGATGCAATAGTAGACTATGTAGACCTTTCGTGGCTCATTTTGGGTTCTTGAACGGATAGAAATTTGATGCACTGTGTGTAAATATCAAAAAAGAAAACATTGTAAATATTGGAAACATTGTAAATATTGTACAAATCTGTTGCCAAGTATTCTGTATTGTATTTTTTCTTCTTTTTTTTAACAATTTTACTTTGTTAGATAGTAGGCTTGAATTAGCTTTTATTTTATAGCTATTTATATGTATGCCTACTTTAAATAAATCGATAANATGCAATTGTAGACTATGTAGACCTTTCGTGGCTCATTTTGGGTTCTTGAACGGATAGAAATTTGATGCACTGTGTGTAAATATCAAAAAAGAAAACATTGTAAATATTGGAAACATTGTAAATATTGTACAAATCTGTTGCCAAGTATTCTGTATTGTATTTTTTCTTCTTTTTTTTAACAATTTTACTTTGTTAGATAGTAGGCTTGAATTAGCTTTTATTTTATAGCTATTTATATGTATGCCTACTTTAAATAAATCGATAATGACAATAATAATAACAATAACAATAATAATATTAATAATAATAATAATAATAATAATAATAATAATAATAATAATAATAATAATAATAATAATAATAACAATATTTTGAGTAAGAAACAGTCCCTTCTAGCGCATTTATTGCAAATGACAGATTACTGGAGCATAGCAACCGGTGGTTGTTTAGAACCAAGATCGCCGTCGCTACTTCGGAACTCTATAGGCTATATTTTAGGTTGACCCAGTCCCCCTAGCTAAGCTGCTTTTAACTTCGTTGATTTACTTTAAACAGGATAGTTGCCAATATTATTGCTTTGATATCCAAGGAACAGTAGTCACTCAAACGGGGATTGTTTTTTATGACTCTCCCGGTGTGAATTGAAATATTTTTCTTTTCCTTTCAGAATTTTTACCAATTTTCATTCGTGTTGATGAAGCTACACTTAAGACAGAAAACTTTTTGGGATATTACACACTAGTTATTGTTGCTGGAGGAGGGACATTGGATACAATTCGAAATTACACTTCGGACGAGCAGCATCGGTTCAATTTTCAAACAGGGTTCGTGTAACCTTTGTTGTTCTATTTGTAGATGTCATACCAAGGGTTTTATGAAGATTGAAATTTAGGCATAAAGCCCATTAATCGACATACCTTCAGTTCTTTGTTGGCTTTGAAGCATTCTTTATACCAATTTTATACCAAAATAGGTAAACTTGTCCTTATTTTAGAGTGATAACCTGCTCTCGTATCCAACCTGTGATAGCACAGCAAATCACCTCTTCCGGCAGCCATTACACTTCGGCCCAAATTCAAGGCATACTCTGAATTTGAGCCTAAGTGTAATGGCTGCCGGTGGAGGTGATTTGCTGTGCTGCCATGCTACCATAGTTTGGATATGAGAGCAGCATATCACGCAAAAATAACAACAAGTTCACTTGGTTTGATATCAAATTAATATAAAGAATGCTTTAAAGCAAACAAAGAACCGAAGGTATATTGATTCTTGGGTTTTATGCCTGAATCTCAAGCTTCATAAAACTCTTGATCTTGTTTGATGCAAAAAATGTACCAGATGAGTCATAAAAAAGTTCTCCTGTTTGAAAAATAATAGCAGCAAAAGTATTCGGTGAACATCGCCCAGCATTGATATTCAATAAAATGTTGGCGCCGTTTGATCACCTTGTTCCATGACCCAACATTTGTTGGACGTTGTTCAGTGAAATGTTGGCTATGTGTTTCCCTATTTCCCCTCTCTTTTTTGCTTACGTTCGTAATGGGCCTAGCCACGTAGCTACGAGCAATGCAGAAAGATGTCGAGGATTGCCTTACCTGCCTTAAAGACACTTATTATGTGTGGATAGAAGACTTGAATAAAATTTCTATGATAGCTGGTTTTTTTGTCTTTGTTACGTCTTGTTCACTGCATCTTAATCAACGCTTCCACCACAGCTTTTTGCTTCGGTTCCTGTACCTAATTGAATTGAATTTCCACGCAACATGTAAATTTGAATTTTGCAAGTGACCCATCCTTGTGCGCATTTAATTCCAGGGAATAAACCCCAAATCTTAGTTAAATTGTTTTCTGTTCATCAAGCCATCTACCAAGAACGCGTGCGTAGTTCTAGCCTTCAAAGGTAGAGGAAATGATCAATATATCTGCTTGTTTTTCAGGTCCTCTTTGATCTGGTTGCCAGATCACAATTACGTGGGTACACCTGTTTTCTTTGCGTCAACTAACCATCTCAGGTAACTATTTCATCATTTGTAATAGTTTGTTGCCATCATTATAAGTGGAAAGAAGATTAACTAGTCAAATCTAAACTGGTTGTAGACTTGCTCCAAGTCTATTCCATGGTCTATCAGCGCTAAAAGAACATATTAACTTCTGCGGGGGCGTAAGCCTTGAAGAGGACGCTGCAAAGGCTCGCTTATCCTTCGCAGCGTCCTTTATGGCTTACGCTCCTGCCGAGGTTATTATCAGTGTTCTTTTAGCGCTGATAGACCACGGAATAGACTTGGAGCATGTCTAAATTGGTTTGGGGCATTTTTCCCGTTTTCACGTCACAGTGACAAACAGAATTAGCAGAATTGCATCAGGCACTGTATTTGATTGGAAACTGCTTTTCATTTATCACAAGAATATATTCCNTGATAGACCACGGAATAGACTTGGAGCATGTCTAAATTGGTTTGGGGCATGTTTCCCGTTTTCACATCACATTGACAAACAGAATTAGCAGAATTGCATCAGGCACTGTATTTGATTGGAAACTGCTTGTCATTTATCACAAGAATATATTCCACTTGCCACAAGCAAACATAACGGACCTTTTTACTTGCTAGAAGAGAGGTTTGGATCGAGGTTTCCAAATCTGGTAGATTTTACTAAAGGTAGATTCTGTGAATATATTTATCAGTGATTATATATTTCTAAATTAAATATTTATATGTTTACCTTTCCTGTAGTAAAATCTATCAGATTTGGTCGCCCGATGCAAGCCTCTTTTTAAGCAAGTAGAAAGGTATCTTTTCGAGCAGATTACACCGGCAATCGTTTTATCACATCAGTAGACGATAGCGCTAAAGATGGCGTCAAGGAATTTTTTCCATGATCCTTTGCGTTAAGTAGAAAGTCGACCAATCAAATCAGTCGAAATTCCATGAGAAGCAAAGGATCCTGGTAAAAAATTCCTGTCCACTATCTTTAACGCAATCGCGATTACATATGCTTGAACCCTAACCCTAACACTGCTCTGAGACTGTTTTACAAAATGCTGGAAAATAACCTCAAGCTAATGTCATCGAGAATTATTGCCGCCCCAAAAGGTTGGGCCGCTTGTCCAGTTTTTTTAACAGTGACCCCACAGTGACGTTCTAAGTCGTTGTTTGAGCGAGTAGGT
Source organism: Aurelia aurita (assembly GCA_004194415.1). Lineage (NCBI taxonomy): Eukaryota > Metazoa > Cnidaria > Scyphozoa > Semaeostomeae > Ulmaridae > Aurelia > Aurelia aurita. The sequence continues at coordinate 618,976 of REGM01000044.1, forward strand.
CAATTCAAATCATTCAATTCGTTAAAGTCTGGAGCAAAAATAACGAATCAGGCCTAGACCTCTAGACTAGCTACACTAGTCCATCAATTTCGCTGTTGTTGTTGTTGCTGATGGCCACGACATATCAGTTCTAAGGAGCATACAGAGATTGTGTAGCCAGTCTACTGGAACTCTTCGTTGACCTTCATAATCTTCAGAAGTCTAAAGGAAACCTTAAATGTTTACCAAATGATGTTTTCTTGTTTGGCCAGAGCATGAGACTTTCAAGATAGCTCTAGTCTGTAATGCCTACAGATTTAACATGAATAAGCCAAGAAAGAAATTATTTATTGATAAACTTTTAATTACAGTAGCAACATGCGCTGTTTTTAAATTGATCTTCCCCTACAGTTAAACCTCGATAAATAGTACCCTTAAAGTAGGCCCGAAAGTTGTTTGAGATAATAAGCTGTTTGAAGCTGTAAACTTTTAATTACAGTAGCAACATGCTCTGTTTTTAAATTGATTTTCCCCTANTGACCTTCATAATCTTCAGAAGTCTAAAGGAAACCTTAAATGTTTACCAAATGATGTTTTCTTGTTTGGCCAGAGCATGAGACTTTCAAGATAGCTCTAGTCTGTAATGCCTACAGATTTAACATGAATAAGCCAAGAAAGAAATTATTTATTGATAAACTTTTAATTACAGTAGCAACATGCGCTGTTTTTAAATTGATCTTCCCCTACAGTTAAACCTCGATAAATAGTACCCTTAAAGTAGGCCCGAAAGTTGTTTGAGATAATAAGCTGTTTGAAGCTGTAAACTTTTAATTACTGTAGCAACATGCTCTGTTTTTAAATTGATTTTCCCCTACAGTTAAACCTCGATAAATAGTACCCTTAAAGTAGGCCCGAAAGTTGTTTGAAACATAACAAGAGATAACAAGCTGTTTGAAACTGTAGGAAAGGAAATTAAAAATTTCCGATTTATACTCCTCCAGTCGACATGTCACATGACTTTATCAATAGACAAATTCAGCCGACGTTGTTTACACCCACTTCAGATCACGTGATTGTCCTGTCGAGGAAACTGTCTTCTCATACAAGTTGAGAGCTTCGTACCATGAAAAGTGAGATGCGGGTAACTGTATCAACAGACAAAGAGATGATTTCCCAAATGTATGGTCAATTGCCCTGAAGTTGGTATAAACAATGTTATCTGAGTTTGTCAATTACATGCAATTGTTATTATTGTAAATGTCAATTTCCAATCAGCGGAATTTTCCGAGCGGGCGGAATTTTAAACAATCAAAAGTCACTGAGCTGTAAATTTCTATTCAACTTCAAAGTGACATTTTCTTTAAACAATAACATTTCCGTCCGCTCGGAAAATTCCACCGACTGCGAATAGCCTTGAGGCAGAAAACATGTGTTTTGGCTTAGTTCATAAATTTTAGAGCCGGGTTGAAAATACAGTGTTTTCCATATCTAAATTATGAACCTTCATCAAAACTGGTAATTTAGCTGGCTTATTCTTGATCGTTTCTTTCGGCGGGTCTGGCTGGTTTTCTGCGTGTGTTGGCGTTTCCTTCGGGTTGCCCTGTCCGAGCTTGGGGGCTGCGGTGGTGGATTTTCGTAGTGACATCGCGTTAGCTGCCCTATGCGGTGTAATTTTTAAATAACGTTGTGTGGCTCTGATATCATTTATGTATATAGGACAACTGACGAATTTTGATCATTGTTTTGAGTTGTTTTTCATCGCTTTCTGATCTGGGCTTTTCCAGAAAATTCCTCTTTATTTCAGCACAGAGTGACCGATTTGAGCCAGGAAAATTGTCAAATTTAATTTAAGATTTCATCTATCACATAGAACATTCTCCTATGTTATTGCTTTGATATCCAAGGAACAGTAACGATTCAAATGGGAATTGTTTTTTTTACTTACTCGGTAGAATTTTGTTATAAGTAAAATGTTCAAATTGTCGATTGTTTGTCAGACGCCGAAACTTGTTTGGCTCAATCGGTATTGATTTTGCCCTATTGAACCTTTTCTTGGCTCAATTGGTCTTGATTTTGCCCTGTTGAACCTTCTTTTGGCTCAATCGGTATTGATGTTGCCCTATTGAACCTTGTTTTGGCTCAATCGGTATTGATTTTGCCTTTTTGAACCTTTTCTTGGCTAAATTGGTCTTGATTTTGCCCTATTGAACCTTTTCTTGGCTCAATCGGTATTGATGTTGCCCTATTGAGCCTTGTTTTTGGCTCAATCAGTATTGATGTTGCCTATTGAACCTTTTCTTGGCTTAATCGGTATTGATGTTGCCCTATTGAACCTTGTTTTGGCCCAATCGGTATTGATGTTGCCCTATTGAACCTTGTTTTGGCCTAATCGGTATTGATGTTGCCCTATTGAACCTTGTTTTGGCTCAATCGGTATTGATGTTGCCCTATTGAACCTTGTTTTGGCTCAATCGGTATTGATGTTGCCCTATTGAACCTTTTTTTGGCCCAATCGGTATTGATGTTGCCCTATTGAACCTTGTTTTGGCTCAATCGGTATTGATGTTGCTCTATTTTATCCTTTCATATTTCGTATTTCATATTTCATTCTTTTAAGGAGGGTTGCCCTTCAGCAGAAGCTGTTTTTCAAGGGGCCCTCCGATAAAAACTTAATTACAATATACAATTATAAATAATCACTCCTTAGAATATAAAAAACCATAATGTTAAAAACCTATTTACAATAGTTATACATTATTTACAATGTAAAGAGAAAAATCAACCCTAAATAGATTTTGTAAAACTATTTAGGGAGGATGCCATCTTAGACTCAGCTGGAAGGCTATTCCATAGTTTTGCTCCCCGGAAGGAAAAGCATTTTTGCCCATTTGCTGATTTTTTCTTTGGCAACCTTAAATCAGTCTCGGTATTGCGGAGGCTACGGGAGGAGCATTCCGAGTTTTTGGTGAAAAGGTTGCACAGGCATTGTGGAGCCAACTCTTTGAGCAACTTGAAAACCATCGTTTTGGACTCATTACCAATGAGTTCTTCAATGGTCTTCCAACCCAACTCTTCAATAAGTGGTCTACGTGGTGTATCAGAGCTGCTATTTGTTACGATTCCAGCAGAACGATTTTGATCCTTCTTGTACAGGTCGGTTTAGCAACGCAACTGTTTATAAATTTATTTTTCGAACTTCTTTCGCTCTGATACATACTCAATCTAATATGATTTTTTGCTATTTTCTCTCAGCCGAATCGCTTTGGCAGATACTGTTTTTTTCATTGATTTTACGCTATTTTTTCTCCCCGCCGAGTCGGTTTGGTAGCACATGCTGTTTTTAAATTGATTTTGCCCTCTTTAACTTATTTTTAACTTATTTAGGCACGGTAGCCCCGTCAGTCCATGAGAACTGCTTTTCTTCTATTTCTAATACAGGTCATTCTAGCAATACAAACGTTTTTAAAGTGATATTGCTCTAGCGGGCGAGTAAAAAAAATCCCTATTTGCAAGGCTACTTCTCCCCGACTATTAAAGAAATAATGTTGGCAAATGCCCTGTTTAATAGCGGCCTTGCTCAATTACATTTTAAAATTTACGTTGCTTAAATCGGCCACTCAGTAGTCCAGAAATTGTATGGGATTTTCTGTAAAAGGTCTCTTCCAAAACCCCCAAAATTCGGCTGAAAATGATGATCAAATTTTGTAGGTTAGCCTGCCTCCCAGTAATGACAATCACATGTGCTAGCACTTGTTATCCTCTTGGTGGATAAAATCTCGTGGAATAATTTTATGCTCCCAAGGATGATATTTTCAACCCCCGAAGGGATAACACGTGCTTCAAGCGTATTCAAGTCATTGCTGTAAGGCAGAAATGTTAGGGAAATTTGATAGTGAATTGAGGCCTTTCTCGACGGTTTCTTGAAGGGGTTTTCTCGAGAAAGTCCCTCGTAACTTCAGAACGGAGTGGCTTTTTCCAGTCAGATAAATTCTAAAATCTAATTGAACACATCGGCTATTAAACAAGATATTCGGCAATATTATTACTTTGATATCCAAGGAACAGCAGCCGTTCCAACGGAGACTGTTTTTTTTTATTCACCGGGTATTTTCTCTTTCGAAAACAGGTGGTTATGTAGCAGCAACAGCCCATGTTCTGGAATTGCACCTGTCTTTCCTCATCCACCAGTTTATTATTTCATCATCGAGTTCTCTAACAGGTTTGTTCATTGCTATCAGTCATTAGCTTAGATTCTTGTTGTTGCGCCGGATGAGTAAAAACAAAGAACGTGGGACGTTTGCCCATTTATTTTGCAAGTTTGTTTCTTTGAAACATCTTTCCGTAGCAAAAATGCTAATTAAGATATGAACATTTATTTGGTTCAAATCGATCTCTCCGTTCAATAATCTCGCAAGCTTTCTACAATATTCCTTTGATTGCATTCATATTCCATGCAGGTTTGGACTTTTAAACTAGGACAGAGGTGGACTCTTTTTCGGATATGCCACAGTAATCGCCAGTAATTATGGAAAGAAAGAACCGATTTTAGCAAAAATTATGAAACTTTAAGAAACACCTTTTGCATTGTTTTTTCGCCAAGATATTGCTTGATTAAAAGGCCCTGCGTTTTTTCCGACTCACCCGATACAAAACTTAGAATTGCTTTAAAAAGAATAAACCACCAGGTGTCTCAAGAAGTACTCCTGTTTGAAAAATCACCAAAATTTGATTACATGGCCGATCTTTAAATTTCCTTTTTTTTCAGTTAGATTAAAGACCAAATTATTTCCCCAGGTATAGCTGATCTTGTGAGGGTCTTGTGATTGGTTTAAAATTAGCAAATTTAGCTCTTTTTAGGACTGCCTGGTTTTGAATCATACTGCAAGAGATACTGATGATCGAGTGTTGGTGATTTTTCAAACGGGAGTACTTTTTTGGGACACCCGTTGTCTTAGAACAAACTTAAAGGTTTTATCAAACACAGTTGGCTTGGATTAGCTAGCGTAGTATTATTTTTGATTTTTGTTGTACATAGCTATGTAGCGCCAACGTTTAATTAATTTATGATGATTATTATTATGATCATTATCGTAAGATGAAACTTCAGTGTATACCTAACTGTGTGGTACCTATTAAATTTAATTTCCAGTCAGTGAAATTTTCCGCACGGGCGGAGTTTTCCGTTGCTGGATTGTCCGCTTGCCAGTTTCCAGTTTCCAGTATTTCCACTGGTAAATTAAATGAGAGATAAAAGTGGCCACANGTATAGCTGATCTTGTGAGGGTCTTGTGATTGGTTTAAAATTAGCAAATTTAGCTCTTTTTAGGACTGCCTGGTTTTGAATCATACTGCAAGAGATACTGATGATCGAGTGTTGGTGATTTTTCAAACGGGAGTACTTTTTTGGGACACCCGTTGTCTTAGAACAAACTTAAAGGTTTTATCAAACACAGTTGGCTTGGATTAGCTAGCGTAGTATTATTTTTGATTTTTGTTGTACATAGCTATGTAGCGCCAACGTTTAATTAATTTATGATGATTATTATTATGATCATTATCGTAAGATGAAACTTCAGTGTATACCTAACTGTGTGGTACCTATTAAATTTAATTTCCAGTCAGTGAAATTTTCCGCACGGGCGGAGTTTTCCGTTGCTGGATTGTCCGCTTGCCAGTTTCCAGTTTCCAGTATTTCCACTGGTAAATTAAATGAGAGATAAAAGTGGCCACATTTTCCCATGTTCGCATTTATGAATATTACTGTGAAGTACCGAATAGCAAAATGTGCACTTTGGACAACCATACCCATAAAGGGAATCTTAAATGCATGCCCGTATATATCCTAAATCCTGGGGAACTGAGAAAAAAGCATACCCATAAATCTGGGAGAATTTTAAGATGCATGCCCATATATTCGTAGATATACCTTAAAAAAGAACCTAAAAAATGGCACAACCCCACGTTTCTTTATACTTATGATCCCTCTTCCCTCCCCCGAGAGCAGCCTTCTGCTCCACATTTTTGCAACGACTACAAAATCCTCTTTTTACCCCCTTTGTACGGAATAAAAACCTTTTGCTCCCCACAGTTTTCCTTTCCAATTGTATCGCAATTCCCTATTCGAAACGTTTTTACAGGGACTAGACAATGGATTTATTTTTACTTCTCAAAAATCTCATAATCGTTGGCTAGCAGACTTACAACACGTAAGATATCCTTTCTCCAGACAAAAAGCTGACCAATTCCTGGAACTGTTTGCTTCTTTGCGTCGCCAAAGATTTGCGTTAAATCACTGGCATTCCTCCCTTGTAACATGGGTGAGCCGTTAAGCACATAAACATATCCGTATTAAAGTTTTATTTCTTTTCGGCGAAATTTTGTGGTTAGGCCCTTCCTTCTATTTTTCGCCTGTGTGCAGGTGTCTTGGGTGCACTTTCAAAATCCGCTCTGAAATTATCTCCAAAATTTTGTATTCCTTCTATTGTTCTTAAAATGCAAATCTTTTAAGCGAATTTGGGAAGATGCTTGCTAATTTCTTCTTATCTCAAGGGGTATCGCCCACCTTTAATTGGATAAATAGTTTTGCTGAAGAAGTGTTACTTAAATAGCCAAGTGGTACTTTCAGATGCATCGATTGTATTTGTGTTTTCATTTCTGCGTGAAAAAAAATTTGCTTGGAGCTAAGTTTGATTCACGATCTTAAAGGCATTCGCATTTGTTTGCTGAGAATTGTAACAGTGTTGCCAGAGCTCAGGTACTGCCTTTTTTTGGTGTTTTAAATTGTTGAAACAATATATTTTTATTATAGATGTCTATCTACATAATTGTTCAACTATGCTAAATTTACGATCTTAAATGCATAGACATTTGTGCTGAGAGTTGCTTTTTTCCAGAGCTACTTCGGTACTTCCTTTTATGATGTTTTTGATTTTTTTAACCATGTGTTTGTTTCTGGTATAGATGTAGATGTCTATCTGCACAATTTTTTCAACTGTACTAAATCTACGATCTTAAATGAGTAAACGTTTGTGCTGAGAGTTGCTTACTTCCAGAGCTACTCGTGTACTGATTTTTAGTACCCTTTTGGCGTTTTTTCCAGCATTGGCGTCAAATCTTAAAAAAACTGGCGTACATGGCTATTGCATCTTTCTTTGGATTGGATTGCTTGAAAGAAACTTTAGCTACTTTACTACAATTCTACCGTGTGCTTTTTCGATATCTTGAATATTTTTCAGAATTACTGTGTTTTTCTTTTTTCAAAAAGAATTCAAGCAAACTGGATAATGAGGCAAGCGACGACAATCATTTTGAAGGTTTTCATTTTATTGACACATGCAAGGTTACACGGCAATCCAGTAATACGACATAATCAAGTTAGCGACATAATCAAGACATTCCAAGATAAAATTAATTTGACTGAAACATGTTTTTTCCCGAACGTTTCAAACCAGACTTGTCCTTAATAAATTAAAAATTCAGGGTAACAGAGAATCATACCAGGCAGTTGCAAAGCAATACAGCGAAATGATGGGTTCCCCGTAGCAATTGTAGTAATTTGAAACACTAAGCTGCAATTTAAGTGGACGAATTGTGCCTTTTAATTTTTTCGTTGTTATGGACATTCTTTAATTATTGAGTATGGTTTTTTTTGCAGAGACGTTGATAACTCAAGTTGTGATTTCACATTTCGATTTACAATCAAGATTGTAGGAATTCAACCGGGTTCAATCAACCCATCACTCATCATTGTTCTGGTTAGTATTGACTCTTGATTCTTAATCAGTAAATCGATCTGCTGTCGATTAATTATCTATTTTGCAAGAACAGAAAACCGCAAGCTAATTGTAAGGTTGTGATGCTATGGCCAAACGAGTAAATATTGCAAGCAAGCAGGCGAGAAAACAGAAGCAAGTACACCTGCGAGCAAGCAAGGTAGCAAGCAGGATCGTCCAACGTTCCGGTTAACATCGATCTTGATTCTTGATCAGTAATAAATCAATCTGTCGATTGATTATTTGTTTCATGAGAATGGAAAACCACAGGCTAATGCAAAGGCTGTGATGCTATGGCCAAATATTGCAAACAAATAGTAAATATTGCAAGCAAGCAAGCAAACATCAAAGCAAGCAAGCGAGCGAGCAAACTTGTCATTGTTTTGGTTAGTATTGTTTCTTGATTATTGACATGTTATACGTCAATCTCATTGGCTATTCAATTTGTCACTTCAACCTGGAAGCAGGCTAACTGCAAGGCTATAATTCTCTCGCCAAACAAGCAAACATTGCAGGTTGTCACACATTTGAATGAGCAAACATCCAAGCAATTGAGCTAGGAAGCAGGCTCGTCAATGCTTGTTAACAAAAAATAACTACCGAAAGGTGGTTTCACTAGGCTTTAATTTTGCTAAAAATAGACTAGGAATACTCTATTCAATTCACTCTACAACTATAGAATTGCATAGGGTATTGTCTTATGATGACATCAAAACTGATACCGGGTTTCCCAAAAAAGTGCTCCTATTTGAAAAATCACCAAAATTTGATTACATGGCCGATCTTTAAAGTTCTTTCTTTGGCAAATAGATCAAAGACGAAATTATTTTCTCAGGTATAGCTGAAATTGTGATTGGTTTTAAAAATAGCAAATTTAGCTCTTTTTAGGGCTATCTGGTTTTGAAGCATATTGCAAAAAAGCTCTGATAACTGCCAGATCAATTTCTTTGCGCATATTAAGCTTTTAGTTTGGACTTAAATGACGGAAAGAAATGCACACTATCATTGGAAACTTCAAGGATAATGAGCAATCTGAACATTTTGACTCTTAGGCAAGATAACAATTTTACGTGTTCGTTGCATAGTTTTTGCAAGATGATTTTTCAAACGGTGCATACATTCTTTTATTCATCTGGTACACAAGCAAGTGATGAAGCAAACTCATCAATGATCTTGTTAGCATTGAATTCGATTATTGATCTATCTCAATCTATCAAATTCAACAAAAGCAGGATGATTGCGAGATGAAACAAGTAAATATTTGCAGGCTTTCAAAACTTCGAGCCATCAATCAAACAAGTCAACATCCAAGCAAGGAAGCAAGTGAGCCAACAGGCAACATGAAAACAAGCAAGTGATCAAGCAAACTGATCAATGATATTGTTAGCACTGATGTTTATTATTGATCTGTTATAAATCATCCAGATAGTTGATTGATCCGTTGATCTAGCACACCAGGAAAGCGCAGGCTGATTGCAACTCTTTGGTTCTTTAACCGGACGAGATAATATTGAATGTAGAGAGTGAGCAAGAAAGCTGTCATGCGAGCAAATTGGCAAGCCAACATAAAAAAGTAGGCAAGTGAGCAAGCAAACATCATAGCAAACACGCGAAAGAGGAAGCAGACATCTTAGCAAGCAAGCAAGCAGATAAAAATATGCAAGTGAGCAATAGAGCTATCAACGAAACATTCAAAGTAATGACTGAATGAGCAAACAAAAATCCAAGCAAGCGAGCATACAAGCAAACATCTGATCGAGTGAACCAGCAAGTGACCGAGCAACGAACCCTGCAATCAAACAGTCCTGTCCAACTTCGGTTGCATTTAGTGGCAACTGTACAGCTAAAGTGTCTGGCAGTGTCTCCCAAAGGCTATTATTCTTGAAAGGACCTCAGGCCCTGAACAGCTGAGCAGGCGTTTGTTTATGGCTAGCAGTTCTTTTGCGTGATTACCCATTAAAAATTTGATTTTCAATTAATTTCAATTAGAAAGGGGGTTTAAGTCAATCACAATGTAACTTCATTTTATTTTATCCCACCCAGTAAAAAAAATTATTGCTCTATCAAATGATATCAATCAGTCAATCAATCTATCTATCTATCAATCTATCTATCAATCTATAATCAATATATCAATTAATTTATTACTTAATTTATTTTTCCAAGGTGTGGATTGGTTTAACGATCGTGATCGTCCTCGTCTGCTTCTTTATAAGAAAGCGGTATGGTAACGTGCTTGATCGAATACAATGGAGTAATATTTTCAGACGCTTTCTAAGGAAATCAAGGCAACCAGAACCGGTTGAAGGAGAGGATACTTCAAACAAAGAAACAATGGTCATGGATGCTTCAAATAAAGAAACAATGGTCATGGATACTTCAAATAAAGAAACAATGGTCATGGATACTTCAAATAGAGAAACAATGGTCAGTACATAAGGAATGGTAGTAGCGATCATTAGTGAACCCTGGTGAGTCGTCCATTGTGACTTTTTGTTTATATTTACTTACCACTAAAGACCAGACCAACCGGGTATGCCAAAATACCGGGTAAGTAAAACAAACTTGCATCTTTTGGAAAATTACCAAAATTTGATTATGTTGCCAAACTTTTTAAATTTTCTTTTTGTCTATTGTGTCAAGGACCAAATAAATTTAATAGGTGGTCGTTATTTTGTTCCCTCGGGAGAGAGACAATGAAACTGATGGCGTGAAAAAAGAAGTCCTCTTAGCAAGAAATCTAGAATTTCGAATTCATATGAAAATTTGAGTTCTACACGACATAAGAGCTTCAAGTGGTATTGCGGCATTAAAATTCAATTTGATGATCATTCATTGTGATTTCGAAGCATACTTCAAAACCCCGGGGGGGGGGGGGGGACCTGGATCCTTGGGTTACCGGGAGCGTCCCGCCAAACTTTTAGGGAAAGCCCCTTGTTTGGATTTTCGGCCGCTTTTCAACCCCATTTTTAGGGATTTCGGGGGGGACAGCCCTCCCAACTGGCCACAAACCCAGTTTCGTTTCCCTTTACACACCAATTAACTTTAAACATAATTTTTCCACCACCAAATTTCCAACACAAAACGGGNAAATTTGAGTTCTACACGACATAAGAGCTTCAAGTGGTATTGCGGCATTAAAATTCAATTTGATGATCATTCATTGTGATTTCGAAGCATACTTCAAAACCCCGGGGGGGGGGGGGGGTAACTTGAGTCTTGGGATGACGGGGACGTGCCGCCCAACTTTTAGGGAAAGACCCATGCTTGGATTTTCGGTCGATTTTCATACCCATTTTTAAGGATTTTGAGGGGGAAAGCCTCTCGAACTTGCTACAAATCAAGCTTCATTTCACTTTAAACACACAATAATTATGAAGATAAAGTTACCACCAACCAAGTTTCAGAACTAAAGCGGGAAAAATCAAACATTAAAAACAAAAACTCGACAAGTTTACAATTTGAAAAGCTACCCATTTCTAGTGGAACATTTACATTTTGAGACCCATATTTAGGGATTCTCGAGGTTCAAAACCCATCCTTACGTTGCTCTATATATGGAAGTTACCCCCTGGGTTCAAAACCAGGTCGCGTCTAAAAGAAAAGCACACATTCAAAGCCATTTCGAGGCTTTGCAGGATTTTTTTATTTAGATTAAACAAAAATGCGCCTTAACACAAATGCACATAGAGAATTTTTCATGATCAGCAACCTAATCGAAGTTTGATGATTCTTCAAAGAATTTCGCTTTTTGTCTCACCTGGTACTTGTAAATTTGTCGCTATGCTTGAAGTCTTTACATTAGGCCATTTTGCTACTGCTCTGGTTTGTGGCTGGTCGCAAATTTGAACTTTAAAGGTAAATATTACAGCATCCAGTGCAAGGAAATTGAAAAGTGAAATATCAACGTGTAAGTTAACTGTCCAAAATCATGATTCGTGATTTTCAGACTGATTTATGCAATGAATTTATTGCAGAATTCAATCCGATTTGTTCCAGTTCCAACTCTATGTGTATAAGGAAACCAAAAATTACGAGCCGTTTCAATTTCGCCTCGCTTATTGAAATAAATTGACAGTCTTTTATAAAAGGTGAATTCCAACTCATAATAAATCTTTTCGACCATACGAAAAAGAGATTGGGGAGAGCGGCCAATTCTGGTAGTACATCTGGAGGACGATTTTTAAGGACACTCATGCAGAGTTATTACAGTCGTCGTACTAACAGATATTGGCATTTCGGTTGCAGTCTCATGGTCATATCTGGGACTAATTGTATTAAGTCTCCGTAACCCAGCATTAGCATCAAAATGCACTCTTTCAAGTAAATGCACGAATTTCAACCCAGTATTAATCCTCAAGCACAAGAAACCGAACACTTGAAGCGTAGTTCGGAGATTAAAATAAACAGATGATAAAACATGTATCTGTTGAAGTTTAGGACTAAATAGAGAGGGGACCTTATTTATATCAGGAGGTGTGATAAGAGAAAGGGGCAGGGGGGCCTGGATAGTTCTTAACGATTTGTCCGATGTTGATCTCGTACAGGAAGCTATAGACTCCCTGATCTCGTACCAGCTAAATATATTACTCAGTTTCTGAGCGAAAGGTGGATTTTTAAATAGTGCAGCTAGAAGTTTATGTCCTTTAAAGAGTAATAGAAGAAATCTGTCGTTTAATATTGCCAAAGATGCTAACAATAGACAATCGCGCTAAAGATGGCGGCAGGGAATTGGTTACCATGATCTTTGGTATCTCTGGTCTGGTTTGGTCTGGTTGGTTGAGACGCAAAAGATTATGGCAAAAAAATTCCCTGACGCCATTTGTAGTGACCTTTTTGCTATTCTACAAAAGAGTCTGGATCGAGCGACATTTTTATACATTTTTGTACACAAATGTTCGATTGAGTGGCGTTCGAGCTTCTATCACAGTTGTGCACATTCGAGCATTCTTCAGATTTCTACAAAATGTATATAACTATCATTTGAACCAGAGTCTTTTGTAGAATAGCTCTAAGGTCTATTGTCTATTGGGTAGATCAGCAGGTTTGTTTTCAAAGGATGCTAGTATGTAGTTTCTCAAGTGAGTTGAAGATGTATTGTCACACGTGGCCTGCTTCCAAAAACTTTAAGTCAAGTTTGTTTTTAGCAGTATTTTTTTAGTAGTTTACTAGTTACTTTTGTAGTTTATTGAGTTGCGATGTTCGTTGTTTAGTAATCGTTAGCAATGTCAGTTTCAAATTTAAAATAAAATCTTATTCAGTTTTCATCTCCTTACGTAGTTAGTAATTTCATAAGTTCTCTAGTGTAGGTAGTATTTCGCATTTTTTCAAACAAAATTATCTGTTTGTTCCTTATGTTTCTTCTGCTGATCGCACAAAATGCCGATAAAAATCCCATAAAAAGGTCCCCTCGTTTGATCAAATGTTGTAGAACAATGATAATAACCGGAGCAGTAAACTGTTAAAAATCGCTTTTCTCGAAGTCTAAGTTATATTTTGATACCTAGATCTTTGCCCGAGGAAAAGGTTTCGCTGAGTTGTGCACTGAGAATGAATACAACCTAACAAGGCCTAAATAGAGGTCCTAAATGATGGATTAAATCACAGTATACCAAATTTCTACCTGGTGAGTCAAGAAATTGTATAGACGTTTGAAAGCCTGTACCTCTTAAACTATTTTTCAGATTCCTATAAACTGGTACTACCTATGTAGCTAACATATCAACTCAGATACGAAAATTTAATTTGTCAAGATCGGTCGTATCGTTCTCAAAATTACAAGCGTTTTTGTAAAAATTCCTCATCTCAAAATCCTTCAAAACAAGCCTAAAATCCTTGATCAAATTGCTAGCAATCCAGTCTCATTTCATTATAATGGCAAATAGATAAAAAAGGCTAAATGACGGTCCCAAGAGTATATGATTTTGCAGCAGCCTCTTTATATACCTATTAATTGTTTGAACGACAAGATAGACGGATAGAATTTAATTAAATATTTTGAGATGAAGCATTTTTACAAAATCGCTTATAATTTGTGAACGATACGACCGATTTTGACAAACTAAATTTTCTTTTCCAAGTTGATATGTTAGCTGCACAGGAATTATCAGTTTATAGGAATATGGAAAATAGTTTGAGAGCTACAGGCTTTCAAACGTCTATTGACTCACCTGGTGTAACATTTAAAAAAAGTTAAAAGAAGTATACAGATTTGGTCAACTCTAACGATCAGAATTTAGCCTTTTTTATCTATTTGCCATTATAATGAAATGAGACTGGATTGCTAGCAATNACCTTGTTTGTTGACATTGGTGCGTTGAGAGTAGAGATATAAATCTTCAAAGGACACATTTGCCTCCACCTCTAAACCAGAGCTTTGGTGTTTTGGCCTAAGCAAATTCTTACAGCACAGCGAATAAATCAACAATACTTTGAACCAGGAGGAGAAAATTATAACCTGCACAACAAATGCGTTTCACAAAATATAATTTACGTGACGTTTATCTTTCAAGCTGTGACATTTTTACTTACCTGTTCCATTGAATCTGAAAAGAAAAAACTTTGGAAATGTTCCTTTCAAAACATGTCTTCTCTACTCTCATAAAAACTGATTCGGGCGGGTATCTGTAATTAGTTAAGCGTTTTGTCGTCTTATTTTTCCAGAGTTATAACTTCCAGAGTTCGAAAGCTGAAGTAACTTCCAAGTTGTCATTATATCTCAGTTAGGATGTTGGAAGTATGAAAATATGTATTTAAAGACCCTGTGCTCTCCAAGATCCTTCACGGTCTCACAGTGACTTTCATACTGTATGAAAGTCGTTTTGGCCTAGCAATCGTGGAACTGTATTGTCTTTTCAATCTTCAAATGAACTTTATTATGCCATCGCTTTTGAACTGAAACAACAGACATTCCTGAAAATTATGAAAATTATGAAAATTTGAAGGATTATGAAGCTATTTCGTTCCCTGCAGCTATTTATGTTCCCACTATTGTGTGTTAAAATAGGTTGTTTACGGCCATATGATGTTTTGATGGTTCGTGCACGTGCTTAGGATCATGGGAAGCACAGGGTCTTTAATATTCATACAGCGGGTGAGTAGAAAAAACTTGTAGCTTTTGAAAAATTATCAAAATTTGATCACATTATCGATCATGAAAATTTCTTTATATAGGGAGGCCCCCCCAGGGGTTATGGGGAACAGGGGAACTTGGCATTTTTATTAATGGGAACACGGGAACATCTTGTACTTTTAACGGGGATCAAGGGAACATTAGAAATCATTTTAGGGAGCAGGAAACATTTTAGAACTTCCTGTTAAAAACATTTCTTCATCAAAAAAGGCAGAATCTAGAAAGTTCTTGAAATGATAAATGGCGATAAATGACATCTTGGCATGATTTTAGCCTATGCAAGGATGCAAAAAATTTCTGCTCGCTTCGCTCGCACTCTTATATGCACATTTTGGGTTCGAAAACATTCTGCAATGTCTTCTATAATCTTGTTTGCAATTTTTCTGCAATTTCCCATGGATTCATCACCAACAAAATTTATAAACTCGACTTATGCCTCCCTTAAATTTTTCGACAAGTGTATTGTTTTTAAGAAATTTAGCTAAACTCTAACTTTAGGGTTTACTCCAACGAACTTCGACTTAAGCTTCTCAAAAATTTTCTGCTCGCTTCGCTCGCATTTTCTTCTTGTATCATATGCTTAGTAAACTCCCCTTTTCAATTGCATGAATATTTGCTGTTTCTAGAGTCTCGCTCAGAGTTTGCAACGAATTAAAGTTAAAATTTTGCTAATGATGGCATACATCCTACCATTCTTCGTAGGCCCTGGATGGCTCAACAGCCTTCCTTGAAAAGTGTTCTAATCCATCTGCATAGCCGTTTTTACAAAAATGTATTAGGTGTAAATAAAAGTTGCAGCAACTTAGCCAGGCCCGTCGAAAGCGGGGGGGGGGGGGCTTGTGGGTGCTAAAGTTTGTTCCTTTCTAGTGAAAAAGGCTGTTAAAAAGTCAAGCTTATGGAAATGAAGATTTAAACTTATTTATACTAGAGGAAGTTATCAGAGTTATCAAGCTATCATGTTTATATTTCATAACATTAAAGAAAATTCTATTTCTAAGTGGTGTTGAGGTATATTCAAAATTTCCAGGGAAAGCCTTCCGTTAGTCGCGATCATTTGCTCTTTTAGATGGCAAATTCTTCATAATAGGGGCGTTTTCCAACGATCTAAAGGGCGTGGTCACACAAAACTTCCCGGGGGCAAGCCCCCGGACCCCCATTTTTACTCGCTCCGCTCGCATCTGCTTTCAGCCCCCCAATATGAATTTCGTTCCGACGGGCAGGAACTTAGCAGTACCAGTTGAACTTTGCAGATTACCACTCAAGATCTTCTGTTGGAGACAATACCTGATACACTTCCATCGATTCATTAATTTTTATTTAGAGAAGGCAGTTTCGCGAAGAAGGCATTCAATTAGAGATTACGCCTTCACAATGATGGCTGTCTTCAAAAACAAGTTGGATCAAACATTGAAAAAAGATGAGACTTACTGGGCGGAGAAAACAAAAGGTTCAGAGGGGGGGGGGCAAACTAGAAAGGGTGATGGTAACAAACTTAGAATGTATAAAACTTTCAAACAGGCATTTAAATTAGAGCCCTACACCCAATAGCCTGATAACAAGACCCGATTTCAAGCAAATTTTTTGAAATCGGGTCTGGTTATCAGGCTATACACCCAACTACAAGATAGGAAACTCAGGAGGAGCATGGCAACACTTTTCTGTATAGTGGCCATAGCTTAAGAATAGAGACAGGCAGAAGGAAAAAATATTCCAGCAGATCAAAGATTCTGCAAGATAATCGAAGCAAATCTTATAGTTGTGCTGCATACGCATTCCACAGGACACAACATTTCGTTCAAGTACACAATGTTGTTAGAACGTTCTCCCAAATGACCCTTAGTCAGAAATTGATATATTTATTGTCATGTGAAAAAATGATAATCAGGGAACACAAGCAAAATTTTCTAGGGAACTAGGGATCAAAGGCCTACTTTTGAGGAACTGGAGAACAATCGAAGATTTCCTTTTAGGGAACATTCAAGAAACATTATTGGGAACAAGGGAGATTTTTTTAAACCTTTTAGGGAACTGGGGAACACAGACCCCCCTGGGGGGGCCTCTATAGGCAATTGTGTCAAGAACCAAATGAATTTCAGACATATTGTAAAATCTTGAAATGGCTTTGAAATGTTTAGAATCTGTACTTTTACAAGCTGCTTGGTTTTTGAAGCATGCTCTGAAATCACAAGAAATTATTATCAAATTACTGAGTCCAAAAAAATGTCAAACCTTCCTCCGGATGCCAATTTCGTTAGTTGAACCTTCCTCATTTTATCAAGTCAGAATAACCAGATCTTTCAAACTCCTCGCGTTGTTAGTAACCCTAAAATTTATAAACCAGTTTCTGTTGCCAAAACAACCCACATTTTTCCTCGATTTCTTGTAAAAAATACAAAACCTTCCTCAGATATGACACTAACAAGCAAAACCTTCCTCCGGCTTACAGCCGTTGTGCCGTGACTTTTTCTCGATTCTGTATCAAAATTAAATTTTAATGCCGCACTACCACTTAAATTGGTTTCTTATATGTCCTTGATGAAGCTCCTAAGTCGTGTAGGACTCGAACTTTAATCTGAAATCACAAATTATAGATTCCTGGCCAGAAATACCGTGTTTTGTAAAATACTATTGCTCAAAATAAGGTTTTATATCCCGTAATTTCATCATCTCTCTCCCAAAAGAACAAAAAACAGATCACCTTTTACTTAATTTGTACTTGAGACAAATTCTTAAAAAGGATTTTAAAGTAAATCAACAGAGTTAAAAGGCAACTTAGCTAGGGGGACTGAGTCCATCTAAATAGAACCTATTGTATTTGATGTTTTCGATCGATGAAAACAATAGGAACATAAGTGGCGCGTGCCGTTCTTTTGTGCTATGTTTAGACTAGATCGCTATATCTCCGTTCATTTACTTTAAAGACCCATGACTGACCAGCAGCCTTTGCACGACTTTGTTGTTGTTTACATTGAGGCCTAAAACTATTTCCTCCAATTTGAACAACCCTGACTATGCAGTAAGAAAATACAAGCCTAAATGCATTGTTTAGGAACTAAAGAAACTACCGATATAATTTGTTGGCCATTTACGTTATTTCAATCGAAGATTAAAACGGATTACAACCAGTGCTATTTTCTGTATTCAGAAAATAGTGGAAGCTGTGGTGAAGAGCATTCAAGGGCCACAAAGGATGCTGGTCAGTCATGGGTCTTTAAAGATCGGTAACGTAATCAAGTTTTGGTGATTTTCTAAAAGTTGCAAGATTTTTGACTCACCCGCTGTCTCTTTGATGTTTCACAAGTGTCAATCAAGGGAAACTAAACATGACTGACTTAAAAGCTAACTATAAAGGAAAACATGAAAATGCCTTATGCAGAAGGTGTGAAACTCAAGAAGAAAACATTGAACACATTTGGCAGTGCCAAAAATTTACAGAAAGATCTCCAAAAATAAAAAATCTACTGAAAAGTGATTTAGCAAAACTTGTGAAGATAAAAAAATGGTTGACATATTTCTATCATAAAAGGAAAAAAGAAAACACCAATACATATATAGTTAGATTACCATGCCGATGTTACTGGTTCAGTTCTAAATGTAATGTTTCAAGAACATGTAACTTGTGACTGCTCCGGAATGAGGAATTAGGTTGTTATTATTATTATTATTACTATATTAAGCGGGAGGACATTTTTTTGGTAGCTTAGATGTTTACAAATTATTCCTTTCCTTTAAAAATGTGTAAAGACTCAAAATCATTAGGCTTATGTGACGATGGGTCTAAAGCTTTGATTTGTGGAAAATTTTCTGAAGCATCGTACATTGTACAAGGTCTTTGAGGCAAAATTTGGCTTAAAGATGGGTTGTGAATTTCATTTTCAAATTCGTCCCTCGTAATAAAGCTGAGATGATTTTTTTATTTTTTTATTGGGATAAAGCTGAGATGATTTTTTTATAAAAACTAAATTGAATGAAGTCGCTACATCCGACATCGTTGGTAAGAACAATATCTATGCGGTTTCACATTCTATCATTAACGTTCAGTTTGTTGCAGCTTGTGTAATCTTTAGTTAGTTAGAATTCAAAGTTTGCTCATGAAAATTAAATTCATGGACTCTTTTTACGGAGATTATGCATCTGGATGACCTAAAACACGTTTTACGAGCTTTGTGGTGACAAAGTTATGCTTCAGAGTTAGGCTAGCTGTTCTTGAAGCCTCTGTTTTTAAATCCTCGTATGCCTATACCTCTTTTAATCCGCATATATCAACTGTAAAATTGCCAAAACAGTCTTTGTGGAACATTTCTAGCTTTTAGATTAGCTGATAGTTGAACTGCGCCCACGTCAAAGATCTTTTTTGAGAAGGTCGTATTCTTTTCACGCAATTTTGAAGACAGTTATTTTTGGCCTAGGTTTTTGAAGTTATTTGAAGAGTCTAAGTGCGAAAACTGCACTGGGTTCTGGCTTCTGGCTTTTTGCTAATTGTTGATTATTGAAAGCGCTGTGTCACCGTTTCATGGAATTCGTCGCAAACTTAGCTTATTTAAAAATATTTTCTTGCAACCCTTGTCTTGCCTCCTCGTTGCCGGCGCCACTGCCTTCTTTGCAAAAACACTTGAAGGGGAAAAAAATACGACAAAATAATTAAAAAACAACAACAACTGGCCCAGCTCGATATCTTCGTGAAGAATACAACCACAACTATAAAGCATACAAAGACAAAACAATTACACGGTAATGGATGCTTCCCGAATTGTTATTCATACATTTTGAGTAAAAATCTATTCATCCCAGACGCATAAAAAGCATTTTGACAAGCCCTGTGGCCGTCCCGATTGAACTCGCTGCATCGCACTGTTAACCGGGTGACCCAAAAAAAGGTGAACCGAGAAAACCTGCTACACAAATTAGAGTAATCGACCGAAAAGAAGGATTTAAACATTGTTATGTAGCTAAATGGCTAGGCTACATTGTATTGCTGCTATTTTTTGCTATTTTTAGCGAAATCGACAACTGGCGAAAAGGATGATTTAATAAAATGAAACAGATCTAAAACCCGTCATTATTCATCAAAAACAGGTAACGAGACAATGACTGCAGAGCAACGAGACAATGAATATTTCATCCTGGAAATATGCAACTCACATTGGATGCATTCAAATAATCCCCTTGTGGTACTAGAATTTCTTTATCCCAGAAATAATAAAATGTTCTTTTCGTTATTGAGAATTGTTTGCATGACATTGGGAATTTCGATCGGACATGCCTATTCCGAAGCTAATATGAAATCCATTCCTTATTGTCTTGTACTGATCAAATCGGTGGACACCAAATGCCATAACCTATTTGGTGCTGTTGTTGTATGTCATACGGTAAGGGTTAGGGCTAATTTCAGGGTTAGGATTCCTAACTAACCCTAAATTACCCTAACTAACCCTAACTTACCCTAACTAACCCTAACTTACCCTAACCAACCCTAACTTACCCTAACTAACCCTAACTTACCCTAACTAACCCTAACTAACCCTAAAAACGCTTTTCTGAAACTAACCCTAATTCTTACCGTATGACATACAACAACAACACCAAATAGGTTATGGCATTTAGTGTCCACCGATCAAATCGATCCCATATTTTTGATGACTTTCGACAGGTTTCACGAAATCCTTATTTTCGCCAATTTGCGATGTCGATAAAAGTAGCAAAAATAGTAGGGCTGTAGCCAAGCATTTTAGCTACATAAATAAAGTTTAAATCATTGATTTCAGTCAGTTAGTCTATTACGTCATAATTACGTGTAAGGGACGTGTAACAATTTTTCTCGGTTCACCCATTGGAACATAGCGAGTTGTTCCCTTCGCTATCAAAATGTCACACACAAATGCTAAACTAAAAAATTTCATACAACATTTTCTCACTTAAGAGCTGTAGGTAACCTTTTGGCCAAGTTTTTAGGGGTAAGACATGAGTAGTGAAGCGTTTTGACCTGAAACCCCGAAACGCTCTCTCGTGGTAGGCTTAGCTGAAGATTATATCTCTAGCTGCAACGCAGATTTGTTTGATTCATTCATTCATTCATTCATTCATTCATTCATTTTAAATTCTTTAACCACGGTTACCCTGTCAGTCAAGAAAAACTGCTTTTCAGGGGGCCGTGCATAAAATCTTACAAAAATTAAGTCATATATATAGTTTCATATAGTTTCTTTTTACTATTAGTATTAATTGTAGATTTTTAATTTGTAAAGTTTTTGGCACGGCCCCCTGAAAATCAGTCATACTGTGGCTACCGTGGTTAAATAATTTTAAAATGAAAAAAAAAATGAAAATGATATAAAGTAAAACCTATTCTAATTACAATAATAAACAAAAATACAGTGCTTGGGCAACTTTGGATCGACATGAAGATGGTAGCCTGCGCGCAGCCTCAACACTCTTGAGGCTGCGCGCAGGCTAGAAGATGGCGAATAACTCACAGCTATCTTTATTTCACCTTATTATCGTTTTGTCGATTTAAAGAACGCCGGTCAACCAGCATCCTTTGCGGTCGCGCTTTGCAGAGAATGTTGTCATATAAAAATGACCGCCGCAGTCGAAAGGCAGCAAGCGAAGCGCGCAAATGATGCTGGTTGATTGGCGTTCTTCAAGTACGGTAATCTGATGTATGATTGACTCAAACCAAACAAATCAACAAACCACTTTGCTAAATGGTAAATCATGCTGGAGTATCGCTAATCGTTAGATTTTTCTTTAAACTATCGGTATCGGTATCGGTAGCAAATATCTTAAAATATCGGTATCGCTAATATCCCATAGGCACTCTTTAGATAGGGACCTCAGTATCGGATACGACGGTCAAAACAAAACTAAAATTGCTTTATATTTGATGGAAGCAAGAGAGTAAAATCTAGTAAAATTATTTTGATAACAAAGTTCATATTGTTTCGATATATATACCTTGCTTTGATGTACATAGACAAGACCTTCATGAAAAGCACTTTTGTTTTAGAGGACCCTCATGAAAAGCACTTTCGAGAGACTGAGGCCTTCCTCTGTAAATATCTGTATTATTATTATTATTATTATTATTATTATTATTATTATTATTATTATTATTATACCTCTTCGTTGGAATCTATGCATTAATACGACCACTGGGATATGTAAATCTTGCAAATGAAGCTTTATTAAAACTTTTATTGTATGGTGATAAAGATTTTCCCGACTCACTGAATAGACATATCCTTGAACTCACGTTACATTTTATCCATGAAACTGGTCGATTCGAGTGAAGTCCTGAAGTCCTTTGCCCATCCCTTCATAAGCTGCCCAGTCGTTAAGTTTGTTCTTGTAACTTTTTTGTAGCCATTATTTTCAATTTTTGTATTTGTCTTTGTTTTAAGTGTATTGTGTAGTAGTTTTACCTTTATGTAATCGCTTCGGGGAAGACATATTCTTTTGCTCCTCGTGGTATCGTTTTAGTAGTATCGTATAGTAATCTGTAAGTAGCGTAGTTAGTAATATGTATTGTAAATTTTTATTGGAATGTAAACAAAATCACATTCTTAGTATGGGAAATCGGACACTGGTTGTTAGAAAGTATGACTTTACTCAGCCTATTAGTGTGTGCTCCTCCTTTACGTCTTTAGGCCCTCAACTTTGGAGTCGAATAAATCTTCAACAACAACATTCCGCCTCCCAACCTACCTCAAACGAAATTGTATTCCTTTCCTTCTTTCCTTTGTTCCTGTGGGAGAATTTTCTTTTGAGGTAGGTTGGTAGGTGGAATATTGTTGTTGGCGGTTTATTCGATTCCAAAGTTCCAAAGTTGAAGGCCTAAAGACGTGAAAGAGAAGCACACACTATTTAGGTGAGTAAAGTGGACACAGGGAAGAACAAACCTGCTGTAGGAATAGCTACTACCACGTTTCTTAAAGGCCATACCAGCTGAGTCAGAAAAAACAATCCTTGTTTGAAAGGCCAGTGCCCCCTGGATATCAAAACGATAATATTGGCAAATACATTCTTTAATGGTTGACATGTTCAAATATAATTTAAAATTTACCTGACTGAAATCGGCCACTCCGTTCTGAAATTATGAGCGATTTTCTGGAGAAAGTCCCTTCAAGAAACCTTCAAAACAGGCCTAAAGTCACAAGCAAATTTTCCAAATATTTCTGCCTTACAGCAATGACTTTCACATGCTTTAGCACGTGTTATCCTCTTGGGAGGATAAAATCTCCGAGAATAATGTTGTTATGTTCCCAGGGATGACACTTTTATTCTCCCAAAGGGATTTGGTTGTGATTTTATGCCGTGATTTTATGCCGTTTTTGAAGGTTTCTTAGAGGGGCTTTCTTGACAAAATCCCTCATTATTTCAGAACGGAGTGGCCCGATTTCAGTCAGGTAAAATTCAGAATTTATTTTAACATGTCCACTATTAAACAGTATATTGACAAATATTATTGCCTCGATATTCAGGGAGCAGTGGCCTTTCAAACGGGGATTGTTTTTTCTGACTCACCCGGTAGATTTTCAGAAAGATTGGGTGCCCCGGAAACTGATTATGATATGAAGTTTCAGATAGAGCACTCGTTATAAAAGGTATTAAAAAAGTCAACTGAATGGTGTTATGATTAACTGTTTCTATTTCTTGATTGTGCATAAATATAATGCACGCTATATCATGAATTTTTAAACAGAATCGGTGCATAAAGCCTTGGTTTGCCCACTATCTCTAAAGAGATGAGTAAGCAGGACACATATTCTAATCTCTCAATTTGTTAACTTGCGTTTTTTCTCTCTTATTTAAGGTCGGATCAGAAAACTCAAGGATGATGCTATATTTGGCTCTTCAGCGCTACAATTCCTGCGAATAGAAGATTTAAAGATAGCTTGTAGGAGTTGCTAAAGTAGGCCGGTTCCTAGGTCTTCATTCGCGAGAAGACGAGTGTTGAGAAGTTCGTCTGGGGCAATACCGAAGACCATCTTAGCGTGGAAGACCGCTTTGAAAAATCTGAAGCAATACAGAGGAGGCAACAGAGGCCTGGAACCTAGTGATTATCAAGGCACACAATTACGCAATAACCCTTGACTTAATAAGCTGCTTAACTCGCAGAACTTATAAAGTGGGTATTTTGATAATCAAAGCGATAATCTTAGTCTTATGTCTAATCAAAAGCCAAGATAACTTTTTATCTCTTTGCCGAATGTTTCTAATCGAGAGGTTGCTCGAAGAGCTATTGATACTAAAATACCCGATGGCAAAGAACGGTATGGGATCGAAGCACTCACTTCATGTTGCGTATACCGAACGGAAGGCTATGGATGCTGGACAGAAAATCGGGTCTGGAGAGAGAATCGGGACTGGAGAGAAAATTGGAGCTGGGGACAAGAAGGATGAAAACAGAGAAACGAAACTTGACGAGAAAATGAGGAAACGCGATAGCGATACGAAATGGCATCGGTTATTTCATTTACGACGTTCCTCGCGTTGCAAATCACAGAGTAACGGCTTACGAAAGAAGATTTCACCGAGTTTCAAGCGTAACTGTATCGACGCGAAAAGCGAAAGTACACAGCTCACGACAAGCGAAGTAATTATTAATGTCTTAGGCAGCGATTCTGAGGAGGAGCGTGGCCGATATTGTGAAACTGATCTGAATTCGAGTAACATAGAATGTAACAGAAATAATGAGAATATTAAAGACCGAAATATCGGACAACGAACGAGAAAATCATCGGTGTTTGAAGCGAATGAGACTGAAGGTGCTTTCTCGAAGCCAACACATCAATCGACTTTCGATGAGAAAATTACGCCGATAGGACGAGTTTTAGTGCCGCTACGCCGTGAAGGAGAGGGCGGGTATGGGTTTAACTCTTTGTTCATCTCCCCTGAGACTCCAATTGAAACTGAAGGCAATGAAGAGGACTCTAGTGAGGTCAGATTTTCGAAAATAAAGAAATGGTTGGAGCCGGCTGAAAATCCCGTGAATTTGAAGATTTTTGGTGGCAATCGAGGTCTTGCAAAAGAACAGCATAGGATGAAGTCAGCTGGATTTCTCATTCATCCGTACAGCATTTTCAGGTTTGTTCAAATTCTTTTTAATTATTCATTCATTCATTATTTTTTTATTCATCTATTCATTTATTCATTTTATGTTATTTAATGATGGTAGCCTTTCAGTTTGCTGAAGCAGATTTCCTGGGAACCAGTATATGCAATTTTACATTCAGTAAAAACCCGCATTAAAGAACCTATCATTTTCTGTACATGCTGAAATGTTTCGTACACGTTTATAGAATGGTTCTTATATATAAGGTGCTTAATTGGCCAAAAATCAGCCTGGAGGTTCTTAATCCGCAGTTTCTTTTATGCGGGTTTTTACTGTATTGCATTACCCTTTTGGGTTCCTCGTACTCAAGCTTACGAAGCCAAGGCTCCAGAAACCGGGACAACGCGAAGGCATCAGCTCCAATGCTTATTGCTTGTCCTTAAAGCAATAGATGTATGATTGATATCGCTTTCATTTATCATGGAAGCTAGAAGTACTGACTAAATTTCCAAGCATGTATTCCTTTCTGTAAAATTGCGCTATTTTTGAAGAATAATGGAATGAAATGTATCATTACTGCAATTCTACATTGCCCAAAATATTCACCAGACGCATTAAACTGTGACAAACATAGGAAAATTGGGACAGGTTAGCTGAAGCTGGGACAGTTTTTTTAGCAAAGAGTTGTTATCGTCTCTTAATTTCATCAAAAGAAATTTCATAATTCACATGAAAATTGAATTCTAATTACGTCAAAAGCTGCCAGTTTTCCAACCCATCTGGCATATATGTATCAAGCTTTGTTTTCCCTGGATACAGATTGTCGCCCGTGGAAGAGCGTAGAAAATATGGCTTCTTTGTCAGGTTCTGTGTTGGCGAGGAAACTTGGGATATTATTAGTTAAAGCAGTCCTGTGTCGAAGACAGGCCATCTAGATTTGAACATTCCTTTTTTCGCAGCTGTCACACAGTTCCATACTTTCAAAGTTAAAAATGTATTAAGAATAAGAAAGCTCGCTCATAAATGAATTTTTCCTTCAGAACAGTTGCAGGTGAACTTGCAATCATCTACCGGGTGAGTCAAAAAAATTAAAACGTTTGCAAGCCTGTAGTTTGCTACCTATTCATCAGATTCCTAAAACTGGCTACCATTGTGTAGGTAGCATGTCATCTTAGATAACAAAATTTAGTTGGTTTTAATCGGTTGCATTCTTCCCCAGTTATGAGCGATTTTATGAAATTGTTCAGTCTAAGAATCCTTCAAAACAAGCCTAAAGTCCTTGATCAAATTTTCTAACAATTCAGCATGACGATACTGAAAACTGCCTGAAAAATGGCTAAGAGAAACTCCCAAGTTAAAAGAATAGTAGGGCTGGCTCTGTATCTAAATAACTGATTGCCTAGGCAATAAAATAGCTCGACTGAGTTTCATTTTCATCGCTATGGAGCTTATATGTTAGAGAATTTGATCCATAATTTTAGACCTGTTTTGAACGATTCGGAGATAAAACATTTTTATAAATCACGTGCAAATCGAGAAAAATATGACCGATTTTAACCGACTAAATTTTATTATCTAAGTTGACATGTTTGCTACACAGTAAGAATCACTTTGAAGGAATCTGATGAACAGCTGGAAAACTACAGGCTTTCAAACATTTTAACGTTACCCGGTAGAGACCAAAATAATGATAAAATTGCATCCCATGTGGCTAAGAATGATCCTTGCCTTGTTCATTTATTTAGAAGAAGAACAATGCAGTTGTCATTTTTCAGCTCCAACTTACAAATTTTTTGTCTCAATTTCAAGCCCAATAGACATATTCAGCTAACGTTATTTACACACACTTCAGATCACGTGATTGTCCTCTTGAGGAAACTTTCTTTTAATTTAAGTTAAGAATTTCGTACCATGAAAAGCGTGATGCGGGTAACTGTATCAACAGATAAAGAGACGATTTAAAGAGATGTATGGTCACTCGACCTGAAGTTGGTATAAACAACATTTGCTGAATCTGTCTGTTTCAAGAATCTTGAGAATGTTCTCTAAAATTGCCATAACTGTGGAAGTTTATGAACGATTGCTACCAAAATCATTTTATTGTCTCGGATCGTCTTTCTTCTATGAAGCAAACCTTTAACGTACAATGCCAGGGGGTTTTCAAGATAGAAATTGGGAAATTCTCCTAGTTCTTTATATTCTGCTGGTATCTCACATCGATTATAAGTCCTGCATAAAAAGAAAAAAGGGGCTTAGAGAAATCATACGAGTGCTCGCTCACTTATGTTGCTGATCCATAAATAATTATTCTTGCCACAGGAGGAAAAATTACTTGTCAAGCTTTTGACAAATTTGCCTGCAAAGCAAAATTTCGACGACTTTGCTAAGCCGCAGAGCTTTGCTTCAGAACAATTTGTTGTTTTAAATTCGAAACAAATGCGGCGGTAAAGTTGCGTCAAACGGAACTGAAAGGAAAAGATATCTGGGAGTAAAGCCCATTGTCAACCATGATCCTTTGTGCGCCGAATGAAAAGCAAGACAACGAGAACATAGGCCAGAAACGACCAAGAAATGTTTTCGCG
Organism: Aurelia aurita; assembly: GCA_004194415.1. Lineage (NCBI taxonomy): Eukaryota > Metazoa > Cnidaria > Scyphozoa > Semaeostomeae > Ulmaridae > Aurelia > Aurelia aurita. The sequence continues at coordinate 646,495 of REGM01000044.1, forward strand.
TTTGGCCACGTCGCAAACAATGTTTGACGAGCAAAATTTGTTGGACAATGTTTTTGAAAAAGTGTAAAAGCATTTTCTGCTTGTTACAAGCAAAATATGTTTGTCAACCAATGTTTTGGGACGTGGCCAAACGGACGAAAGTTTTGCTTCACAAGCCAATCTCAAATGCTTTGCAAACAACGTTTGCTCGTTCGACCAGGGCCTGGCAACCAAAGATTGTTAAGTAGAGAAACACTTTCAAATGTCAAACTAGTTTTGTCACCTAATTTAAACAAGTTTCGCAAACATCTTTGAATATGACAAGCATAATTGTTTGTGAAATGTTTCAAGAACATCTTGCAACAACTTTCGATTATGTAACAATACTGATGGGGTGGCCAAAAGGAAACATTGTTGCCAAAACGCGTACTCATTTCATCTCCTGGCCTAAATGATACTTCTTCTTATACAATCGGCACATAATCTTATGTTACTTCTTGTAATCCTTGGTCGCAAATTCTCTGTAGGAGCGTCGGAAAATAGTGTTGCTTAAAAGGTTTGGACACCTAATTGGTTTTTTGAAAAACCACAAAGGCTGTTTTTACGAGCAAAATTGTTAAAGGGTTTTCCGCCTAACCATAGAGTTGTGAAAAATGCTGAAGGCTTTTCAAACTTTAATCCCACCTCCAGAATCGATTGCAAAAATGTTGAGGTCAAGGCTTTGACCTTTCTGCAAAACTCATTTTTAAAAGGTGGGAAACTTCTTTGGGGCTTTTTTGTGCTCGAAAAGTAATCAATCATTGTTTCATTATTCAAGTATTGTTTGATAACGAAATGGCTAACGTAGGTTTGTTTTTGAAGCATAGTTTCCAAATCTTTGAAAGGGTTGATGTAAAATTCNTTGAAAAACCACAAAGGCTGTTTTTACGAGCAAAATTGTTAAAGGGTTTTCCGCCTAACCATAGAGTTGTGAAAAATGCTGAAGGCTTTTCAAACTTTAATCCCACCTCCAGAATCGATTGCAAAAATGTTGAGGTCAAGGCTTTGACCTTTCTGCAAAACTCATTTTTAAAAGGTGGGAAACTTCTTTGGGGCTTTTTTGTGCTCGAAAAGTAATCAATCATTGTTTCATTATTCAAGTATTGTTTGATAACGAAATGGCTAACGTAGGTTTGTTTTTGAAGCATAGTTTCCAAATCTTTGAAAGGGTTGATGTAAAATTCTATGACCTATTTCTTTGAATTGCATGGCTTGAAAGAAACTTTAGCTACTTTTCTATAATTCTACTGTTAGACTTTTCTCTAAATTACTGAGAAGTACACAAAGGTAGAATTATAGCAAAGTGCCTGAAGTTTCTTTCAAGCCATTCAGTTCAAAGAACTAGGTCATCGAGTTTTACACCAACCTTTTTAAAGATTTGGAATCTATGCTGGTTTCTGAATTTTTTGAGAGAGAGTGGTCATTCCGTTCTGTGATTTTGCTATTTTTTTATATATTCATCGATAAAAATTACAAGGACAAACAATTATTACAATAACGATACCAACAGAGAGCATTAAATACATATCTACTCTGCGTCCTTACATAAAACATAGAACAAAAGTGAAATTAAAGGTTCCATGGAAAATTTTGAAAAAATTAAAATCATCGTAAATCCTAAATCAATAGAGGAAAAATGATATTATCTTCAAGAAAACTATAGTTTACGAGGGTCTACGATATGGTGGCAAGCAGAAATCTGTCACTCTTCTGGTTTAGGATTTAGAAATTTGATGACGTCACAGCGTCAAATATAATAAATGCCGCCATTTTGAAAATAATCAAGATATCAAAACATTTCCACAGCAGATTTACAGCAAATTACCCTAAGTTCCTTTCAAGCCATTTAATTTAAGGAATAATGGAATAGAATTTTACACCCACCTTTTTAAAGATTTGAGCCCTATGCTGTTACACCTAAAGGTGCGCAAAAAGCATTGGCGTCAAATCTTTAAAAAGGCTCGTGTAATGTCTCGTTCAATTCCTACCCTGACCATCCCCCCCGGGACACCCCCGGGCATTTGCTCAAAAAATATTCCCCGCCCCCGGGCATTTGACAGTAAATTTTTCCCCGGCCCCCGGGGCATTATACAACATCAGGAGCTTTTCATTATACAGTTACTGGGAATATGGCATATTTTCAGTGCCCGGCC
>REGM01000044.1:648871-702566 GCA_004194415.1 Aurelia aurita
ATTTTGAAAATAATCAAGATATTAAAACATTTCCACGGCAGATTTACAGCAAATTACCCTAAGTTCCTTTCAAGCCATTTAATTTAAAGAAAAATGGAATAGAATTTTACACCCACCTTTTTAAAGATTTGAGCCCTATGCTGTTACACCTAAAGGTGCGCAAAAAGCATTGGCGTCAAGTCTTTAAAAAGGCTCGTGTAATGTCTCGTTCAATTCCTACCCTGACCATCCCCCCCGGGACACCCCCGGGCATTTGCTCAAAAAATATTCCCCGCCCCCGGGCATTTGACAGTAAATTTTTCCCCGGCCCCCGGGGCATTATACAACATCAGGAGCTTTTCATTATACAGTTACTGGGAATATGGCATATTTTCAGTGCCCGGCCTCCGGGCATTCGCCAGAAAAATTTACCCCGCCCCCGGGCATTTGTGCAAGCAATTTTTGCTGACCCCCGGGCTGCCCGGGGGGGGATGGTCAGGGTAGGAATTGAACGAGACATAAGTAGCTATTACATCAATCTTTGGATTGAATGGCTTAAAAGGAACTTTAGGTATCTTACTATAATTCTACCTTGTGCTTTTTCGATATCTTCAATATTTTCAGACTTACAACGGCTTTTATGTTTCAACTAGTTCTGAGGTTGTGACGTCATCAAATTGCTAAATCGTAAACCAGCAAAGCAAGAGATATCTGCTGACCTTCATATTGTAGACCTTCGTAAAATATGGCTTTCTTGAAATTTCTACCAATTCTCATACATTAATTTGAAATTGAAAGCTACGATGCTTTTGATTTTGTTTTCAAAACTTTGCTTTGCTTTATTTTTTGGAAAATTCTTTTCGCGAATTTTTTCGAGTATAAGCTTTCGCAGTCGAAATCCGATTCTCGAGCCGCTTCCGTTTCAGCGAAAAAATGACTTCTATCTGTTTCTACCTTCTTGCTCCCGGTTGCTCGAATTTTTTCGAGGCGAAAAAATTCTACTCGTCGAAAACTGGCGTAAGATCGCTTTTCTTGACAACATTGCTTCATGCAAAGCTGTTGGAATAATTAAAGTATTGGGGTTTTTTTTTTTTAATTGTGACTTTTTCATAAGCGGGATCTTCTGTATGCAGATAAAGAACGGAGATCAAAGTTTTAGCTCGCTTGGGACAGCCAGCTCTCTATAAAAACACAATAATTAAAGGGGATCTGAACAGCTTATTTGATAATGCTACAGTTTTTCTTTGTGTTATTGTCATTTTTAACAGAAATTTTTCGCTGAAACGGCGGAAAATTCTCAGATCAAAATTTCTTGAAATTAATCAGTCATAAAATTCAAGAAATTCGACGCGGAAAATTACCAACTTGTCAAAGAGAATTTTGAAACGCCTAGATAAAAAGTTAGGTCAAACGCGTTAGAAAAAGTAGGTTTTGATAAAATCTGACTGATTCAAAAAACAGCGAAAGTTAACTTATCTTAAAACTGTTCTTTAAATATTTATTTTAATAAGATTCTCCAAAATAGTTTTGACAGAAACGCAGAATTTCAACTTTAAATGATTTATAGGATTGAGCTTGATGAAATAGATGATTTGATATGCTTTATCAGAGAAATCAAGGAATTAAAGGATACAATTTGTCAAATTTCTCAAAACACAGATATAAGTGAATTTCGTTCTGTAATTTTGCAATCTAAAAGCTTAAAGCTCTTGCTAAACGAACCATGTTTTAGCTATGCTATACCCAAATAATTAACGACCTTTCTGATGTATCATTTCTCAAATCTTATTTTGTCAAACGTTCTACGAAAATGTCAGAACCACTTAATCCTTCTTCTTCTTGTAGTCAGCTCGCAAATGCTAACAAGGAAAACGCGAAAGACATCATCATCATTCTTTATTCGTACAAGGCCGTACAACAGTACAATATTTTACTAAAAGTATAACACTGTCGTACGCGCCCTAGAAAAAGCAAAACTTATCTAGTCTAGGGCGCTTACAAGAAGAACAGAAATTTGTATCTGAAGGTTAAAAATAATATTACAAGCAAAAAGATAAGTTGATTTCCTAATACCTCACCAGTTTAGAATCCCTGAACTTCTTGCAAAAACCCACTCTGAATTCAATGCCACCAATATCATTTGGGAGAGAATTACACAGTTTTGCTCCTTTTATTTGAATGGCCTTGTCCCCCAGTTTTTGGTACTTGAAAGAGATCCTTTTGGCGAGTACTATATTTGTGCTTTCATGTTGACAGTATAAAGACGCTGAAGAGCCTCAGGAAAGAGATAGCTATGCATGAACTTAGCAACTTTAAGTTCGTATTGATCTGTTACTTTCAGTACATCGAAATTCTTATGTAAACTGTTAGTGGAGAACGTCCTTGAAGAGAAGGAGCCTCAAAATTCAAGACAGCATGAAATAGGCTAGCTAACTAACTCCTTATGCATGCGAAACGGGTAAGAGAAGACTTAATGGGGCCTTTGCAACCGGCATGCTTTGTGAATACATCCTTTGTGGTCTCTTTGTTTTCGCCATTTTAACGGTCCACTAAAATGGCCCACAACAAAGAGATGGCACGCGTGCAAGGCATGCCGGTTGCAAAGGCCCCTTTAAACGTATATCGAAAGGAGAATGAAGATCGGAACATCTGCTTTCTCAATTTTATTTATGTGATTCAGAAGCTGAGCTTGACGTGTTTGAATTACGATAATATGTATGAGGATTGTACTGCCTACAGTTCTGCTTCTCAACTAGATAAATAAAAGCAAGGCAGCAGATGTTTAGATCTAATCCTTCTAGGTAACTTTCGATGAAGGTTCATTTCTTCTCGTAACAGCCCCTTTTCGTTTGCACAACGAGTTAGTTATCCATCCTAGTTCCATGCTTGTTTTTAGAGGTCTCCTTAGCTACCATTTGCTCATTTGCGAATTGACCAGTCGGCCGTTGAAATCACTTCTTTTGCAGTCAATGGTTGCTTTTGATTGGCGTTTCAATCAAAAGAATAGACAAATTCAGCTAACGTTGTTTACACCCACTTCAGATCACGTGATTGTCGCCTTGAGGAAACTTTCTTTTCATACAAGTTAAGGACTTCTTACCATGAAAAGCGTGATATATTAAATGTCGTATCCGACCTTTCATCTCAGTTTATTTTTCAGAAACTATTGGGACCTAATTACCCTTCTGCTCCTCGTATGCAACACGATAATCCTACCTGTCACAATCGTGTTCTTCTGACAATATCGCAATTATGTCGTGGTCCTATTAAATGTCGTATCCGACCTTTCATCTCAGTTTATTTTTCAGAAACTATTGGGACCTAATTACCCTTCTGCTCCTCGTATGCAACACGATAATCCTACCTGTCACAATCGCGTTCTTCTGACAATATCGCAATTATGTCGTGGTCCTATTAAATGTCGTATCCGACCTTTCATCTCAGTTTATTTTTCAGAAACTATTGGGACCTAATTACCCTTCTGCTCCTCGTATGCAACACGATAATCCTACCTGTCACAATCGCGTTCTTCTGACAATATCGCAATTATGTCGTGGTCCTATTAAATGTCGTATCCGACCTTTNAGACAAATTCAGCTAACGTTGTTTACACCCACTTCAGATCACGTCATTGTCGCCTTGAGGAAACTTTCTTTTCATACAAGTTAAGGACTTCTTACCATGAAAAGCGTGATATATTAAATGTCGTATCCGACCTTTCATCTCAATGTGTTTTTCAGAAACTATTGGGACCTAATTACCCTTCTGCTCCTCGTATGCAACACGATAATCCTACCTGTCACAATCGCGTTCTTCTGACAATATCGCAATTATGTCGTGGTCCTATTAAATGTCGTATCCGACCTTTCATCTCATTTTGTTTTTCAGGAACTATTGGGACCTAATTATCCTTCTACTTCTCGTATGCAACATGATAATCCTACCCGTCACGATCACGTTCTTCCGACAAGATCTGAATCATGTCATGGTGGTGTTCAATGTCATCTCCGACATCTGTTTCATGTTCGACATATGCCTAAACTTCAGGACAGGTTTTCTGGCACCAGGGCAAGGCTCTCACATCATCTTGAATCCGAAGCTCATTGCTAAAAGGTATTTATTCTTTGTTCTCTTCGATTTGTCTTTTTGGAATTCTCGACAAAAGACATCAACATTGACTAGCTGATAAATATTGAGTTGCAAGCATAGGACTCAAACCTTTAAAATAGTGGGTGTAAAATTCTTTCGCATCTTTCTTTGAATTATATGGTTGAAAGGTACTTAGGGTACTTTGCTGTAAATCTGCCGTGGATATTTGTAGGTATCTAGATTATTTTCAAAATGGCGGCATTTATTATTTCTGAGGCTGTGACGTCATCAAATTTCTAAATCTTAAACCAGAAGAGCGACATATTTCTGCTTGCGACCATATTGTAGACCTTCATAAACTATGGTTTTCTTGAAGATTGTATCATTTTTCCTCAATTGATTTAGGATTTACGACGATTTTAATTTTTTCAAAATTTTCCATGAATTCTGTCAAAAAACTTATAAATGCCGCCATTTTGAAACTAAGCCAGATGTCAAAAGATTTCCACGGCAGATTTACAGCAAAGTACCCTAAGTTCCGTTCAAGCCATTTAATTCGGAGAAAATTGTAAATGAATTTTACATCCACCTTTTTAAAGATTTGAAAGATTTGAGCCCTTGCTTGAGTTGCATAGAACTCTGTGGAATTGCTTTCCGTGGAAAATGCGCACACGAATGGGTCAAAACGAATTTTTTTGGATCTACGCAACAATTTTCTAGGTACTACTAACTAGTTTTTTCATGTTAAGTCCCAGACCCCCGAGTTTGGAAGCGTTTTAACATCGATGTTTTCGATCAGATAGCTTAGGCCATCTGTAGTCGTCTCAACTTACAGTTAGAGCATAAGTCGCAGTTGTAGTGGTATGTCAGTTCAGGTGAAAAGCGAAACTACGACGATGTAACAAGTTGGATTACCGTAAAAGCTCTATGAAGCCCCCGGGGGCTTATTTATTTTCAGAGACTCCAGAGGGAGGGGCTTATTAGAGAGGGGGGGGGGGCTTATTCACAAAGTCAGATGACAAGGCTATAAGCGATAGCTTCTAGGTATTTACCTCATATTTTGCGGAGTCAACATACACTTTTACGAGTCAAATACACAAATTCAACGCAGTTTTAATCCCAAACCATATCAAAATTAACATCCTAACTTGTTTTATCTAGTAAACGGAAAATCTTCGGTTTCCTCTCGCATTTGATATAAGTGGGGGGGGGCTTATTTATAATTTTGACTCAGAAGGGAGGGCTTATTAGAGCGGGGGGCTTAATAGAGAGGGGGCTAAATAGAGCAGGGGGACTAAATAGAGCTTTTACGGTACTCCTTGGGGCATCAGCTACATCTTTTTATATTTCCTTTCAGGTATCTTCGAACATGGTTCTGGTTAGATTTCATCAGTTCCTTGCCATTAGACTATATTCTCAATGCTGCAACAGGACATACTGATGGCCTTGCCGTCAAAGGTGCCTCTCGTGCTCTCAAATTTCTACGACTCGCCAAATTGCTAAGCTTGCTGAAACTTCTTCGAGTTTCGCGGATTTTGCGATTTATGAGTCAATATGAAGAGGTAGGTTCAGTCTCGCAAATCTTATTTCCTTTTTCGTGAATCATTCTGCCTTTGTAAAACCAACTGACGAACCTCGGTCGGGATGTTGTTACCACTCATGCACATAGCGTCCAGAAGCAGATATTTAGCTGTTTCGGCAAAGGAGATTCGAACCATATGACTCGGTCCATATGCGAATTACACAAAAAATTTGAATTGATTAGAATTAAACTAGACTGCAACTTTCGAATGTCAACAAATTTCCACATGTAATTGTACTAAGTTTCTGTAAGATTGTACGACCCTACGAAGCTGTAAGATGCCACAAAACTAAGTTAGCACTAAGGTACATTTATGAACGTAACAAAAATGAAATTTCTGATTGACGCGTTAGCCTCGCTTGTCATTTTGAAGATCAATTTTTTGTCGACCTTTTGTGTTTCGCATTTCATTCTCCAATGACAGTAACATGCGCTTTTCATTGCTGTTAGAAAGAAAAGGTTTCAGTCGTTTTGCTTAAGTTTTTAGCAGTGACCTTGTTTGGACAATCACTCATAACGCTAGAACGAAAGGTCAGATTTCGGTTGGTTAGGGGGAAAAATGGAACGATACGAACGCGTACCCGTGTGAACTAGACCTAAATCTTGACTCAGCCGGTGGTGCATCAAAGTTGAAATTAGCTATTAAGAATTTGAGCAAACCACGACTTGGAGATATTAAATGGGCTCCGTCGCCAAACTGTAAATAAATCGAAACACCATTGCTTCAGGCACGTGTCCGTTGCTGTCTGCAGTTTGTTTGGTGGCTTTAACCAAGCCAACAAAAAGTAACCATTAAAAATCCACTTATATCTGAGCAATCGTAAAAGACATGAAGGCTTGGTTTGTTTCTTTGTGAAATACAGTAAATCCCCGCATATAAGAACCTACTTTTTTGAGAGCCAGGCTGAATTAGGTTTTTATTTTAAAGATACTTATGTTCATTTCAGGGTATAAAGGTTCTTATTCGAAGGGTCCCTTGTGTAAACCTATTAGCAGTTATCACCATGAGATTTTCAGCCGTTTTTTGCTTTCACAATGTTATTAAGGACCTAATAACTAATTTTAAGCTTACGAATAGCAGAGGAGGCGGTTCAGATTTGAGCAGCCAACTGGGACCAAAAAGAACTTAATAAGGAAAATAAAAAAATTAACTTTATTACCCTTGTCATAAGAACATATTTCTCCATCAAACTGAAACAGGTTCTTAATTACGAGGTGCATAATTTAAGAAAAACAGCCTGTAGGTTCTTATTTTGTAGGTTCTTATATGCGGGGATTTACTGTATAAGGATTTGTCTTCAAAATAATGCTTTCATGTTAAACAAAGATGATAAATCTCTGCGTGGTATTGCGTGTCAAAAACTGCAAAATCACCGTTTCTACAAAATTTTCGAGAAGGAGCCCCTTCACATCAAAATTTTTGCTGACAGCTTTGATCAAACTGGTGGCAACTGGCATGCCAGGTGGAGTTTTGTTAATGCCTTACTTGCAAACTTGCAATTTGTCTATTTTTATATTCAGTTTTCAACGTTTAATCCTCACAAAATCCAAGACTTCTGAACTTTGTTTCTTTGCTTACAAAAGCTTACTTCTTAATCCTTGATTATTGGGGATAGTTTCAAACTAGAATTTCTTAAAACCAACATTCCCAAAAATAGGTCGAAAACGAAATTTATGAGACTTAATTTGAAACTGAGGTTGAGTCAGATTCAGTGACCGATTACCATTGCATGTAAATTTGAAACTGAGGTTAATTCAGATTCAGTGACCGATTACCATTGCATGTAAACAAGTTGATAAAATCGGTCTTATTGGATGAAAACTTTACAAAACTGCAAGATTAGTTTTTTTTATATATATCATCATAAAATATTAAAATATACAGAGTAACAACAACAGTTAAACTAAAAATAGAAAGAAACATGTGCCATTCGTAGCGAGAAAGGACACAAGGTCATCGAGTTCCCACTACGAATGACACTTACAACAATTTAATACAAGAATAATATCTAGTTTAAAGGTCAGATCAAGGCAAAGGCTATTTTTTGATATTTGCAACTTCAAAATATGAGGAATCCGATGGTATTAATATTCTTAATAAGCGGGGTACAAAAAGGTCAATTTGGGGGCTTTGAAAAAGTGCACTCCATCTAAAAACCGCGCGACGATAGAAGTCTGGAACTAGCCGAGTCGTGACGTAAACTCAGTCATAACAAACTCATCCCTGGAGAGACAGTTAAAAATTTCGCACGCGATGGAGACGTCGGTATCATTCTACGTCTCTATCTGTATCTCTGTATATTCTTCAACAAAATGTCGAATACCAGTAACTCCTCTGGTATCTCCAAAGATTGAGGATTGAGTGACACATCTTCAGAATTTTCTCTCGATGTGGGATGTAGAAGATCCAAATGCAGAACGTGGTTAGGGTTAGGCCTAGACTTTGCGTTGCGGTTGGTGTCGAGTCGATTTCGTTTGTCTATACATGAACGAGCCTTCTGGCAGACGAAGAATGGCTGCAGAATTAAGAGTGCAGAGAAGAGGGAGAACGGCTGGAAAGACTCGGTAGACGCTTGCATGGAACAGAACCGTTGGATGCATGGTAAGTTTACCATTGTTACAGTAGACCCCATTATTACTTTTTAGGCCAGCTTGAGCTGACCTTGTGGTTGGTCATCTCATAAATATGGCGGTGCGGTGTCTCCGGCCTAAACTGAGTGGTATCACGAAAAATAGATACAGCCGCTATACAGAGCAAATAACCACGTTTCATTTGCAGTTTTGACCAAATTTGATGGGGATACCTAGATCTGTTTAGTTCCCTCACCAATTTGTGGTTTATTTTTGTGATATTAAATTGTTTTCCCAGTTGTTTAGTCTTAGGCCTGGCCCTAATAAAAGACTCGTGAAGCTTTAGCTATGTTCATATCTTGTTGGAATATAAACAATTTACTTTTGAATTTATACTTTGGGCTAAGCTTGATAATTAGCACATTCAAATGTATGGTTGACACATATCACACTCATTCCACTTGGACAGATTTTAGGCCCTATTTTCCCCCAACTCACTTGCTACCTTTGTTATGGTTAGTTCAACTTTTGCAATTTTTCTAGGTGCAGATGGGGCAACTGCAAAATTGAGCTACTTGATAATGCATAGGAATGTCAGTGCTGACAAGAAATTGAAAAGTGTATCATTGTAGTGAATGAGTGCAAAATTCTCAAGGAGCTTGGGGAGCCACCTGCATGTGTAACAAATGATCCTGGATTCAAGCCAGTTTGCTTAACTCCATGGACAATTGACCTGCTGGCAGACCAGTATGAAAACCTACAGCAAACACGAGGAAATTATGGATCAAAGAAGATGCATGTAAGGAAGATTCAAAATTTTAATCTTTTAGTCCATATGTACAATGCCACTTATCGTGAACAATATCCTGGATGACAATTCTTGCAACAAAATATAATAAAATTGATATGATTATCTCTAAAATACAGACATACGCTAAAAAATTGATGACAATCATATTTAAGCATGTTTTGTATAAATAGTTCTTGAATAAGTTAATAATTACATCTGAAACAGCAAGATACCCCTTTCCCTATGGAAAACTTTATTTCTTAACATCCTGATTGTTGATAGGCTCATTGCCAGCAGCTTCCAAGACTAAACTGCTTCATACCCATACAGAAATTGAAGGTAGCACTAGGTTTTGGCATCCAAAAACGTAACAGTAGCTGTCTACATTTGTATATCCCTCTCATTTATGCCCAATTTTAAATGCCTAATCAAAGATGACAACTTCTCCTATCTTTTCAGGTTTATGCGAGATGTTGCCTACCAAGCATTTACAGGGCTGATCCATGGAAAGCTTGAAAAAATTCCCACCACTACCTGTCAGTGCCTATAATACAATTGGAGAGGAGTTCAACTTGAATGAAGATGAGCGAAACTGCACTGAACATAATTTGAAGAAACTTCACTACTTTGTAACCATGAAAGACATTATATTATATATTTTTTAATAGTCATATGCCATCTTTATAATGCACTTGCCCAAATTCATGTCACTTTATTTATTCAAATGTTTGAAATTTTCTGGACAAAGCCTAAACGGAACAAATTTTTCATCACGAAAAGAGTTACAAAACTTCAAAATGGTGGTCTACTGGAGTGAAATGGGTATTAGCTAGGCGTAAAATTATGAAGGCAAAAAATGTGAATAAATTTCGAGCTTGGTTCACAGATTTTCTTCAGAAGATACAACTGTTTGAACTACCCTCCTTGATGACTGTTTTCTGCCTATCAACAGACAACACTACTCATTTTACCCAAGCCTACCCATTTTACCCCTGCAGACCCTATACACATATACAGTATATTATCTAAAGTATTGATAATGATATCAGTTCAGTTGAGTTCTGGGGCAATCAAGCACTTCCTTGTGACCTTTTGTTGTTTTTTTGCACAAAGTAGAGCATTGTGTTTTCTGTGGTCTGCTCTCCTCACCAGCAACTGGAACTGAATCTGCAATTGAAACACAAAACATCATTTGGAGCGTTATTTAGATACAAACTTGGCCTGATGAATCCCCAGAGGGGGAGGGTACTCTGGTATATTTAGGGTATGGATGCTCAGGCTACTTTTTTGGGTCTAAAATTTGGGAAACAGTCATTTTGTGGGTCAGTCATTTGTACAATTATTCTTTTGGGTTCATGAAATTTTGGATGATTTTTTTGGGTCTCAAATATGAGAAAAGTTAAAAAGAATATAGAAAAACATGATGTACAAGCAAAATTTAAATAAGGCAACATTATCAATATGAAAATACTTAAATATCAAAATACATTACAATCAAAGCGGAACAAGCATACCATGTAAATTCGAAAATTATTTGAGTATAGATTTTCATAATTAGGGGACTATTCGAATATTGCTTGTCATTATTTGCTTCCGCTTTATTTGAATATTGCTTTATTTGAATATTGCTTCCGTTGGCCAGAGCATAGTGGCTTACAATAGGAGTTCCTTCCCCTTGAAAACCACAACAAATTGTTCATGCAAAGAAAACAAAATTCAATCAAAATGAGATTCAATTTGGAATATTGAAAACAAAGGTGGTAGGCTTCTACGGCTTTGACTGTAAGTGAACTCTATCAGTTAGGGCACTTTTCCATAGATTTAAGATGCTGACTGTATAATTTTTGGGTATATATGGTAAGAAAAATTATTTTTTGGGTCTATTTTCAAGCCAGAATTTTTTTAGGTTGACATTTTGCACCCCAGCCTGACTCCTGAGCACCCCTATCCTTATTATACCAGAGTACCCCCCCCCCTGGGCTTGGGATGATTTTGCAATCAATATTTGATTATTTTTAGCTGTGAATGGCTGGATCAAACAGTTCACTATGTGTGGTGCAGAGCCAGGAGAAAAACATGACCCTTCCTAGAATTTGATTGTTGTTGTTATCAGCATTTACTATCCTCGCATTAGGCCCACCGAGCGATGATTGTCATTTGTCGATGATACATTTGCTTCACGCATCACACATCGCTTCACGAATGGCATGCGAAAAAAATTTCAATTGTATGAGGCAGAGAATCCATAGGCCGCTCAAAAAGTCTGTGAATAAGCAGAATAAGAGTGTTTACAAAGAAAATATAATGTGTAGAAAGAATGCATATCCTTACCTGTCGCGAGAGCGATCACATAGATAGGCCTAACTTGACGAGGCAATTTCCGATGTCATCTTCTTTGGTGGCTGTATCATTGGTTATGAACGAATTCTATGTTCATCACGGTGAAGGATTCTCAGAAAGAAGCTTTGGAAGCCAGCTAATACACTCGTTGTAGCCAAGGACTGCTCAAAGTCGTCAGGATTTACATATTTTGTGCAGATCCTTGATGATTTTCTTGCCTTGCAGTTTTTCCGTGTTCTCTCGACGTCCGCCCACAGCTCACTGCAACAGAGGACTGTCATCTCCAAAGAAATAATTTGCACAGAACTTCTTTGCACAAGCTGCCATAAACTACACATCTTCTCGGCATTTTGCTCTGGGACACTTACAACAAGTTGTTGTTTTTAACTTTCGTGACAAACTATTGCGTGACTTTCAGTGGCTGCACTAACTTTTCACAATGCTCTCACAGCTCGCTGACTCAGTTTACGTCACGTTTCTGCTAGTTTCTGCTCGTTCCAGGCTCTTTTGCTTGCGCGGCTTTTTTGGGAAATTTGACTGAAAAACGGAATTGAGAGGGCGATTTCGACAGGTTCCCTAACTCATTTCGAAATTTCATTTGAAAATTTGAAATCTCCGTGCTTTAAAGTTATAAATATCACAAAATCGCGCTTGCCTTGATCTGACCTTTAACAAAAAAAGAGTACACTACAATAATGAGGGTATACCGGGTGCTTCAAAGAACTGCACAGACGTCCGAGACCCCGCAGCCCCCAAACCATCCCCAGATCCCCACAAGCCGATAACACCCGCGCAGCCAGCATACCAACCAGGAATAGAAAACCCAGACTGCCAAAACCGGTCACACAGCCCCCAGACGAGAAGATTGGTTTATTAGATGCTAACTTCTTTAACCAGATTAGAGTGATTTTTAGTCTTTGTAGCTTTATACCAAAAGACAATAACGCTAAAGATGGTGGCTCCAAAGACTCTGCTGTGTTTTGCTGCAAAGCATGCTGGTAAAAAGCTCCCTGACGACCAGTGACCGATTACCAATTTTGCATGTAAATAAGTTGACGGATCGGTCTTATTGGATGAAAACTTTACAAAACTGCAAGATTGGTTTAACTTCTTTAACCAGATTAGAGTGATTTTTAGTCTTTGTAGCTTTATACCAATAGACAATAACGCTAAAGATGGCGGCTCCAAAGACTCTGCTGTGTTTTGCTGCAAAGCATGCTGGTAAAAAGCTCCTTGACCACCACCTAACGACTACGACATAAACATGTCGGTCTGCCGTTTCGACTAGCTAGCTTGAATTCGAATCGACCTGGAATTCGAATGCGACATGGTTCGAAAGGAAACCTTTCCAAAGCCGAAAAAGTAAAAAGTTTTGATTCGAATTAAAGTTTTAATGAAAGATTCGCGTTCGAATTACAAAATTGTCCTGTTTCTTTATATTGATAGCTAGCCAGTCGAAACGGCATGTCGTTAGGTGGTCGTCAGGAAGCTTTTTACCAGCATGCTTTGCGTGGCCGCCATCTTTAGGGTTATTGTCTATTATGAAGATTTTCAATTAAGAAGCTTGTTTAGATTCCCTTGAAATGAGATCACAAGCGATTGATTGGTTATATTGAATTGAATTAATAGTTTGTCGTTATCACCCCCCTCCCCCCTCCCCCCCCCCTAAGAACATCCATGCAGAACTGCGGAGGGTGTTCAATGTTCAGTGCCATGGAGGGATAATATCAGTAGTGTGGTGGTTTCCACTGTACTGAACAACCTCCGCAATACTGATCGTATGCCTCTACAGTACTTATGGTATCCCTCCGCAGTACTGACACCCTCTGCAGTGCGCACAGACGTTCTCTGGGGGTGATTAGAATGCAACTGAATGAAACATTTAAGGTATTTTACTACTACAAGCCATTCCCATTAGATTTTACAAAGAGGGCTCTTCAGTACTGGATAGCAATAGTTGTCTATCGACTCTTTCAATAAAAGTAGCGGGTGGCCCAGATCTGACCGTGTTTCTAATCTTTAAAGTGTTCTTTTTGTGAATGTATGTGAAGTACAGAAGAGATACTGCATGCTGTAGGAATAACTCTATTTTGGGGAGAATTTTTGCAGAAACATTCGCATTACTTTACCTTTTGTTTATAATCCGCTGACTTTGTTGATATGGGAACGTGGCTACGGTTTTGCATACTTCATTTCTTAATTTATGAAGCCCATGAAACTTATTTTGTTATTCTTCTAAAATGATTGATTCAGATTTTGTGACCGTTTTCATGCATTTGAAATCTTGGGAGTGGGAGACTTTTCTCCAAATTATGATTATCTCAACTTCTCCCGTTCAAAATCTTATAAAAGTAACTTTGAAAAATACTTTGACCATCCTGCTCTCAGCCAAAGTTGAATTCATCCAGATCTATTACGTTTTTCAGATGCTAAAAATTTTCAAACTCGTTAAATATCCCCTTGCTTATAAAGCCATATGACTGTAGCGAAGCGAAACGAAATTGAATGCTTCTACATGAAGGGAATTCATTTGACTTGATCTAGGCCATGTGACCTTTTTTGAGCCCTCTATATACCTGGATACCAACGTTGTTTTGGTACCTAGCATTGACTGGAGAGCACAATTCTATTTTGGAGGCTGTTTGCGAAATGGTTGATCAGAGGTCTGTCCAACACGGATTGATTTCTTAAATTATAGAGAAACAGTCAAGTCCCATACATATTACAAATAGCCTAAAAGAGGACTCTGGTACGGTGAGACCGAACTGCCCAACAAGAAAAACTACCCAGTTGATATTTTGGCCTTAATTAACAAAAACAATTCTGTGTCAGATGTACAAATGATCAACCATTTCGCAAAGAGCCCCGCTTATAATTACAGATGACTGTAGCGAAGCGAAACGAAACTGAATGCTTCTACATGAAGGGAATTCATTTGACTTGATCTAGGCCATGTGACCTTTTTTGAGCCCTCTATAGATCTCTCTATGGAATAGCTGAACTTATAAATCCCATTGATTTTTACACTGTGCCTCTCTTTTTCTTAGATTTTCCATATGACGACCTCCTTCATGCGCTACATCAAGTTAATATCGATGATGCTTTTAGTTGCACATTGGAATGGCTGTCTTGGATTTTTAGTTCCGATGCTGCAAGATTTTCCAGATGACTGCTGGGTGACAATCAATAACTTGAAGGTGATGGCCTTTTTCTGTTCCACCAAACTATCAATATTAATAGAATATTAGGCAGTATTAGACTTAATACTTTAGTAGTGTATTTCCGCTCTTTAGGTACCCCCCCTCCCCCCTCCCCCCTTCGTGGTTCAAGCGATCAGCTAGAGAACAAAAGAAGAACATATGACTCAAGTCATTAGTCTATGGCTTTATTGAAACTCAACTGACTAACATTTTGTGAAATATTCCCTTGGCTATTAACTGTAAATTAGAAACAGCATTTTTGTTATTTATTCCAGCTCAATGTTCCAATTTCTCAATGTCAAAAGCATTTCAAAAAATGTCCTGAGGGGAATATATTTATCGGTGCAAAATCTTTTTTCAAATAACATGAACAAAAACAGACCGAATTAAAGTACAAGCCAAAGCTAAGATCTAAAAATATCGCTTGCTAGTTACAGAAAATCTTGCATGATCATGCAAGTAAAGATGAAACAAAGATTGCATAATCTTGAAGGAATTTAATGATTTTTCAAAATTATCAAAATTAAGCCATCCGTTACCGTTAACAAGAAACGAGGGCTAGCATCTTGGCATGGCAACTCATTGGTGCAATCCTGTGTCATCAAACTAAAGGTATACCATCTTCGTCTGGGACTTTGGGAATTCATTGCAAATTATGAATCAATTTTGTCCTGAAGATGATATTCTCGTGTAAAATCGGTGTCAAATTTTAAGGTTAATCAGCTCTTAAATTAGCGATTTGCTCTATTTTCTATCAAATATGCTAAGTTGACTTTAGGTTGATATTAGTGTCATATAAATTTCTGTTTAGCGTAGGTAAATTTTCATTGTAACTTCAATTCTTAAATTTTGTTTGCTCGAGCTTTTCAATTAAATGAGGGTGGGCCTCGCAGCACCACAGGTCATGCAAAGCAAAACTAGTCTGAAAATATGATGTGTGGTGCGTTTCTATTGCCATCAAATCCTATTACCATTAGTAAATTAGGAAGGGTCAACGAAGCAAAAAAGTGTTAATTTAGTCCTGTTTTCCAGTATAAAAACTTTCATAGGCATTAGCATAAATTGAATTAAGCAGTCTTGTTATAAAATAATATAATTGACAATATTTACAAAGTTTTGTTTGTTATAGGTAGGCTTTTACACGCTAACTATTTCTATAGTTTTCAATGTAATGAAGGCGGGCCACGCAGCACCGCAGGTCACGCAAAGCAAGCTTAGTCTACAATGTGATCAGTAATATGTTGGTATGGTACTATATTATTGAACAATTTTCGAACAAATTGAGTAAATTAAGGAAGGTCAACTGTGCAATAATGGTAATTTGTTTCTGTTTCCCAATAGTTGGATATTTAAATGGCATTACCCTAAAGTCAATTTGCTTTGTTAGCAAATAACATTTCAATTTTAGTAAAGTTTTGTTTGTTACAGGTAGCTTTTGGCGCTAATTGTTTCTATATACTGTAGTTTTAAATCTAATGGGGGCGGGCCAAGCGGCACCGCAGGTCACGCAAAACAATCTTAGTCTGAAAATATGACTAGTAGTAGTTATTTTTATAATACTTTATTGGTGACCAACTTTCGAACAAATTTTGTAAATTTGGCAAAATCAACGGTGCAAAAACAGGTACTTAATTCTTATTTCCCAATATGAGATATTTAAACTGCGTTAGTAGAAAGTCAGTGTAGTAGGCTTGTCGGCGAATATGTCAGATTACCCATTTGATAAAAAATCATACAAAATGCTATTTCGAGAGCTGTTTAACATAGAAATGTGTCCATCTTTAAAGATTAATGAGATTTTAGACTAAAACATCGATGTAGAACCTCAATCACTTCACAGGATTAAGTCTGTAGCCCCAAAACATGTTTTTTGGGGTCAGACACACGTACTATCTGTTTAGTTTCATGCAAAATTTTGCCGTAACGAGTTCTTTGCTTCAAATATATCACTAACTTGATCTCACTAATTTTCAAAGCTTTTTTATCAACTGCAGCTATTTTCAAATCAATTTGCTGATGTGGTCAGTTGTTCTCGTCCCCGTTATGCTCATTAATCAATCAATCAATCAATCAATCAAGAAAATAATTTTTCCTTTATAATTTTCTGATCATTGGAAGTTTAAACAATTAGCAGTAGGATGAAAGTCCTGATTTAGAAATTTAAGGATTAAGGGAAAACCTAAATTTGTATCAAGGCTCTTCGACAAGGTTTGAAATATCATTAAATAAGGTGTTTTAAGCCATTATTTCAAACTCTTTCGTCGCCAGGACTATTATCATTATTAAAATAATTTGGTCTTTGATACAAGTAAACAAAAAGAAACTTTAAAAGACTTGTAGCGAAATTTTGCTGACTCTTCAAACGACGAAACTTTTTCCTTACTCACCCTGTAGTTTTCGTCAGCCCAAAACCACAGATTAATTGCTCCAGCATAACCAATTTAACATCTTAAATCTGATTTGCAGAATGAACCATGGACAACTCAATACTCATGGGCATTATTCAAAGCCTTGTCACATATGCTTTGTATTGGATATGGTCGCTACCCACCAGCCAATCTTTCTGAAGCGTACATAACAATTTTCAGTATGATCACTGGGGCGACGTTCTATGCTCTGTTTATTGCACATTCTATGGCTTATATACAGCATGTTGACTCAGCGAGAAGACAGTATGCTGAAAAGGTATAGTTTTTTGTTTATATTCGATCACTTGGGCGACGGCCAATGCTCTTTCTGAGGGGTACATAACAATTTTCAATATGACCACTGGGGCGACGTTCTATGCTCTGTTTATCGCACATTCTATGGCTTATATACAGCATGTTGACTCAGCGAGAAGACAGTATGCTGAAAAGGTATAGTTTTCTGTTTATATTCGATCACTTGGGCGACGGCCAATGCTATTTCTGAGGCGTACATTACAATCTTCAATATGACCACAGGGGCGAGGCTCTATGCTCTGTTTATTGCCAATTCTATGGCTTGTATACAGCATATTGGCTCTGCTAGGAGGCAAGATGCGGAGAAGGTATTTTTGGTTCTTTCTTTGATGTGTGATCATTAGCTAGAGGGTATTTGCGTTCCGCTCTGAGATTATTTGCCGGAGGAGGTTATTTTCAAAGACCATTGCATGGAATTTCCTTTGTTTGCCAATGAGCAAATGAATTAGTCAGCATATTATGGAAGATGAAACTTTTAAACCCTTTGCGAATTCGCCAGAAAAGGGGCTGTAGTAAGTCAACAGATAAGAGACAGGTTGTCAATGAACACAATGTATTAAAGCATATTTGTTAGTCTATAAGTTACAGGGCACTGGTCAAATGTCTAGCTGAGTCAGTCGAGTCTCTTTTCTCTGGCCGCCATCTTTAACCTCCCTTCCGTGTTCCCGCATCGCTGGTTCGGTCATCACAGAGGCCAATGTGGCTGAAAATTTGAGCCTTCAGTTTCCTATAAGCGGCTTCTTATGAAAAATGAGTGTATCCTAGAATACGATTGTGATATTTTGAATCGTTTTGAGCAATAAATTCTTTTGTCCTTAAAACTTCACAATTCTTTCTCCCTTTTAGTTCAAACAAATAGAAGAATATATGACATACAGGACATTGCCTGAACATGTGAAAGAGAGGCTGTCAAATTATTATGAACATAAATATCAAGGAAAAATGTTTGACGAAGAACAAATTTTAGGAGAGATTTCAAAGCCATTGAAAGAGGTAGGTTGTGTTAGAGATATGTTTGTGATTTTATTACTACGCCGTGAACCAGCTAAAGTTTTCGAGGGACATCTATTATTTGTACCAACCAGAAGCTAACCAGAGACAACCAAGGCTAGATCGGTATAGAGGCCTATAGAATAGGCGTCAAATCTTAAAAAATAAGCTTGCTGCAAAGCATGCTGGTAAAAAGCTCCCTGACGACCACCTAACGACGTAACATTTTGGTCTGCCGTTTCGAATAACTAGCTTGCATTCGAATCGACCTTGAATTCAAATGAAACATGGTTGGAAAGGAAACCTTTCCAAAGCGGAAAAAGTAAAGTTTTGATTCGAATTGAAGTTTTAATTAAAGATTCGCGTTCGAATTACAAAATTTTCCTGGTTGTTTACCTTCAGTTCGGTTCAGTTTTAATTTTAAATGTTCCGAACTTTATTACTTGTTCCGAACTTTACCACAGCTAGCTAGTCGAAACGGCAGACCAAAATTTTTATGTCGTTAGGTAATCGCCAGGGAGCTTTTTACCAGCGTGCTTTGCGCGGCCGCCATCTTTAGCGTTATTGTCTATTACAGACGCTAAGAATATGAAAGTTCCTGTCATGAAATTTAGAGAAAATCTCCAAAATAATTATTAGTCGACGTGTTGTTTTTGCATGCCTGTTTATTTTCTCGTAACTGTTCTACCCGAGGGGCAAATCACTTCTCAAAATAGTGTACGTGATTTTTGGGATTTTAAAGTCATGTGATTTTTTTCTGCGATTTTTTTGTGATTTTGTGATTTTCGTGTGTGATTTTTTGTGATTTTTTGTGATTCTGTGATATTTTTGTGATTTTGTGATTTTTTTGTGAGTTTTTGTGTTAATTGTTTGTGATTTTTGTGTGATTTTTTTGTGATTTCAATGAAGGTGAACGAAAAAAAAATCAGTGATTTGCCCCTCGGTTCTACCATCTGATCAAATAAAATCATCGTTTTCAAATCCTTCATTGTTTTCTACTCTTTTTCTCTTGCAGGAAATTGTCAGCCATAATTGCCGAGACTTGGTCGATGCTGTACCATTCTTCAAAAATGGCAGCGCTATCTTCGTTCGAAAAGTTTTAACTCTTCTGCGATTTGAAGTTTTTCTCCCAGGAGATTACATCATCAGAGAAGGAACATTTGGTACTGAAATGTATTTCATAAGACAAGGATCTGTCGATATCCTTGTGAATGGTGAATGCATAACAACATTAAATGAAGGAAATTATTTTGGAGGTCAGTTGGTATTTTGAAACTAAAGAATTCTTTATCAATTTCGGATTTATTGTTATTGCATTATTAAAATAGTTTGAAAATGAGTTCTCCTTAGAGCCAGATATTTTTGCGAGGAAACTTTCATCGTATTGTCGGCACGGGTAAAAAATTTTGTTATTTCATATTTCCTGAATTCTGGCTGGCTCCAGTTCTGTTCATTTCATTTTTATTTCATTTCAAATTTTTAAGGAGGGTGGCCCTTCAGCAATACTGATTTTCAAGGGGCCCTCCACTACAAAAACTTACTAAATTAAAATACTATTAGAAAACAAAACTAACTTAATTACAATTTTTCAATTCATGAAATACTGATAAATAACCCTATAATCTAAAGTGAATATTTACAGTAAAAGAAAGTCCAAATATACAAACATCTATTATACAGTTAATCAGCACTTTTTTGAAGATATTAATGGAGGATGCCAGCAAAGAGAAGCATTTCTGTCCATTTTTGTGGAGTTTTTCTTTGGTAGCCTCAGGTCCGTTGCTGTATTCCTAAGATTCCTTGAGGTTAGCTGGGATGTTTTTGTGAAAAGATTACACTTGTATTGTGGAGCCAGCTCATGTAGAGATTTGAAGACCATAATATTAGACTCATTAGCAATTAGCTCATCTATAGTCTTCCAGCCAAGTTTTTTTTTATAAGTGTACCTGTACCTCAAATATCTTGCTTTGCCTTGTATGGGCAGAACATACTTCTAGAGATTTCGACAATACAGTATATTTATATCCCTGAATCAATGGCAGATTTTCTTAGCATCGAGCTATCTTGGCCTATCTTTTTGCTTTCAATTGACGAACCAGAACAGAGTGATTTCAATTAGTCATTATTCACAGTCGATTATTGAAGNTTACTAAATTAAAATACTATTAGAAAACAAAACTAACTTAATTACAATTTTTCAATTCATGAAATACTAATAAATAACCCTATAATCTAAAGTGAATATTTACAGTAAAAGAAAGTCCAAATATACGAACATCTATTATACAGTTTATCAGCACATTTTTTGAAGATATTAATGGAGGATGCCAGCAAAGAGAAGCATTTCTGTCCATTTGTGGAGTTTTTCTTTGGTAGCCTCAGGTCCGTTGCTGTATTCCTAAGATTCCTTGAGGTTAGCTGGGATGTTTTTGTGAAACGATTACACTTGTATTGTGGAGCCAGCTCATGTAGAGATTTGAAGACCATAATATTAGACTCATTAGCAATTAGCTCATCTATAGTCTTCCAGCCAAGTTTTTTTTTATAAGTGTACATGTACCTCAAATATCTTGCTTTGCCTTGTATGGGCAGAACATACTTCTAGAGATTTCGACAATACAGTATATTTATATCCCTGAATCAATTGCAGATTTTCTTAGCATCGAGCTATCTTGGCCTATCTTTTTGCTTTCAATTGACGAACCAGAACAGAGTGATTTCAATTAGTCATTATTCACAGTCGATTATTGAAGATTGCAGAGTGCAGATGTAGACAAACCAAGCCACGTAAAATGCGGTTAATTTGTGATTTCTTGTTTCTTAATGGGCCAAGGCTGCTCGAATGGTATCGGGAATATCAAAAGTACATGCAATAATCTTAATTTCAGCCGTTTCATTTTTATATTTTTGCTTAGAACCCGGGGAATGAATATTTGAATTTTGGCAAAATAATTCGAGAATGTAAATAGCTTGTTGCCCGAATATCTTGCTTATAAGTTGGGTGACATTAGACGGCAGGGTCAAAATTTTTCTCATTTATTTATTGTCGAACATGGATCCGATAACTATCAAGAATGCAGCTCATTTTTATGGTTTTGTTTTGTTTTTACATATGCGTCTTGTCAGCAATTGTATCTATCACTCTGTTTTCCTTGGTTGATTATCTCTGAAAAAATGCGGCTGTTCGAATTGCATTTTTTATTTTCCAGTTTCAAATGAATTATTTTTATCAATATTGATCGATAAATGGAATGATATATTGATTTAATGATTGAATTATTGACGATTGATTGATTGATTGATTGATTGATTGATTGGTCTATTGACTTATCCTTTATTCTGTTGCAGAAATTTGCTTACTTGCAAATGCAAGGAGAATAACAAGTGCAAGAGCTGCCTGTGTCTGTGATCTGTTTGTACTACCAGCTTCAAGTTTCAAAAATATCCTAGAAGAATTCCCAGATGTGAAAGTCTTAGTAGAACATGTTGCAATTCATAAACTATTGGACCTCAAGAAACAGGTAAGGAAATGCAGCTGCTTTGAAGCCATCATTTGCCTGCGCACAGACTTTACTGGTTGTTGCGGTGGAGGAAGGGTTCCTCCTCCGCAACAATGCAAAGTCTGTGCGCCGGCTAGGCTATCACTCTCTGGTGTAGAGATCATAGGCATCAAATCTTTAAATAGATTGGGCAAATGGTTATTAAATCTTCCTTTCGATTTAACCCTTTCCGACTTTGCGTCCCCATCTGGTCCCCACACCAAAAAACGCCCAAAAAACAAAGATCACCGGATTGGCTCCAAATTTGGTACAAAGTACAACTTCGACCTGCTGATTTAAAATCTGGAGACAATTTTCCAAAATTTTGTCACAAAAGTGGCACAAGTGCATTTAAATGTCACAAAATACTCCCCTAATTAACACAAGTTGTGTTCATCCAATTTGGGCCATACTTGGCACAAAGTACATTTTAGACTTGCTGATTTGATATCTCATAACGACTTTACTAAAACCATGTCACAAAAGTGGCACAAGTGCCGTAAAGTGGTACAGAGTATCTGGTGCCAATCGGACAAACACCCAAAACTTAAGTTGATCCGATTCGCTCCAAATTTGGTACAAAGTACAACATCGACCTGCTGAATTCAAATCTGGAGACAATTTTCCAAAATTATGTCACAAAAGTGGCACAAGTTCATTTAAATGGCACAACATACTCTCCTAATTAACACAAGTTGTGTTCGTCCAATTTGGACCATACTTGGCACAAAGTACATTTTAGACTTGCTGATTTGATATCTCATGACGATTTTACTAAAACCATGTCACAAAAGTGACGCGAGTGCCGTAAAGTGGTACAGATTATCTGGTCCCAATCGGACAAACAGCCAAAAATTAAGTTGATCCGATTGGCTCCAAATTTTGTACAAAGTACAACTTCGACCTGCTGATTTCAAATCTTGATACAATTTTTCAAAATTTTGTCACAAAAGAGGCACAAATGCACTTAAATGGCACAAAATACCCTTATAATTAACAACAAGTAATGTTCACCCAATCTGGACCATACTTGGCACAGAGTACATTTTGGACTTGCTGATTTCATATCTCGTCACAATTTTGCTAAAACCATCTCACAAAAGTGGAACGAGTGCCGTAAAGTGGGACAGAATATCTGGTCCCACTCCGACAAACGGCCAAAAATTAAGTTGATCCGATTGGCTCCAAATTTTGCGCAAAGTGCAACTTGGACCTGCTGATTTCAAATCTGGAGACAATTTTTCAAATTCTGTCACTAAAGAGGCACAAGTGCACTTAAATGGCACAAAATATTGTCCTGATTATTGATAAGTAGTAATTATCCAATTGGTACCATGTTTGGTAGAAGATACATTTTGGACTTGCTGATTTCATATCTGAGAATAACTTTGCTAAGACCTGGTCATAAAAGTGGCACAGGTGCACTAAAGTGGGACAGAATATTTGGTCCTACACAGATAAACAACCAAAGATAACGTTCATCCGATTGGCTCCAAATTCGGTACAAGGAGGTGCAATTTTGACCTATTTATTTCAAATTTGGCAACGATTTTTAAAATTTTGTCACAAAAGTGGTACAAGTGCACTTAAATCGCACAAAATACTGTCCTAATTATCAATAATTAGTTTCTATCCATTTACTTCAAAATTTGGTATCAAATACATGTGGGACTTGCTAATTTTGAATCTGACAGCAATGTTGCATAACAGTTGTCAGAAAAGTGTCAAAGTACATTGCCATTGGACAAACCTTGTACTTTTATACAAACTATGTTTTGGAACTGTTTATCTAGAATGTTAAAAACAATTTTTGAACGTTCTTTTACCACCAGTGAAATGTATGCAGTAAATTGACACATACTACGGTGTTCCTTATCGAAACTTGTGCGACTCAAAAGCATGGACATTTTGATTTCATTATTACAATTTTTCCATCTTTTGTGTCATAGTTGTGTCAAATGGCAAATGGGCTCAAATCTGAAACAAATTGTAACTCAATCCATTCAAAGATAAAGTTCCCTAAGATTGTGCCAAATAGCAAGAGCTTTTAAAAGGAGATGGTTAGGCATCTAAGTGCAAGTGATTATTAGCTGATAGAAACTACCACTGAACTGAAATTCTAGATAGAAAAAGAAATTTTGGATGATGCTCTGCATTTCGATCACTACCTTTTCTCATCTTTCCCTCAATTATCGGAAACCGGTTGACATTGGCATCATATTGTTAGAACCTGTCACTTTGAAAATATTGAGAAGATCTATCCATTATTTGATGATTAAGCAAAATATCAATTAGCTTTTGCTCACAATGCCAAATTAGAAAGAACCTATGCTGAACTAAATGGTCTTGAAAACCATTTTGCGTCGATGTGTCATATGTTCAATTTTTCATTTCTCTATCTAGGCACTTGCAACCTTTTTGCAAGTTCCATACCTTTTCATTATTGAAACACTTGGCCTTTTACTCTTATGTAATTATGACAATAACATCAAGAAAGTGGCTTTACTCCCTTCATCCTTACTTTCTTGCTATTTCTTATCAAAAGATGCTACTTTAGAAACGAAATCACTTCAGTTTAAAGTGGGACTCCTTTAAATTCAACACTCCAAGCAAATCCTTTCATGTAAAAGCATTTATTCACTGTTTACTATTAATACCGCAAAAGCATTCAACCACTGTACCGAATGCGAACTACTTTGCCTAGTTAAAGTTTACCTACGTTGGGGTTATTTATGATTCATTGTTGTGCTGTTTATGTCCTCCAACGAAGAATTTTTTAGAAAGATATGCGAGAGGCTTGATTAAATTTGAGAAAGTTTGCATGCAAACATGCTTTTCCGAACATGATAGATATTGAGCCATCTGTCCGAAACGGAATAAAAAGATGAGAAATGTTGTCAACAACGAAACAAATGTTTTCATCTGCGACAAGAATACAGACAACCCGGAGCCAGTTACTATGATATCAACTCATACATATGAGCTGGTATGTTTAGCCATTACAAACAATTCTTGCCAGTTGGTACAATGTTAGGAAACTTGATCATGGAATGAAATCAGGTAACGTTTGTTCAACAGTACAGTTTGTGCCATTACATAAAAATAATTTGCTACGAATAATACTGAATTAGAAGCTACCATTTCTACGTTGTTCTTTTTGAGAAATTTAGGGACAATCAAATAAATGGAATCTTTTATGCTTTCTCTTACTTTCTGCTAACATAGTAAATAATGTGCACACTTTACAACTTGCAACAAGGGTGCTAAGTTCATCAACAAGCTAGTTTGAACTATATTCCTTAGCAATTAATTGTGTTCCCTTTTGCATTTTGCAGCACTTTTGTGACCATAAGATTTTGCAGCCAGAAAAAGTCAGGCAGACCTGGTTTGAGCCTACAGTCCACACAACATGAGCTACTCTTTGTATATATGTAGCACTATATTTGACGTCATTCTTTGACTTAAAGTCAGGATAACAAAAATTTATCATTTATGAAATATAGTTTGAACTTGAGAACATCAGCTCTTCGATCAGGGGCACATTAGTATGTGGAATTTGAGTACATTTCTGCGATTTTCGTGACATGCTCTTCGAACATGTCTGTTGCAAATTAAATCAGCATGTCCAAAATCTATCCTGTATCATGATATAAAGTTAATTCGAAGAAAATCTACTGTTTAGTACCTGTTTTAGCATTCTATGCCATGTTGGTGTTTGTTCCAATTTTGTGACATATGTTTTGCAAAATTGTTGTCAGATTCAAAATCAGCAGATCCAAAAAACATGTTGCACCAACAATAATGCTTATTAAAGAAGCACTACTTATAGGTAGCTTGGACAGTATTCTGTTCCACTTTGGTTCATTTGTGCCATTCTCGGTGACAAAGCTCTGGAGTCTTGTGCGAAAACACCAAGTCATGATTGTACCTAATTTTTCACAAGGTTTTAACAAAACTATTGTGAGATATGACCTTAGCAAGACCATTATCGATAATTAAGACAGTATTTTGTGCCATTTAAGTGCACTTGTGCCACTTTTGTGATAAAAATTTCGAAATTGTTGCCATATTTGAAATCAGCAGGTACAAATTGTACTTTGTACAAAATTTGGAGCCAATCGGATTAACACTACTTGTTGTTAATTATGAGAGTATTTTGTGCCACTTAAGTGCACTTGTGCCACGTTTGTGACAAAATTTTGAAAAACTTTTTCCAGATTTGAAATCAGCAGGTCAAAGTTGTGCTTGTACCAAATTTGGAGCCAATCGGATCAACTTAATTTTTAGCCGTTTGTCCAAGTGGGACCACATATTTTGTCCCACTTTACGGCACTCGTGCCGCTTTTGTGACATGGTTAAAGTTTTGAGATATGAAATCAGCATGTCCAAAATGCACTTTGTGCCAAGTATGGTCCTAATTGGATGATTACTAAGTTTTGCTACTTAGGAGAGTATTTTGTGCCATGTAAGTGCATTTGTGCCACTTTTGTGACAAAATTTTGAAAAACTGTCTCCAGATTTGAAATCAACAGGTCGAAGTTGTACTTTGTACCAAATTTGGAGCCAATCGGATCAACTTAATTTTTGGCCGTTTGTCCAAGTGGGACCAGATATTTTGTCTCACTTTACGGCACTCGTGCCTCTTTTGTGACATGATTGAAGTTTTGAGATATGAAATCAGCATGTTCAAAATGCACTTTGTGCCAAGTATGGTCCTAATTGGATGATTACTAAGTGTTGCTAGGTAGGAGAGTATTTTGTGCCATGTAAGTGCACTTGTGCCACTTTTGTGACAACATTTTGAAAAACTGTCTCCAGATTTGAAATCAGCGGGTCAAAGTTGTACTTAGTACCAAATTTGAAGCCAATCTCGTAACCTTTATTTTTTGGTCGTTTTTTTGTGTGGGGACCAGATGGGGACGCAAAGTCGGAAAGGGTTAATGGCTCGAAGGAAACTTCAGGTACTTTGTGATCATTCTACTTCGGGGATTTTTGATATCTTGATTATTTTCAGAATTACAGCGTCTTCTATGTTTCAACCAGTTTTGAGGTTGTGACATAATCAACTTGCTAAGTCGTAAACCAGAAAAGCGAAAATTTTCTGCTTTCCGCCATATTATAGACTGTGATAAGCCATGGTTTTCTTTAAGATTGTCCGTTCTTCCTTTATCCAGTTAGGATTTACGATGAAAACTGCTCATGAATTCCTTAAATAAAAAGAAAAACACCGTAATTCTGAAAATATCAAGATATCAAACATTGCGAAAATAGAATTATCGGAAAGTACCTGAAGTTCCCTTCGAGCCATCAAATAAAAAGGAAGATTCAATAACCATTTATCCAATTTTTGTAAAGATTTGACTCCTTTGCTGATGTAGAGGTGTCACACAAGCATCAGAAAATCTCTCCGGAGAAAATGAAAATGCTGCTCTCGAGAAATTTTTGATGAAGCTCCCTGTCATAAAGTGTTGGTATTTGGGAAGGAAAATTTTATATAATGGCAAACAAGAATTTTATGAATTGCAAAATTAAGAATTTCAAACGCAGACTAAAAGAAACATGGAATTCTGTAAGAAAATTCTTGAAAGTAATACTTTTTGGCATTCCCTGTTGGTTCAAACAGCACATTGGAGAAACATTTTCCGTTCAGCATTGCGTCACACGTCCAATCTTCTCGGAAATTTTGAAATTCCAGCGAAACTTTACTAAATTTATCATTTCTTTGACAAATATGTGCACCTGCCGAAAATCCGTATGAAAATATTGCCTCGATCTGACGATCCAAAAAGGTCAATCCCCCCCCCCCCCCTCTTTCTTGGTACGATCAACATAGCGAAATCTGAATTTGCTTTCCATGTTTGCAGGTTACATTACAAACAGGATGTGCGGATTCCGCTGACGAAGTTTTATTCAGAGCGCAGAGAAGATGGTCTGTCGCTACAGAGCCAGTGCAAGAAGGACTGCTCGGTAAAGACCGAGCACAACAAAAAGCGAACTTGCGAAGGCAATCAATTAGTGACTTTCTTGCAAATAGAAAAGAATCAACTTCAATAGATGGTTGTTCGTTGGAACACCTTGTTGAAACACATAGGAAAACTGCAGATACTTGTAAGTTATGTCAAGAAGATGCGAATAAGGAGAATAATGGTGTGGATATGAAGTAATGAAGGTAACCTTAGTGTAGGCTAATTACCTGAGCATAGCCTCCAAATCTTTGAAAAGGTGGTGACAAACTCTATTACCTATTTCTTTTAAATGAATGGCTTGAAAGAAACTTAGGGTAACTTGCTGTAATTCTACCTTGAAATTTTTTGATATCTTGATTATTTTCCAAATGGCAGAGTTTCTATTTTCTAAAAGAATTCATGTAAAATTTTAGAATCATCATAGCTTCAAACTAGTGGAGAAGAAAATGGCTGAATTTTTTCACAACCTCAAATATAACAAACGCTGCTATGATAATTAACGTTTCAAAAAAGTTCACAGTGGAATTACAGCAAAGGACCTAAGGTTCTTTTCAAGCCATTCAATACAACGACAGAGGTAATCTAATTTTTCATGACCTTTTTAAAGATTTGGAGCCTATGCTGATTACCTGAGTCCCTTGTTTTCCTCCATTGTTTCGATGCACGTTATTGCTCCACACAACAGAGACCGTCAAACGGGGTGGCTTTGATCAGGAGGGTGGCTTTGATCAGGAGGGTGGCTTTGATCAGGAGGGTGGCTTTGATCAGGAGGGTGGCTTTGATCACTCAGTCCTTTATATCTTTAATCTCTTCTGCATCAAATCAGCCGCCACGTAGGCGGTCATCGACCAATGGAGGTCAAACTGGTCCAAACTGGTATGATAAAGGTTCATATGACTGAATGTTTGCACACCAGCAACGAAAGTAAAAACTACAGACGACTGATTCAAGCTCGTACTTCTCTCTTAAAGGGTCTGTTTCAACCAGCATGCCTTGCACGTTAGTTGGCCTTTGTTGTCGCCGTTTTCATAGGCCATTTATTTAACTTTATAACCACCTATCTCAAAAGATAATTTTGGACCCAAAAATCCCCATTGACTTCTCACTTACTGATCAAAGTCACCCCATCTGCGAGGTGACTTTGATCACTTGTTCATGGCTGCGAAATGAATGGGAAAACAACACCAAAATATTGTTTCCGTGTTGCATATCATATCTCTAATGTACAATGCCCACATGGAAAAGATTGTATTGCATTTCTTCATTTCTGATCGGAATTATGAAGAAAAAACATCCAAAATTGATCAAAGTCACCCCACTTGACGGGAAATAAAGTTACACTAAAGGATGTGGCCTTGCTTAAACCCGTACTGCATATTCCACGTTTTTGTTGCACAAATTAAATTGCAATAGAGGATTACGGAAAAGATGGCGTCGGGGGGCATTTGACCAAAATGCATTGCGTTTGATGATCGAATCTGAATCTCCATAGAATCACTGTTGATTCCATTGTAGAACGCAATGCATCTTGGTCAAATGCCCCCTGACGGCATCTTTTCCGTAATCGTCTATTGAGTTTTGTTAATCTTGTAATTTTTTCATTTCATCAAAATTTATACACGAGAAACCTTTTTAGCTAAGAAATTAAATACCGGGTAAAATTCAATCATAAAAAAAGGGAAAGAGCATTAAACTGCTGTACCAAGGGGTCGTGTTGGGGTTTGGAGGTTAAGAAGATACTTATTAAGACCTCCCTTATCTTGATGTTCGATTCATTTTAACTAAGCCTTTTAAATATTCTGCTATTTCTGATTCTACAGGGTGTCCCAAAAAAGTTGTGCCCCTTTTGTGTGGCTGCTGTGGAAGAGCTGTAACGTACATTTTATACAGTTGCATAGGTCAGGTTTCGACTTAGTTGCTGATAACAGAGGGGAAACTGCGCGCGCATTCGTGAAAAGCCGCAACTTTGAGCCCCCTTTAGCTCCCTGCAACAGATCCCGAAGTAAGGCAGCATTTGATATTTTCTTCCTTAGGCCTCAAACTCTTGATTCATCGTCTCAAAAAGCTTATGTGGTGAGACACTTCCTTAAGTCAGAATGCACGATGACGTCATTTTACGCAGTTTCTGCTCTGTCGTTGCTGATCTACAGGGTGTTTAAGAAAAAACGCAACCCAACTATAATTGAATATTTTCAAGAAATAACAAGATTTGATTTATATGTAATGTATACCATCTGAAAGCGCAATCTTTCTTCTTTCCAGTGCTATACAGTTTGGATACACCAATGAAATCATTTATCACTTAACTGACGATTTAGTAAGTATGGTCTATTTTAGATGCATGAAAGTGGTAGGACATTTGCATAGGCGAAAACCCATCTTTGTGAGAGCTTATTTGATCATTTTTAATAAATGTATCTCATGGGAGTAAATTTGTATGTTTCTTTCCTAAGGGCATCACCTCAAGTGCTTCTAGGCCTGAAGTGTTTTCATAAAATCTGTTTTGTAACATTTTACGCTAAAAAATGTATTGATTTTGCTCTTACAGCATGCTGCATTTATAATCGACCATACTTACTAAAATATCAATTAAATGATAAATAATTCCATTAATGTATGCAAGCTACATATGATTGAAAAGAAAAAAGATTGTGCTTTCCGATGGTATACAGTATATCTATTCAAATCTTTTCATTTTTTTTTAATTTTCAATTATAGTTGGGTTGCGTTTTTTCTGAAACACACTGTATTCATACAGAAGACATGTCACGTGACTTCATCAATTCGCGCTCGAAAATCAGACTTGGGGTAAATGAAGCCATTACAAAGTATAGCGTCGCACTGGGATTTTGAGAGTGTCTCGTTTATTTATCGCAATAAATCAATTAAAAAAGCTTGGAGGCTGTTCAAATTATTCAAAAACTTTAGCAGATAGATAGGCGAATGTCTAAAAGGAAGGTTGACTTTGAAGAAGCGACGAGCAACTCGCAGCCGAAAGAGTTTGTGCTGCTAACTACGAAATTATCGACGTAAAGGCAAGTTTTTCACAGCTTTCTTGGCCTAAATTTTTGTTTTGCTTTTAAAAACAGCATGTTCGTGTGTTTATTTCATAGGTTTATGTCTGACTGACAATTGCTACCTATCCTTTCCCTACTCACTATCGCAAGGTAGAATAGAGGAGCAATTTTATGCAACTTTTTGCAAATTTCCTATAGATTTCTATAGAAATTTTCTGAAAATTTACCCCAAAACAAGATGGCGTCGTGTTTTCAACGCTGCTGTGACGTCATGCCGTCTGTATCAATAGCAAAAGGAAGTCAAAATAGGTGCTTGATTTATGAACAGCATGTCCTTTGTTTACCAACGATACCAAAATCAAGAGTAGATATTGAAAGAGTAGACTGCAGCATTGTATTTTAATTTTTTCAACATTTGAAAAAGGTCGAATAATATTGCTCACATTTAAAACAACACTGTCAACCCTTTTCCAAATGTTGACAAAATTAATAAAATACGCTACAATATTCTCTTGCAATATTTATTTGATTTCATATCGTTGCTAAACAAAGGAGCTGCTGTTTTTGAAGCAACCACTCTTTGACTTTATTGTGCCATGAATCACTTAACCACTTGTCAATTTGGCTCAAACACGGTTCGAACCTCTATGTTGAAGCCTGTTTTATGCAAATATATTAAAAGAAGACAATTAATTCTACATGTCCTCCACAGCAGCTGCACAAACGAAACACAGTTTTTTGGGACACCCTGTAGGAGCTTTTACTGAATTTGGTGAGAAGGTTTTCAGGGCAGAGGTTATTTCAACGAGAGGGAAACAAGAGACTCGAGTAATATTTATAGGTTTCTAGCCTCGGTGGTCCGTGTTTTGCACTTTTACGATGACACTGGATGTCACGTGGCCTCACTTAGCACAGCACCTTACCGACACTGGTTGTCCCATCAAATTAATATATCTTCAGTCAAAATAACGTAGTACGCAGAGAAAAAAGAGGTTCAGCGAACAACACTCAGAATTTTGAGCTGTTTGCCGCCATATCTCGCAGCAACCCGCAGCAATATTAAGCTGAATTCAGTGGCGTCGCCAGGACGTGTCCACCCCAGTTTTTTCATTGTGGTACTTATTCATAAGCAAAAACGGCGTAAAAATGGCTGGGTATACCTTTCCAGAACTCGATTCCATACTAAGTCCACCCCAAATTTTTGGGCTGGCGACGCCCCGGGCTGAATTCACACTTTTTGCCGCTCCCCAAACAAGGGCAGATAGTGTAACAATAGGATCCGCTAATTTTGATTGACACTCCAGTACAAAGCGATTAGCAATTGCGGACAAAGGAATTCCATGCCCGGTTTGTCAAGTCTTAAACAACAGCAAAGCTAGCCGGAAAAGTTGATCTAAAAGAGGTAGCTAGCTTGCTCGTTGTGCATGCCAGAAATATTTGTTAAGAGAAGACATGAGGATACGTCAAAAGAAGGAAAACATCTGCGTCGGGCATTTTATTTGCTTGGCTCAGAAGCTGAGCAGTAGTTGTCTTAATTACACCCAGAAAATGCGAGGATTGAAATGCCTACTAATCGGCCTCTGATCGTTCCTTGCCCCCTCCCCCGGTAGAAAAGTCGCAAAGGTAGACAGACTTTTAACTTCAGAAAGTTAAATGTTCATATCTAATTAAGGGTGTGTTTGATTGGTACCAATTCTGAAAACGGTAGACTCGGTAGACTCGAAATTTGTGTTTGATTGACTCCGAAATTCTGAAAACGGTAGGTTTGGTAGGTTTGAAAGGCCTTCTGAACCTTCTGCTCCAAAAGGCAGAAGGTTTGGCAGACATCGGAGAGATTCTCGTTTTTATTAGCAAACCCTGGTGGTGAATCCGAAACCTACCGTTCCAAGATTTTTGTGTTTGATTGGGAAATATATTTCCGTCTCTGCGAGGTCTACTGTTTTCAAAATTTGGTAGGTTCAGAATTACCAATGAAACACACCCTAAGTCTTTCTCCCAGACGGGGAACCTGTGACCAACGAAGTCGTGAGGAAATTGGCTGAGATAGATTCAGAGAAAATATAGCATGTGCAGTGATTAGAAATTACATCTTGGAACGACAAAATAGTAAATGCAGTGGAAGAAATTTTATACTTTTTGTACCAAACTGATATAGCTGAATGTCTTATAGACTGACTTAGTGTAGTGAATTATACCGGGTGAGTAAAAAAAAGTTAAAACGTTTCCAAGCCTAAATGTTTCAAAGCCTGTAGTTTGCTACCTATTCATCAGATTCTTTAAAACTGGTTACCATTGTGTAGGTAACATGTCAACTTAGATAATAAAATTTAATTGGTTTAAATCGGTTGTATTGTTCCCCCGTTATGAGCGATTTTATAGAATTGTTCTATTTCAGAATCCTTCAAAACAGGCCTAAATCCTTGATCCAATTTTGTTAACAATTCAGCATGACAATACTGAAAACTGTCTGAAAAGCTGCTAAAGAAATTCCCAAGTGAAAAGAATAATATTAGCGCTGGCTCTGTATCCACACAACTGATTGCCTAGGCAATACAATAGCCTAACTAAGTTTCATTTTCATCTCTGTGGAGCTTAAAAGTTTGAAAACTTGATCCAGAAGTTTAGGCCTGTTTTGAACGATTCTGAGATAAAACACTTTAATATAATCAAGTGTGAATCGAGAAAAATATGACCGATTTTAACCAACTAAATTTTATTATCTAAGCTGACATGTTACCCAAACAATGATAATCAGCTTTAACGAATCTGATGAGTAGCTAGCAAACTACAGGCTTGCAAACATTTTAACTTTTTTTTACTCACCTGGTACTGTATAACTTGTAACCTATATATCTGCTGGTCGTCAACGGTTGTTTCAAGGCATCCCAATTTGCACAATTTTTACATTTCTTTCTACGCTTGAGCTTCAAAAATGGGTCCTATTTAACGGGCCACGATGAATCGTCCTCTGAAAGTACCGGGTGAGCCAGAACAAAGTTGCCACTTTTTAAAATTCGTAGCACCAAGAGTACTGGATGGATTTGAATGAATCAAATTCTACTTAATAGCCGAAAGACCAAAGTATTTTTGCAATTTTTCTCTCTTTTTTATGGGCACGAAAATTATAGGTAAAGTCGACTTTACGAAAATTTATTGGTTGCAAAATGACCTAAATCACTTGATCAAACCATAAGGAACCTCCTCACAAAGAACAATATGCAAGGGCATTTCATCTCTCCCAAGACCTATAGGAAATAGATTTCAAAAAAATACTATAAAGTTTTTCAATCCCATGGCAATAAATGTTCAGGTGATATCTCTTAGCCATGAAAAATATGCTTTCTTTACTGTTCTGGGCGAGGAGTTTCTTTACAATTTGATCAAATGTTTTAGGCCCTTTTTTAAACATTTCCCAGCCAAGACATTTTCGTAAAGTCGAACTTACTTACATGTTCAGTGCTCGTAAAAATGCGAGAAAAATCACAAAAATACTTCAATCTGTTGGCTATCAAGCCGAATTCAATTCATTATAATCCATACAGTTTTCTTGGTGCTATGAATTTTCAAAAATTGGAACTTTTTTCTGGCTCACCCGATATAGGCATCAAATCTTTAAACAATAAGCTGGTTTAAATGGCTGTTGCATTTTTCTTTGGATTGGATGGCTTGAATGAAACTTTGTATGCTTTGCTATAATTCTACCATGAACTTTTTTGATCTCTCGATTATTTTCAAAATTACAGTGTTCGTCTTTTCTCAAAAAGAATTCAAGCAAACTTTTGAATTTTGTTTAGATCATTGTAGCTTCCAGATTAGTGGAGGAAAATTGTTAAAATGTTCAAGAAAATCATAGTTTATGAATGTCTACAATTTAAGCACAAGTCTGTCGCTCTTTTGGTTTATAATTATAAATTTTATGACGTCACAACTAATTGAAGCATAAAAGCCGCTGTAATTCTGAAACTATTGAAGATATCGAAAAAGCTCACGGTAGAATTATAATAAATTACCTAAAGTTCCTTTCAAATCACTCAACCCAAAGAAAGATGTAATAGTTATTTACACCAGCTTTCTGTAAAGATTTGACGCCTATGCTTTCACTGAACCGATTGCAAAAATAGAAATTGTGACCCATGGGTAAGATGGTAACTTAAAGTTCGCAATGGTTTCTGAAATTTTGACTCTGTTACTTCCAGAATCACACATGATTTCGGAAAGGTCTCCATCTCACAGAAGCCTAAAACGGTGAAGAGACCTTGATTAAAATTTGCACGGCGTAGAAAATCATGAAAGCATTCATAAAGAGAGATTTCTTTTAACACCCACTGGGTGTCCCAAAAAATGTCCCCCGTTGCTTGTGGAACAATGAAACAAAGAGGAACTATAACATTTCTATAATGCTCCTTGATGCTCCTTGGAACAACCCACAGCGTCTGTTTTTAGAATAATTTGTGTGCAGTATCCATAAATATTAG
Source organism: Aurelia aurita (assembly GCA_004194415.1). Taxonomy (NCBI): domain Eukaryota; kingdom Metazoa; phylum Cnidaria; class Scyphozoa; order Semaeostomeae; family Ulmaridae; genus Aurelia; species Aurelia aurita. The sequence continues at coordinate 684,133 of REGM01000044.1, forward strand.
ATAAATTATAGCAACATGATAGTGCTAAAACTCAGAATGTTAAAAATGATGAAATAGTCAACTGATAATTGTGTTATTGCTCCATATCTCTGCAACCCAAACCTGCGTCTAAGGCCTGATTGAGGATGTACCCTTTACAGGCAATTTCGACTATCCTAAAGTACTCCCTGCCAGGTGAGTCAGAAAAAAACAATCCCGTTTGAAAGGCCACTGCTCCCTGGATATTAAGATGATAATATTGCCAAATATATCATTTAATGGTGGATATTTTCAAATGGATTATAAAATTTACCTGACTGAAATCGATCACTCCATTCTGAAATTATGAGGGATTTTCTCGAGAAAGCCACTTTATGGCATCATCCGGAATTATGTTGCTATACTCGCAGGGGTGACACTTTCATCCTCCCAAAGGGATTACACATGCAACATCCATTGCTGTAGGGCAGAAATATTCGAAAAATTTGGTCGTGATTTTAGGCCTGTTTTAAAGGTTTCTTACAGGGGTTTCCTCGAGGAAATCCGTCATAATTTCAGAACGGAGTGGCCGATCTCAGTCAAGTAAATTTTATAGTCGATTTGAAAATGTCCACCATTAAATGATATATCTGCCAATATTATTGTCTTGATATCCATGGAGCAATGGCCTTTCAAACGGGATTGCTTTTTCTGACTCACTCGGTATAAATTTTTTTACATTTGAAATCTCTAGGTACACGTAGGTACACTAGTATGACTTGAATATCTTTGTGTCTTTACTCCTGTGTACAATAAGCAAAGTTCAAAATTGAACCGAGCATCGGGCTTGGGGTGCATGTAAAAATTGCAGCTTTTGATTTGGGGCGGAATATTGCTGAAATTTGATATCCAAATGACCACTGAATTCAGTCATTCTACAAAGTGAAGACCAGAGGCTGGAGGGGGAGCATGGTCACCAAAAGAGGGAATTTATGGGACATAATTTTTCTAGATCAGTTTTTTGCGTAGATTACGAATCTGGATGTTGATCGGGCGGTCGAGGGGGCTTTTCCGAGATACAGGGGGTCAAAGGCCAAAAATATGCCATATTGACTTGTGTGGGGAATATGAAAACCCAAGAGGAGGGGAGATCACATAATAGTCTTTTTAGATCAGATTTGTCTGTAGATTACGAATCTGAATGTTGATTGGGTGCTCGAGGTGGTATTTCCCAGATATGGGGTGCCAANACAAAGAGGAACTGTAAAATTTCTATAATGCTCCTTGATGCTCCTTGGAACAACCCACAGCGTCTGTTTTTAGAATAATTTGTGTGCAGTATCCATAAATATTAGATAAATTATAGCAACATGATAGTGCTAAAACTCAGAATGTTAAAAATGATGAAATAGTCAACTGATAATTGTGTTATTGCTCCATATCTCTGCAACCCAAACCTGCGTCTAAGGCCTGATTGAGGATGTACCCTTTACGTTATTGTTGATTCTTTTACAGGCAATTTCGACTATCCTAAAGTACTGCCGGCCGGGTGAGTCAGAAAAAACAATCCCGTTTGAAAGGCCACTGCTCCCTGGATATTAAGATGATAATATTGCCAAATATATCATTTAATGGTGGACATTTTCAAATCGATTATAAAATTTACCTGACTGAAATCGACCACTCCGTTCTGAAATTATGCGGGATTTTCTCGAGAAAGCCACTTTATGGCATCATCCGGAATTAAGTTGCTATACTCCCAGGGATGACACTTCCATCTTCCCAAAGGGATAACACATGCAAAATCCATTGCTGTAGGGCAGAAATATTCGAAAAATTTGGTCGTGATTTTAGGCCTGTTTTAAAGGTTTCTTACAGGGGTTTCCTCGAGGAAATCCGTCATAATTTCAGAACGGAGTGGCCGATCTCAGTCAAGTAAATTTTATAGTCGATTTGAAAATGTCCACCATTAAATGATATATCTGCCAATATAATTGTCTTGATATCCATGGAGCAATGGCCTTTCAAACGGGATTGCTTTTTCTGACTCACCCAGTACTAATTTCTTTACATTTGAAATCTCTAGGTACACGTAGGTACACTAGTATGACTTGAATATCTTTGTGTCTTTACTCCTGTGTACAATAAGCAAAGTTCAAAATTGAACCGAGCATCGGGCTTGGGGTGCATGTAAAAATTGCAGCTTTTGATTTGGGGCGGAATATTGCTGAAATTTGATATCCAAATGACCACTGAATTCAGTCATTCTACAAAGTGAAACAACCAAGCCAATTCGTTCAGTATAATTGCTCATAGCATAGAGCCATCTTCAAAACTCCACAGTGAAGGTGTGAAGTTGTAGACTAATAAGTTTTTTCTTGAATGGTTGAATAAAAAAAATCTACCACTGTTATGCGAGTTGAACTTTCCAATAGACAATAACGCTAAAGATGGCGGCTCCAAAGACTNAAGCAAAGTTCAAAATTGAACCGAGCATCGGGCTTGGGGTGCATGTAAAAATTGCAGCTTTTGATTTGGGGCGGAATATTGCTGAAATTTGATATCCAAATGACCACTGAATTCAGTCATTCTACAAAGTGAAACAACCAAGCCAATTCGTTCAGTATAATTGCTCATAGCATAGAGCCATCTTCAAAACTCCACAGTGAAGGTGTGAAGTTGTAGACTAATAAGTTTTTTCTTGAATGGTTGAATAAAAAAAATCTACCACTGTTATGCGAGTTGAACTTTCCAATAGACAATAACGCTAAAGATGGCGGCTCCAAAGACTCTGTTGTGTTTTGCTGCAAAGCATGCTGATAAAAAGCTCCCTGACGACCACCTAAAACGACGTAACAAATTCAGTCTGCCGTTTCGACTTTACCACAGCAACAGCTAGCTAGTTGAAACGGCAGACCAAATTTTTTATGTCGTTAGGTGGTCGTCAGGGAGCTTTTTACCAGCATGCTTTGCGCGGCCGCTATCTTTAGCGTTATTGTCTATTGAACGTGGATTGAGTGGCTTTGAAGGCAAATAATAATCATGAATATTGACCACATTGACTTGCTGTTCATATTTTCTTTTACGGCTGTCTTCAGTGGCAATGAATCTATCAAATTTCAACGAGTTTCCGCCCGAAATAGACCTTTGGAATTTTTGCAAGAAAGTTTAGGAAGATTCGTCCGTGAGTCACCAAAAGATTGCCTTTCGTAGTTTCGTTGCTGTTGCTGTTGCACACTACTGCATGCTGGGAGTCTCACTTCCATGCGGATGTGAGCTTTTCAATTTGAATCTAAACAGAAGCAAAGCAGAGGCGGGCAAAACCAGCAGGCTGCAATGCTGCGCTAAATAATTGATCAATTTACGCTGAAAAATATAAAGCAAATGTCCACTTAGTATCAGCACATAGCCAGCATGAAGAGTAAGTCTAATTGAGGTAACTATGACACTTAATCTTTAGTCTTATCGCACATAATAAGAAAGAGAAAACTAAATATTGATGGGCCTAAAGTATGAAAGCTCTAGCAGCTCGCCTCAGATTTCTAGACCCTTGCTTGGGCCAGTCCAAAGAGGTAACATCTCATATTAGTCCACTAAATCTAGATTTGGACCTAAAAAAAATTGCAGCAAAACTGATTTTTGCAGGATCCAATAGTTTCAACACTTTTTAGTATCCAAAAATCTAGGAAAATCTCAGCATAGCCATATATATGGATGGCCATGAAATTTGATATTTCTTTTTATTAGGGTAATCCTCCATTTTTCATGTTATACACTATAGTTGGGAAGAGCACAGAGAACTTGTCGATTTCATAAATTGGTATAAATCTGGCAACGTATAAAGTGCGGACCATTAGAATATTGGACCAATGTAGATATTTGTCTTTAGAGTTCCGTAAAACTGCAGTTTAACCGAGCATACTGCAAAGATATGGGAAAGATGTTATGTTAGGTTCAGCCTTTGAGTTCAGGGTGTCTGCTTTGGTATGTGTTAAAATGCTCGTTTTCTGTAAAATTTGAACAGCAGGCTTGACAATGTCCTGTAGATATTAGGACATGCTTTGGTACACGAATTGTTGACTGCTGCACAAAATAGGAAAGGATCAACTTGACAAATCAGAAATGTAAACTTTATTTTCTACAACTAGGAAATGTCAGTTGCTGCTTAGTCATCTTTGCAAAATCTTTTGTTGTCTTAATTATGTCTAGGTCTTTCTCGGGGATCACTCCTGACAGTATCTCTCCATACAGTACTGGTATGTCTATGCCGGATCTTTCTATTTTCTTGCGCAACTGCAAAAGTATCAGATTTTTCAGAATTATCAAGTTTTCTTCCATCACCTGTCTTCTTAAGGCTTGCCTCCTGAGGTATCATCCACCTGGCGTGCCTGTATTTTCTATGGGCTGTCGAATAACTGGAACTTGTGAAAAATCTCGAATAAATCACCGATTCTATTGCATGTCATTAGGGTCATTCACTAAGATATTTTGAATGAATTGAGCAATGGTTTTAAGGGGATGCCGATTCAACCCATACATTTTTCAATTTGCGTGTAAACTGCTGCAAAGAGGTTCTTTCAAGTTAATCCTCTCCTTTTCTGTTAGTCCAGTAGATAGAGAATAAAACCCAGAACAAATTGCTACAATATATATATATATAATTATTTTTATATGGTTTCAGAGTTTAAAGACAAATGACGGATATATAGCGCCTAGTTTAAAAATAGGACAAAAGATGTCTGAGTGCCCTCATTGTCCAGTTGATTTGATAATCTCTCGAGGTCATCAAATACAATGGAATACAATAGGCTATATTTGGATTGCCCAGGCCCCTGATTTAAGTCGCCTTATATCTCCGTCATTTGTCTTTAAGTAGTGCTATTTAGTATCCTAAAAGTCTAGGAAAATATAAACATATAGTATGTAACAAACATATAGTATGTAAGGTTTGCAACAAACTTCAAGGAACGTAAACCAGGCTGCATGACAGCCAAATTAGAAGAAATTAACTTGCCTTCGCTCAAGGAGAGGAGAGAGCAAGCGCGTTTGACATTATTGAAGGATATTGTTAAAAATGATTCGGCTGTAAAACTTCCAAGTTATATAATGAAAAAGACAAGGAATACAAGACAAAACAATACCGACTTCTCTAACTTTGTACATATGCAATGTAGGACTGAATCCTATAGAAATAGCTTTTTCGCGAGAACAATCAGGGATTCTTTCAAGTTAAATTTTAGTAATTAGTAATTAGATTATGTATTTTAGAGACTTTTGTAATTAGGACTCTTAGGATTTTATTTGAATTTTACTTTTGGGTCAATGACCCCTTTTCAGTAATGCCAATTGGCCTTGCAAAGTATTGGTGTAGATGTACGTAGATGTACGTAGATGTAGATCTTTACATTAAGCTCGTTTAAAAATGCAATTTTTCCTGAATTTTAAGAAGACGAATATGCCAGTGGTCCAACGTTCCAATGGTCCGCACTTTATGCATTGCTGAGTTTCAATACCGATTTATGAAATCAACAAGTTTTATTTGCTTCTTTTCGCAACTATAGCGTATAACATGGAACATGATGGATTACCCCTTAAAAATATATCAAATTTCATGGTCTNTTTACATTATTCAAGGATATTGTTAAAAATGATTCGGCTGTAAAACTTCCAAGTTATATAATGAAAAAGACAAGGAATACAAGACAAAACAATACCGACTTCTCTAACTTTGTACATATGCAATGTAGGACTGAATCCTATAGAAATAGCTTTTTCGCGAGAACAATCAGGGATTCTTTCAAGTTAAATTTTAGTAATTAGTAATTAGATTATGTATTTTAGAGACTTTTGTAATTAGGACTCTTAGGATTTTATTTGAATTTTACTTTTGGGTCAATGACCCCTTTTCAGTAATGCCAATTGGCCTTGCAAAGTATTGGTGTAGATGTACGTAGATGTAGATCTTTACATTAAGCTCGTTTAAAAATGCAATTTTTCCTGAATTTTAAGAAGACGAATATGCCAGTGGTCCAACGTTCCAATGGTCCGCACTTTATGCATTGCTGAGTTTCAATACCGATTTATGAAATCAACAAGTTTTATTTGCTTCTTTTCGCAACTATAGCGTATAACATGGAACATGATGGATTACCCCTTAAAAATATATCAAATTTCATGGTCTTCCCATGTTTAGATTTTCCTAGAATTGCTGTTTAGAGTTTAGATTTGCAGCAGAAAAAGATTCTGTTACAATTTGCTCTAGGTTCCACTAAATTTGCCTTCCATTTACTGGACTATATGGAGACGGATCCAGCTAGAAATGAAAAGGGGCACCAGTTACCTGGTATTGTGAAAATGCCAAACAATCAGAATTTCATGATAGGAAATGTTAATAGCAAAGCAAGTGACCCAATAAGGTGCAAAATTAATGTTTCATTTCAAATCAAATTCCCCACCCGTGGGATCGTAATATGTGATCACAAATGCATGGTGTATGTATGCTCAGCAGGGGAAGGGTGATATCTGGGTATCAATTGTACTTGTACATAGCTATATTGAAAAACTTGCCATTGTTTAGTAAAGCCTTTGCATGAACAGCCCCTTCTTCCCATTACCGAAGCTGAGCTGACCACTCCTTCTGAGACTTTGAATTTTTGCTTTTTGGGGGGAAGAAGCATTGCATAATTTAAAGGGTAAGTGATGGCCTAGAACTCGAACCAACAGCCTTCTCTGCATGGCAAGAGCACCAAACTAGGCCACTTACCACTAGGTCATGCACATAATTTGTTTGCACCCTCTGCTGTGTTTTGAGTGCAGCTGTGAACCTAGCTGCACAATTCTCATGAAAAAATTAGTGAACACAATAGGTCTGCTGTTTAGGACACACACAGCTGTTCAAGTGTTTTTTAGTTGAAATTTTCAGTCAAATAGCGTAGATCATACTGTATGTGTTAATTTAACCTGTTCAGTGGAAAGTGAAAACTTATTGATTGATTTCTGATGTACACATTTTTTTAAAATAAGAAACTGATTTCTAAGCGTGGGCAAGTTCTTTATAAGTTAGGTTCGCTATTTCTTTTACTACCGGGTGTCCCAAAAAAGTACCCACGTTTGTTTGAATGTAGCGCCATAATGAAAAGCGATAGGAATTCGTTGTATCAACTGTCACAATTCACGAAGGCAAACTTAGATGTTAATAATTCGATTTTCACCGTAGGTTGAAAATTCTTGGAGTTATGAGCTCCGAAACGCAAAGACCATCGTCAAGACAAAACAGTAGGCCTAAATGTTATGAAGGAGTCAAGCACAGGTCGTCTAAAGTTTAAAAAGGTTCCAATAGCAACGCATTATTTGAATATTATTTGCTTTCAAAAGAATTATAGAATTATAGTGCGTTGCTATTGAAACCTTTTAAAACTTTGGACGGCCTGTGTTTCACTCCTTCATAACATTTAGGCCTACTGTTTTAGTTTTGACGATGGTCTTTGCGTTTCGGAGCTCATAACTCCAAGACTTTTCAACCTACGGTGAAAATCAAAGAATTGACATCTAAGTTAAACTTTGGGAACTGTGACAGGCGATACCACGAATTCCTATCGCTTTTCAATAAGGCGCTACGTTCAAACAAACGTGAGTACTTTTTGTTGGGACACCCGGTAGTTTCGTTGCTCTTCTTTGAACTCTTTCTAAGGATTGTACATGCTTAGCTAAGTATGGACTCCATATTGCCCCTGCAGATTCTAGTAGGGGTCGAACTTAAGGTCTTATATAGCGTCTTGAATACGTCGGCGTTAAGGTAGTTAATTGTCCTTTTGATAGATGCGAGCACTCCGTTTCCTTTCTTAACACAAGCTGCAACTTGCTTTTCAAATTTTAATTTTGTGTCTATTATAACGCCAAGATTTTTTGTTTCTTCCACTTCTATGATATCGATATCTCGGTCGTCTTTTTCGTCAAATAGATGAAACGAACTCTTTTGACTATGACTAGTGCAGCCGATTTGCATTTTAAAACATTTACCACTGTTCAATGGCAGTTGCCATTTAGCTGACCAACGCTCAATGTTTGTAATATCTGATTGTAGTAACTTGCTATCTTTGTTATTCTCGAAATAAAGTTTCCGGTCGTCAGCGAAAATTTTAACATGGCTTGTATTTTCATTCTCGGATATGTCGTTTATATGAATTAAAAATAAAAGGGGCCCAAGGACGCTTCCTTGTTGCACACCACTCAGGACGTTGCTCCACGGAGATTTGTACCCATTCAAGATGACTCGTTGCTTCCGATCTCTCAGATATTCTATGATCCATTTGAGAACGTTTCCTTTAATGCCATATGCCTGTAATTTTAAAATTAGTCTCTGATGTGGAACTGAGTCGAAAGCTTCGGCGAAGTCGAAATACATCTTCTAGACCGTTGTGGCAGCATTTATGTTATTTAAAATAACATCAATACTACTACCATCGTCGAGAAGAGTTGTCTATTTTTATAAAACTGCTAATAGCTGCGTCACACGTGATCTTTTTTTTCTAAAACCATACTGGTCTGGTGAAAACAAATCGTTCTCGTCTAGGTGTTTTACGATTTTGTTCTTGATTATTTTGTCCAAAAGTCTGCATATCAACGAAGTAAGGCTTATTGGTCTATAGTTTTGTTTCATATTTTTACATCCTTTTTTTAATATAGGCGTTACGTTACCCAACTTCCACTTCTCGGGAATCTCTCCGGTTTCAAGACTCGCTTTAAAGATGAGGTGTAATGGAAATGCGATTGATTCTGCTGCTTCTTTTAATACTCTTGGGTGAATACCGTCAGGTCCCGGTGATTTGGAGGCATTTAACGATTTCATGGCATCCAATACCAAGCAATCTGAAATGTCGATTTCTGTAAGCGGCGAAGCAAACGATCTGTCTGCAATTTGCGGTATAGATGATAAATCCTCTCGAGTAAACACGGAGGTAAAGAAATGATCGAGTACATCTACTTTTTCTTGTTCGGATTTGGTAAATTCGTTACTGCTAGTTTTTCAAGTCTGGAGCCTTGGATTTATTTTTTAATTTTGAATTAGCATACTTCCAATATTCTTTACTATTTGACTTGATTTTAATATTCTTTACAATATTCTTTACTATTTGACATCTAAACTGATTACCTGAGTCCCTGGTTTCCCTGTGCTCTTTGACTTGAAGATGTCGTTTGTTTGGCCAAAATATAGTCAACAGAAACTCATAATATTACTCTGGGAAGCTTGACTCTATTTAGGCCCTCACACACACAAAATTGTGGTGGCAGTCAGCTCACAAGCCCCAGGGGGGGTACTAGGTCTGCGAACGTACAGGGAGGTGCTGCTGGAAAATCTTAAAAAGGACCCTGTCCTGGATTTGAATTCCCGAGAATTATATCCGGTCCCAGAGTCAAATTTAAAAAACAATACCCTGTCCTTGAGTTTCTTCAAACAAAATTGTGCGCTGCCCTGGAAATTTATTAGGAATCTATCAGAAAATTCGGAAATGCTGCTATCCAAACGATTGAAATCACACTCGTGAAGTACAAATGGCCTACAACCACATTACGGAGTCAATCATGAAAAGTTTGGACCCTGCCATGGAGCCGGCTATAGAAAAATGATACCCTTTCCAGAAGTAGGAATCCTGAAAATGATACCCTGTTCAGCGGCACGTCCCTGTAAGGAAAAATATATCAGTGCTCCCTCCCCCCGGTCTCACAAGATCTCATGAATTCCAATGTGATTCAAGCTTCAATCGACAGTGTGAACTGTACAATACTTATACGTACGCTAAATTTTCGTCATTAACTGTGTACTGAATGGGTTTTTTGCTGCTTTTCGTTTCTGCGAGGTGATAGCTGAGAATGGGCCTACGCAGGGTCATCTTTTCCACTGTTTCATTATGAGTCCCTGGTGAGCAACATTTGCCGCAGGGGGGAAAGAGACTTAGGTAATCAATCTACTTTACATCTTATGCATTGTTCTGACTTTCATTTTTAGATATCAAAAGTATTAAATGCAAAAATTCCAGACGTTGATGTTTTCGGACATTTCAAAAGTAAAATGAAATATTTTCCATCCGATTTTTTTGCAATACAAGACCTGTACTGCAAAACGGGAAAATCAGATGAAAGCATTTTTACTGTTTAAAAACGTATTGTCTTGCACACGAAACATTTTGCTCAGAAAAGGAATACTTTGCTGAGAGAGCTACTACGCGAAATAGAATTATATTTTCCCAACTTTATGTGTTTCAGCAATCATGCTCACCATCCTGAAGAATAATTATTCAATGGAAATTCCTGATGAGGACTCTTTGAAAAGTTAGCTTGTAACAATTATTACTATTAAACAATCATAAAACAAGCAAAATAAACTGTATCGTTTTTCAGAGTCGTCTGAAATTCTCTACAAGATTCTCTCCGAAATCCTGTGAAAAAACATCCGAATATTTTTTGTCTGAATATTTTTGCATTTGATGTACACTCGTTTTTTTCCTATAAGAAACAGTTTGCAAGAAAAAGAAACTTTTGTAATGTGTAGCTTTAATTTTCCCTGGTCACTCGAAAATATTTTGACACTGTACAATAATAGTGGGTGTTTTGGCTTTGTTTTGAGTACAAATTATTTTATAATATGTTTTGAGATCTTACTAGGTAATTTGGAAGCCATTCTAACCAAACTATATATTGGCTCTACACTTAGGGCATTAACAGTATAAGAAACACATAAGAAACTTTTGGTAGCAAATGGCCCTAAAATTTAAGAAACTGCCTACCAACCGCAACCCCGGACCTTAGTTACTTATAAAAGAAAATGAGTGTATATTCAATTATTCACGACCTTTTATCATGTTTTAGATAAGCCACTTTCCCTGAAGGCAAGATGTCATATTGTTGTGCATATTTGTGTGGTGCCTGCAAAATCTTTTGCTACATGGTAAGTGTAAATGTAAATTTCTCATTTGTTGTGATTCAGGGAAGAAATATTATCTTACATGTTAAAAACCCATTGTCAACCAACAAAATGCGTCAATTTTTTGACAGAATGTCTGTTTCAAAAAATCTAGTCATCCTGCCCACCACTTTAGAGAACAAATTGTACATGTCTTTGAAGTGTACAACCAAAAAACTATGTGGAGTAAATGTTTTTTTTCGTCATAGAACTGCCATCATATTGCAAAATACTGCAAGCCAGTTATCATTTTAAAGAGCCTAGCGAGCAGAAATTGAATCTCCCAAGTATTTAGAAATCTTGTTCATTTAAGGGGGATTTAATCCCTTGGAAATTATGTGAAGTTTTTTGTTTATTGGTTTTTCAAAACAGATTTGGCATCTTATGAAACTGTCTTTTGAACCTTTGTTCTTGTTGATCTATGAGCTCTGAAATAGACCCTGCTCAAGGTTATTTTAGTCAACACCTAAACCTGTGGCTCTTTGCAAAATCTAACTTCATATTACTATTTGCGAAACCTTGTACTTTCCAATGATGCACAGGAGATCTGAAAAATTCGAGAAACAGTACCTTCCTAAAGTTTCCATGAAACGTCTTTAAGTAACCAAACTTTTATAAAAGAAGAGAATATTTTTCCTTAAAGGGTTTTTTTGGAAGAAAAAATATGTTATTCGAGAAACAAACTTGGCGCCGTGTTGTAGTCCACTGACTTTGCAGCCAGAACAGTCAGGCGGAAGGGGTTCAAATCCCACCAGCACCTCTTGCATCATGACAAGGGGTCGCGGACTCGATTAGCGCTTAGCTACTTTGCGATCCCAGCGCTTGGCGCTAAAAACCGCAACTCCACCTTCACCTATTTGAATTATGGATATCTTTTCTGCCTTCTGTAGATCTATCTTTCTTCACAGTGTTGTTGCAAATGTTGCAGAAAGGAGCCNTCTCTTCTTGTCGTCTTTAAATATGAATGGATCGTTGTTGAAAAAGCATTTCAAAATGAAATTTTAATGATTGGCTTAATAATCGAGTTTTTGTGATTTTTTAACGGTTGACCGTTTTGGGGCACCCAATATTTAAAATGAAAAGATCTAGTAAGTAGACTTGCATAATTCTGAAGCTTTTCTCAATTCACAGGCTTCTCGATCAAAGATGTATCATTATCAAATGCGATATTGCATGTAAAAGAAGTTGGTGGTAAGTTAACAGTACTTAGTACTTTCGTATTATCATTGCCTTTTGGGTAGTGTTATGGCGGACCTAGTTGATTACCGAGAAGAGTTGAAAACCTATTCGTTCAGACGGCATGACGTCATAGCATCGTTGAAAACACGACGTCATCTTATTTTGGGGTAAATCTGCAGGAAATTTCTGCAGGTTGCTATAGGAAATTTGCAAACATTTGAATCAAATCGCTCTTGTATTCTCCCCTGTGATAGTGAGTAGGGAAAGGATGTGATATTGTCCTGTGATAGTGTCTTCTCTTTCAAACGAAACATCAGAGAATGGAATGGAAGTACATGTACTTGCAGAGTTTGTAAATAGATTGTGTACAGAGTTGGATTGTATTAAAGTTATTTTTGTATATTATGTAGATAGTTGGTATTAATTAGTGCACATCTTTGATCACTACAGATGTATACGACCAACTTTAAATAAATAGATTATTATTATTAGTATTATTATTATTATTATTATTATTATTATTATTATTATTATTATTATTATTATTGTTATTATTATTAAGGATAACTGGATAAGTAGCAATTGTCAGTCAGTCCTAAAGTGCCTAAAGTAATGAAATAATTGCACGGATATGCTTTTCTTGAAAGCAAAGCATAAATTTAGTCCAAGAAAGCTGTGAGAAACTTAGCTTGCTACAATACGTTTTGTAAACAGCGTCAACACTCCAACAGTTATTTAGTTGCGTGTCGCTTCTTTAAGGGTAACCTTTTCGACGTTCGCCTATCTATCCGCGAAAGTTTTTGAATGAGTTGATTAGCTTCCAAGCTTTAGAAATTGATTTATTCCACCAACAAAGGGGACACTTCGAAAAACCCATTGCAACACTATGTTTTGTGGTGGCTTCATTTACCCCAACTCTGATTTTTGAACGGGAACTGATAAAGTCACGTGACACGTTGTCTGGAAGAATTGGAAAGGCTATAAAAGGAAAGCTATTGTGGTAAAAAAGAGAAGTGTTTGCAGTCTTGTGGCAGAAGAGCTGACACAGATTTCATCATGAGATCCTCTGCAACCAAGATTGGCCACCAAGAAATGTAAACAAAAACTGTTGTGTTGACTTTGCTAGCAAAATGCTTTGACGAAATTCAAGGAAATTGCTATCCGATTCCACTCTGGTCTGCTTTTTTCCTTAATTGCCCTCAAGAAGTAGATTTCGAGAACATCTCTTTCGAAAAAATGATAGGATTGCACCTCAAAGCTAATGTGTAATTATATATGTTACCTGAAACATTGATTGCCTTTTAAGTAGGTGAATCGAGATCACAGGTTTGATTAAAACCCCAGGGGGGGCACTTCGATAATTTTTGTACCGGGTATGTGCTGCTGGACCGGGTATCGTTTTTAGCGATTTTGCTCCCAAACAGGGTATCCTTTTTCTGGGTTGTATAGTTTTGGAATGATTGCTCTCTTACAGGATTTTGACAAGGAATTTGCAATTTTGCTATTGTTTTTTGCCAGTTTGCTCCCAGACAGGGTAGTCAATTTGAAAAAAAATGCTCCCATACAAGGTGACAAAAAGCGATTTGGCATACTCAGGAATAGATTTCAGACCTTCTGCGTGGTGAACCATATGTTTTGCACTTCCTGTTTATTTTGATTTGATTTAATGCACTCTGTTCGTCGAACAGGCAAATAGCTTTGTCGTTTTGGAAACCAAACCTTCTGTTTTACAATATTCGCTCGTAATATTCGCGTTTGTTTACAAAATTCGCTTCATGCTGTTCCTTCTTTTTCAAGGAGACATAAATAAGCGTCCATTTTCGATCTTGAATTCCAATTTCGATCTGTTTTTTAAGGTTCAGAATCAATTAGACGTTATTGGCCTCGTTACTATGATGGAGCACAAGGCTTGGTAAGAAATTGTTTTTTCTATTTAGACGACCTATCACTTATTCCCTTCATGACTTTGATTGACAAACTGAGCACGGCAGGTCGCTAGAATATATAGGTAATCCTCTGAAAACACTGGCGGCTGGCAGTAATGGTACCAAAGGTGACTCTCCTCCGCAGAGACTGTTTGCCGTGCGATCAAAGCGGGAGAAAAAAAGGCGAAGTCTCTGCCAAATATTTGACCCAGTTAACAGGCTACTGCGTTGTTGTTGGGATCGAGAAACGTTTGTTTCAATGTAGTTTATAGTCGATTGCCTTAAGAATAATCTGCCTCTTGGCTTGGATCGTACGTAGTATCTTTAGAGCAGTTTCCAGCCAATCTAGAGGATGTTGTCGCAAAAGAGTTTCCAGGGGAGTAGCCCCGGACCACCCTACATTTTTCGTTCGCTGGGCTCGTGAGGCTAGCATACCATTCACATTTCAGTGCCAACCGCCAATGTCTGAAAATGCGAAATGCTTAATATAAAAGCTGGTGAATGGTATCCCTTCTTATAGTTTTGCAACTGCAAACGTGCACATTTCCAATCTCTTTGCGTGGCTTCGGACGGTGTGAGATTTGCTGTCACATACTGACCAGCGTCCGAAGAATACCGGGTAAGCCAGAAATAAATTGCCACTTTTGAAAATTCATGGCACCAAGAGTAGCAGATGGATTTGAATGAGTCGAATTCTACTTAAAAGCGGAAAGACCGAAGTATTTTGTGATTTTTCTTTTGTTTTTATGAGCACTGAAACTATGGGTAAATTTGACTTTACGAAAATTTCTTGGTCGCAAAATGCTTGAAAAATGGCCTGAAACACTTGATCAAATTATAACGAAACTCCTCGCACAGAACACTAATTAAAGTACAATTTTTCACGGGTGAGAGATATCGTCTGCCATTTTTGACATGGGATTGAAAAACTTCGGTATTTGTTTGAAAATCTATTCCTTATAACTCTGGAGAGAGGTGAAATGCCCTTGCGTATTGTTCTGTGTGAGGAGATCCTTACGATTTGATCGAGTGTTTTGGGCCCATTTTCAGGCATTTCGCAACCACTAATTTTTTAAAGTCAAATTTACATATATTTCCAGTGCTCATAAAAACGTGAGAAAAATAACAAAATGCTTCATTATCTCAGCTATCAAGCAGAATTCGATTCGTTCCAATCCATCAAGTACTCTTGGTCTATGAATTTTCAAAGTGGGAAGTTTTTTTGGCTCACGCGGTAGTTTTCTATTTGGAAAATCATAGTTTATTAATGAATCAACACATGTTTAGTTAACCCTCTGTATCATTCGATGGGCAGGATATTTGACTGACTGTCCAGAAATTGCTCGTTTGAGTAGTTAAAATATGGTTAAAAGATGGCTGTACCGCTTTTAAATAACTTTTGTTTTTCAGATATTTGTTGTTGATGGCTCGACAAGCAACGAAGAAATTACGTTAGCAAGAAATGAGCTAGGAAAATCGTTGTCACATAAAGATCTGCAAGAAGTTCCTTTATTAGTGCTGGTTAATAAAGTTGATACTGACAGTATTGAAGATATCGAAAAGGTAATGGTTATATCTTGCCGAGTACGCTTTCATTTCCTGTGTCGATTTTAGAAATATTAAAGGGAATCGACGTAGTTAAAAGCTGGCCCACGCCAAGTTAAAAATATAGTCTATTGTATTTGATACTGTTGGCACGTGCCGTTTTATTGTGTAGCTGAAGAAACAAAGGGTGCGTGGGCGTTTTCGTAGCCTATTTATAGCGACCACTCAGTATAGCTGTGTCTGTTCCCTTTAAATTCTATATTTACACCTTAATATCTACTTTAGATTGTTTACTTCATAAGTTATGAGCTCTTAAATATAAGTTGATAAATCAGAAAAAAATTGCAAGAGTCGAATGAGACGAACCAAATGAGACGAAGGCCAAAAAGAAATTGTTAGGTTCATAGAGAATTTTAAACACTGCAAATTCCCCTGACTAACCACATGAGGCCCAATCGCATATTAATGTTTAGATCTGATCTCTACTCATGGACTCTTCCTGCCGCTTGCCTTAATAATAGTTATTTTTATTACTACTGTTGCTGTACTGTACTACTGTACAGGCTGTACACAATACAGTACACAAGCAATAATGTTGCGTTATTGCAGTACAACAGCAGCAACAGACTAGTTGTATTGAACTGAATAGCCTATGGTTTCATAGTGGCAAGCGGCAGGAAGAGTCCATGAGTAGAGATCAGATCTAAACATTAATATGCGATTGGGCCTCTTGTGGACTAACTCGATATGTACCGTAGTAAACCAAAGTAATATATCGTAACGTAGTCTCTGTTCTTTCAGCTGTCAGAAAAGTTGGACATCCCCAATCTATGCACTGCACGAAGTTTCATAATAGACGCATACGATCTGAATGACGTCACACAGCTGAAAACCTTGCTGGAGAAATTCGTTAGTCTTGTGAAGAACAATGAGCAGAGCACAGGGGACGGAGAGTCACTGAATGATGACGAAAAAGGACGGCTTTGAAGGTACTTTAAAACAACGGTCATTGTAAAATGTGGCTTGTTGATTTATTTTATAGGCTAACGGGATTACACTAATTTGAAGCCGCACAAACAGAACAATGCGACTCTGACATGAGAGGTAGACTTATTACATTGTCATTGTTATCTTCATTAAACAGAGTTGCTGGTCGATAAAACTAAAGGCTTAAAGCGCTCATTAACAGCTGAGGCCAAGAACTATGATTTGATAAGGTTATAACAACATAAGTTGCACTTGATGGAATTATACAGGCCTACCGGTAGACTTATAGATGGTAGATGAGTTGCCAGCAGGGGCGGGGGCAGTCTGGTCGGCTTCGGTAATGGACTCCTTTTGGGCCCTTCGGCCAGACGATATACTAAAAAGTGGTTGTATCTACTCCGTGACCATTATATCCAGATAAAGCAACTAAACTACACCACATAAAGACAAAACACACAACTACTACAAACAAAAGGAACATTGACTAAAAAGGGAGAAATGGTGGTTGTGTGGCCTGTAGCAGGGAGTTTTAAATTTCTAATCAATCCGACCAGTTTCCTTGGATAAACGTACAGTTAACAGAAATATATCTTTATTTAGGTCAGTCACTAGAAAGGTCTTCATTACCGTACAATAAAAACGGCACTAAAACCTTGCTTGAAAGGTTGGTGTATCTAAATGGTCGTAATAAAGCAAAAACAATAGTTATTTTTCCAAGACACGAATGCAATGACCACAGTGTGCTCTAAGAACTAGGTTGCCCACTTTTGCAGTGAAATTATTATTTGGAATTGTTTCTCCTTTGTTCTTGTCGTCACTCGTACTATTTGGAGTTTTATTTTTCGTTGCTGCAGTCGATCGTTAACTTGCTGTGTTTGATTTAGGGTCGAGTTTTTACCAAGGTGATTCTATGTACAGTATTTTAGGTAGCTCTTTATTTGTAGGGTAGCTGTTATTTAAAAGATTTTATGAAATAACTTAAGCTGTCACTTGTATTGTATTGTAAATATTTTCAGCAAAGTTGTTTTGGGTCGGGATATAAAGTTCATACCAGCAAAATACGTTGTCTATTTATATCTGTTAGGTCAGTCCAGCATAGGTTCCAAATGTTTAAAAAGGTCTGTGTAAGATCCTATGACCTATTTCTTTGAATTGAATAGCTTGAAAGAAGCGTTCATTCTTTTTGGCTGACAACGAGACATCTGGAGATAAGGCTATTTTTGGTGAAAAAGTTAAGCCTATAGCCTTGCTTTTTGAGCGAAAATACTTCTTCTCGGAAAAAGGCTAGTTTTAGCAAAAAAGGTAAGCCTATAGCCTTGCTTTTTGAGTGAAAATAAGTCATCTCGAAATAATGCTATTTTTTTGTGCAAAAAGGTAAGCCTTGCTTTTGAGTGAAAATACTTCTTCTCGGAAAAAGGCTAGTTTTAGCAAAAAAGGTAAGCCTATTGCCTTGCTTTTTGAGTGAAAATACGTCTTCTCGGAAAAAAGGCTAGTTATGGCAAAAAGGTAAGCCTATAGCCGTGATTTTTGAGTGAAAATAAGTCATGTCGAAAAGAGGTCATTTTTGGTGGAAAAGGTAAGCCTATAGCCTTGCTTTTTGAGTGAAAATACTTCTTCTCGGAAAAAGGCTAGTTTTAGCAAAAAAGGTAAGCCTATTGCCTTGCTTTTTGAGTGAAAATACGTCTTCCCGAAAAAAGTTCATTTTTTTGTGAAAAAGGTAAGCCTATAGCCGTGATTTTTGAGTGAAAATAGTTGTCGAAAAAAGGATATTTTTGGTGAAAAGGGTAAGCCTATTACCTTGCTTTTTGAGTGAAAATACGTCTTCCCGAAAAAAGGTCATTTTTTTGTGAAAAAGGTAAGCCTATAGCCTTGCTTTTTGG
>REGM01000044.1:711222-722561 GCA_004194415.1 Aurelia aurita
AATGGTAAGCCAATTGCCTTGCTTTTTGAGTGAAATTAAGTCTTCTCGAGAAAAGGCTATTTTTGGTGAAAAAGATAAGCCTACAGCCTTGCTTTTTGAGGGAAATTAAGTCATCTCGAAAAAGGTCTGTTTTTGGTGAAAATGGTAAGCCAATTGCCTTGCATTTTGAGTGGAAATAAGTTATCTCGAAAAAGGCTGTTTTTGGTGAAAAAGGTAAGCCTATAGCCTTGCTTTTTGAGTGAAAATATGTCTTCTCGGAAAAAGGCCAGCTAGTTATGGCAAAAAGGTAAGCCAATTGCCTTGCATTTTGAGTGAAAATAAATCATCTCGAAAAAATGCTATTTGTTCTTGAAAAAGGTAAGCTTATAGCCTTCTTTTTTGAGTGAAAATAAGTCATCTCGAAATAACCCTATTTTTTGGTGGAGAAGGTAAGCCAATTGCCTTGCATTTTGAGTGAAAATACGTCTTCTCGGAAAAAGGCTAGTTTTAGCAAAAAAGGTAAGCCAATAGCCTTACTTTTCGAGTGAAAATCAGTCATCTCGAAATAATGCTATTTTTTCTTGAAAAAGGTAAGCCTATAGCCATGCTTTTCGAGTGAAAATAAATCATCTCGAAAGAAGGCTATTTTTGGTGAAAAAGATAAGCCTACAGCCTAGCTTTTTGAGTGAAATTAAGTCTTCTCGAAAAGTAGCCTTGCTTTTTTATTGAAAATAAGTCATCTCGAAAAGGGCTAGTTTCAGCAAAAAAGGTAAGCCTATAGCCTTGTTTTTCGAGTGAAAATAAGTCATCTCGAAAAGGGCTATTTTTGGTGAAAAAGGTAAGCCTATAGCCTTGCTTTTTAAGTGAAATTAAGTCTCCTCGAAAAAAGGCTATTTTTGGTGAAAAAGGTAAGTCATCTCGATTCTCGAAAAGGGCTATTTTTGGCAAAAAAGGTAAGCCTATAGCCTTGCTTTTTGAGGGAAATTAAGTCGTCTCGAAAGAGGTCTGTTTTTGGTGACAAAGGTAAGCCTACAGCCTTGCTTTTTTAGGGAAAATAAGTCATCTCGAAAAAGGTCTGCTTTTGGTGAAAATGGTAAGCCAATTGCCTTGCTTTTTGAGTGAAAATACGTCTTCTCGGAAAAAGGCTAGTTTTAGCAAAAAGGTAAGCCAATTGCCTTCCTTTTTAAGTGAAAATAAATCATCTCGAAATAATGCTATTTTTTCTTGAAAAAGGTAAGCTTATAGCCTCCTTTTTTGAGTGAAAATAAGTCATCTCGAAATAACGCTATTTTTTGGATGGAAAAGGTAAGCCTATAGCCATGCTTTTCGAGTGAAAATATATCATCTCGAAAGAAGGCTATTTTTGGTGAAAAAGGTAAGCCTATAGCGTTGCAATTTGATTGAAAATCAGTCATCTCGAAATAATGCTATTTTTTGGTGAAAAAGGTAAGCCTATAGCCTTGCTTTTCGAGTGAAAATAAATCATCTCGAAAGAAGGCTATTTTTTGGTGAAAAAGGTAAGCCAATAGCGTTGCAATTTGATTGAAAATCAGTCATCTCGAAATAATGCTATTTTTTGGTGAAAAAGGTAAGCATATAGCCTTGCTTTTTGATTGAAAATACGTCTTCTCAGAAAAAGGCTAGTTAGCCTTACTTTTCGAGTGAAAATCAGTCATCTCGAAATAATGCTATTTTTTGGTGAAAAAAGGTAAGCCTTGCTTTTTGAGTGAAAATACTTCTTCTCGGAAAAAGGCTAGTTTTAGCAAAAAAGGTAAGCCTGCTTTTTGAGTGAAAATAAGTCATGTCGAACAAAGATCATTATTGGTGGAAAAGGTAAGTCTATAGCCTGGCTTTTTGAGTGAAAATACGTCTTCTCGAAAAGGGCTATTTTTGGTGAAAAAGGTAAGCCTATAGCCTTGATTTTCGAGTGAAAATAAGCCATCTAGAAAAGGGCTATTTTTGGTGAAAAAGGTAAGCCTATAGCCTTGATTTTCGAGTGAAAATAAGCCATCTAGAAAAGGGCTATTTTTGGTGAAAAAGGTAAGCCTATAGCCTTGCTTTTTGAGTGAAAATAAGTCTCCTCGAAATAATGCTATTTTTGGTGGAAAGGGTAAGCCAATAGCGTTGCAATTTGATTGAAAATCAGTCATCTCGAAATAATGCTATTTTTTTGTGAAAAAGGTAGACCTATGGCCTTGCTTTTTGAGTGAAAATACGTCTTCTCGTAAAAAGGCTAGTTATGGCAAAAAGGTAATCCTTGCTTTTTGAGTGAAAATAAGTCATCTCGAAAAAATACTATTTTTGGTGATAAAAGGGGAGTGAAATTGATTCATCTTGAAAACAGTACAGTTTCGATTTATTCTGTTTTGATGAGTAGAAATGTTTGCTCGACATCGGTTTCAAAATGTGTGTTTATCGCTTTTAGTTTTAAAGTTTCAGGTAGAATTTCCATTTTCTCATAGAAACCCGTGCTCCCAAAACAACAGATGATATTTCATTTTGGCTGTATATGCTGTAATATTCGCTTAACTCAAGCTTCGATGAGGCATCACTTCCCCAAAGCAATAAACCAAATATTGAATATCAATGAAAACACAATATAATTAGAAGTAAAAATTATTCGTCTAACTTCCCAAAATCGTTTGATAAACTGTTCTATGAAATGCAAATAATGATTTAATCTTCTATAAGAGAATTATAATATATCATATATCAGCAAATGTTCTATCCTAAAACTTAAGAAAAACAATAACAAAAGTTACATGGAATCAAAACCTAAGGCCCGTGTTCAGTCAACTAAGATATTTTCCAGCATATATGTCCTTGCTTAAGTATACCGGGTGTCCCAAAAAAAAGGTAACGGATTTGGTTGGCTCCAGCAATGTGAATCTATGTTCAAGTTAACTATCGAGGAACATTTTTAGAGTGATTATCCATCGATCAAAGCTATATTCACATTGCTGAAGCCAACCAAATCCGTTACCTTTTTTTTTGGGACACCCGGTATAGTGAACGAAGAAGAAGAGGGACAGCATCTTCAGAGAGTAGGCATCAAGTTGATCTTTGGCGCTATTTTATTTTTATTCAGTTATCTGCTAACTAGTTGCGGCCACAAGGCCATCATCAGAGCAACTTGTTTATGGATAATCAAATACAGTAAAATACACATGCAAGAAATGTCAACCTTAAAGAACCCAGAGATTGAAACTTTAACGCAAGCTATCCTAAATTGAACAAAAATTTATGCTTGAAAGAAATGTGATTAAAAATTACAAAGAAACGCTTGCAAATAAAATTGATCAAATATCATCAATATCATTTTAATATTTCTCTTTGAAAGCAGTTTACGAAATATGTATTTATCTTCCATGAAAGTGTTACTTCTTAAGTTTCAGTAAGATCTTCATTTCTCTCAAGAAAACCACAATTGGCAAAGCAGAAATCTTTTTGGGGCTTTAATACTAACGCTGAACTTAGCCATACATGAGACATCATCTGTGAAAGCAACACACAGAACAGAACGAAAATCAACGAAAATATGTATCTATAGCTGTTAGTCAAAATTATTCGTCCAACTCTCAAAAATTTACTAACTTTCCAAGCAGTTTACTACAATGTGTATTTTACTTCTGGAAACAGGATTTCAAATTCTTATAAAAAGCTTTTTTAAATGACATATGCGTATATATTTTTTATAGCAATTTCTTAGACTGAACTTCAAAAGTTTAGCTTGTTATATGTATGTTTATACTAAATTAAGCACCTCATGTATCAAACTGGACTGTCCTTGACTGCCTCAGTGGTGACATGTTCTTGGAAAATTCCTTCAAAGTATCAGCCATCTTTTCAAACTCTTCCCACTTGATACTATCAACGTTCTGTTGCATTTTCATCTTCGACTCCATTTGCATCACGTAATCTTTGTATTCGTTCAGCTCAACAACCATTGATTCAACCTCTTCGTCTTTTTCGCTCATCTGAAATTAAATTTCGCGATTATAACGAGTTAAAACCTACGGGATGTGCCAAAATGAAGTTCAATTTTTCTGACAACTAACAATCGGGTGAGTAAGAAAAACAATCCCCGTTTGAAAGGCCACTGCTCCCTAGATATCAAGGCAATAATATTGGCAAATATATTACTTAATAGTGTGCATGTTCAAGTAAATTTTAAATGTTACGTGACTGAAATTGGTCACTCCGTTCAGACATTGTGAGGGATTCTATCGAGTACGACCCTTCAAGAACCTTCAAAATGGCCTAAACTCACGAACAAATTTTCCTAATATTTTGCTTTGATATCCAGGGAGCAGTGGCCTTTCAAAAAGGGATTGTTTGTTTTTTACTCACCCGTTTCGAAGTCGTTTTTCGACAGCTTAAAGAAGAACAAACAACCCAGCTACAGTTGTAAGTTTAATTAAGTCATTTAATAGTTTTTAAATGCAAGAAAATTGAGAAATTTCCAAGCAATTAGCTGTTAAAAATGTGAAGTTAATTTTGGTGCACCTGGTATCTAAAAAGTCTAAATAGAGACTTTCTTTTTTGCCACAAAAAGACGTACTGCTCTCGAGTCGATTTGGTGAATACCCAACCGCGCCAGCAACGTGAATACTTTCACAAAAACGGCGCTTTTCTCTTCGTTTTTGTACAAAATATTTGATAAAAATATTCGGCCACTTAAAAACATTACTTCAAAAGATTAATTGACTTAATGTGAAGAGGCCCTACTTTGCAGCGAAAACAAGCCAGATACCATGGGTAGTTAAGCGCTGCAGGTGTGCTTATATGCTTCTGCGGAGGAGACATTTCTATACTTCTGCGGAGGAGGTAATGAAAAAGGGAAAGGAAAGGAAGAAGTTTCTTTTCCGTTCTTTCCTTTCTCTCTTTCGCTACCTCCTCCGCAGAAGTATAGAGATTTTTCCTCCGCAGAAGCATAGCACATCTGATGCGGCGTCAAACTACCCATGCAGATACTACGCCCAAAAGGAACAAAATATATACCTTAGCCTGCAAATCAGCAACACGATCAGTCAAAAGCATTTTATCTCTACGTAATGATATGTTTTCTTCACTCTGTGATGTGTTCATGTTCTCAAGTTCGTCGACCTCACATTGTAACTTTGTTCCTCTCAGCCTTGCTGAAGAGATAACATTTAAGAACATGTTAACAAAACTTTCGAACAAAAAATTTGATTTTTGAGAACCTACAGTTGACAGAAATGCTAGAATAGAAAGATGAGAAAAAAGAAAGAATGGCTTTCAAAACATCGTAACGTAGCTAATGTTTTGATATCCAGCGATAGCGCTAGGATTTGTCTGACAAAGGAATTTAGGACGACATAGGCTTCAAATCTTTGAAAAGACTAGTGTAAAATGGGTAAAACATCTTTCTTTTGATTGAATGGATTGAAGGAAACTTTAGCTTTCTTGCTATAATTCTACGTTGGGCTTTTCTGAAATCTTCGATACTTTCAAAATTACAGCGTATTTTAAATTTCAACTCGTATGAAGGTGTGACATCATCAAATTTCTAAATCATAAAACAGAAGAGTGGAAGACTTGTGCTTGATACCATATTGTAGACATTCATAAACTATGATTTTCTGGGAAATTGTACTTTGTTCCTGAAAAGGTTTAGAAATTACCATGGTTTATAATTTTTTGTAACTTTTCTTGAATTATTAGAAAAAGGAAAAAGCCTCTAATTTTGAAAATATTCAAGATTTCACGAAAGTCCAACAGTAGAATTATAGCAAACTGGCTAAAGTTTCTTTTAAGGCCATTCAATCAAAAGAAACATTTAATTGCCATTTACATTGGCCTTTTTAAATATTTGATGCCTATGCTGTTTAGGACGAACGAAAATTAAAATTTACAAAACCGGCAATAACAAAATTTAAAATACAGTGCTTCGATGATTGTAATATTTCATCATAATAAATAATAGATTAGCATTTATCAAAATATACCTTTAGTTAATCCACGTTCACCTTGAAGAAGCTGAAATAAAAAAGCTTATTATAAACAAATTTTACATTTGCGAAGCGTATTACTACCAAAGAATTGCCAATGTGGTATTAAAGTAATTACATGTCTGAATAAATACCAACAAATTTCTGCCCACGAGCACTAATTTCCATATTTTCGTAAATTTGTTGCATTATTATTGACGCTGAAAAAAGCAGGTCCCGATAAACCGTAAAGCTTGGAGTAACTGAAACTGAAGCCAACATAACAAAAGAACCCTTAAAGGTGCCTGCATGAAGCAAGATAGTTTTCTCTTTTTTACAAAGTACCTGGGAACCTGGCTGGCTCCCGAGTTCTCATGATTTGTAGAGAACTGTGAAAAAGGCTTAAAATTCAAAATCTGATTTAAAAGCAACTTCCTTGATTTAAAGGTTTGAATAAAGTGTGCTTTACCGGAATAATCAATTTGGCTTCTGACCAAATACCACCAAGAAGAAAGTTTACAATAGCTTTTCTAATCAACCTTGTTGATTTTCAAACTTTTACTTTAGGACATGTTGGAAACACCGACATTAAATAATCGCAATCGGTAAATTTTATTACTGTTACTGTAACTATCTTTACAGCCAATCACTGCTCAGACTGGAGCTGGATTGACTGTTACATTACAAAAAGCGGAAGGCAATATTCATGGAATGGGTCTCAATGCTGTTTTCAAGAAACAGTGTGTTTGTCACCGTTTAGGAAGTGAAACGTGCACGGAAAATAAGTCTATTTGAAGGCCCATTTAAGGAATATTGCAAGCAAGTTTCAGTAATATCGCTCACAATTATGGAGTGGTGATTTCAACAAAACGAATTTTCATACAGTAAAACCCCGCATATAAGAACATTCCTCATGTCAGAACCTCCAGCCTAAAATCTTCATTGTCCACTCCTTTATGCAAGAAAAATGTCACCCTGGTTTTTGCATAGGTTCTTATTTTGAAGAACAAATGCATCGATATAGTTTTCAGCAGTGACAATCCAAAACATTAATTTGGGTATCGTGTAAAATAAAAAAATGTAATATTGCTCCTCAATCATCTAGAACGCCTAAACAAGTCTGATTCCAGCACATTCTAATGTTCAATCCTCTATCACAGTACTTTGATTCTAAGAAGATACATTTTAAAGATTGCAAACAAAGAAACACTATTGTAAAAACTTTTATGAAAAATTTCAGAACGTAATTTAAGAACCTGCAGCCTGATTTTATGAATGTTGTCCCATGCACGAGAACCGAAACAGCTTGGTTTGCAAAAGGTAGGTTCTTAAAAGCGGGTGTTTACTGTATCTAAGTAAGCTTTTTTTTATATAGAAATCCTTTTATAAAACGTATCGTGATATTTGTCGCGGCATGATGAACTGCCAAAAAGAGCCACGTTTTATATTAAGTTTTAAAAAGCGCAGGAAAACACCTTACCTTATCCATAGCATCTTTGTGTTTTTGTTTTTCAATTCTGAACTGATATTTAAGATGCTCTAGCTCCCTTGCGAGAACTTTCTCATTCTCCTTCGCAGTGACCAGCTCCTGGATATTTGCATGCCTCCGTGATTCTTTGTCATCTTGGAAATGTCTTTCCTGAATATGGAGAGAGATTTTATACTGCGTAAGTTATAAGTCATGAAAAGGGTACTGCTGCTACTGCTTGAGACCCATCAATGCTGGGTTTTACTTTCAAATGTCATAAACAAAACAGTGCTTTCGGTTGAATCAGAAAAGCTCGTATGTTTGCTAGCTTGAAGTTTTGTAACTAATCACCTATGTTCCGTCGAACTGCTGTTCGTTGAAAAGCTCACATGAACAATGTAAGCACGTTGTGAAGGATTCTGAGATGAAATATTGTTGGAGAGTGATTTTGAAAATTTCAAAAGCGATAGTTGCTTGCCACAAGCAACACGTTTGTGAAGCAAAGGTTTGAAGGGACGACCAAACGAACAAAATATTTATTTGAAAAAATAAAATAAACACAAACAATGAAAAATAATAAAAACTTGGATCAAACTTGATTACTCTGGAACGTCGAACTTTTAATCGTGTCCTATCAAATTGCTACAATTCTAAGTTAATAATATTTATTTATTTATTAAATTGTTCAAATCAAAGACTCCGAACTCCTGTAAAAAATGCATGCTCATTTGACAAGGCCATAAGAATTGTTATCTGGAATTTGAAGTAAAGGAGAGTTTCTTACAGCATCGAGTTGCTTTTGCAGTTCAATAACTTGTGATGACAAAGCAGCATTTTCTTTTACCAGAGCAGCACAATCATCGGAGATCTAAAAGATAAATCAGTCAAGCCAATAAAAACCATGTAAGAATCTGTGCTACAAGTCCCACCAGGATATACTAGCCTAACTTACTTTCAAAACTGTACGGAAGCTAGTGTCATTAACATAAATTTATGTCAATACACGATTACGCTAAAAGTGGCCGCAAGGAACTCTTTGCCAATATGCATTGCGTTTTATAATCGAATCCTATAGAAACAGTAAAGACCCGTAATTGGAACGCAATGCATGTTGGTAAAAAGTTCCTCTCTAACATCTTTAGCGTAATTGTCTATTGCTAAATCATCAAAAATTTCTCAGAGAATAAGTTTCGGCTTTGGAGAATAGACTTATACCCCATTCACACAGACTCAGTTAAACCAGCATTTATAAACATAGCTACATTTCAACCAATCAAATGAATTCGATTTGTTGGATTGACCAATTAGAAGGCAATATTTGATAACCTGGTTTAGTTTAAGCTGGTTTAACTTGCAAGTGTGAATGGAGTATTAGTCGGCTAAGGTTTGTTTTACCCATTTCAAGTCATGCGACCTAAGTCTTGGGGAGCTTTGGTATCATTCTATCTTTGCATTCATGGCGCAAGTTTCCATGGCACGAAATATATCAAAGTTATTTTCTAATTCGTCTAACTCAAACAAAAATAACTTTATTTACTTATCAACACTACTTTATAACTAACGCTAAGATACAACCAATAATTGATATCTTGTAGTACAGTATGGTCAGTCTAGCGATTCTGAGCCAGAAGTCAAGCTCCCAAAACAAAATCACACATCAAATATCATCAAATATCAAGGTTCCGAAGGAGGGGAGGGCGGGGTGGGGTTGTAAGTTTCACTTACAGAATCACTATCGACGTTTGATAACTTTAACCTCGTTCTTTGCTTATATACCTTGTATTCCCTTGGGCCTCATTCTATGCAGTACTGCAGTTGACTTATCTCAGGGGAACTTAACCGCTTGTATATCTCATGGGATAAGTAAATTCATTAATCATCAAAAGATGTTGTATAAAGAGATTGGTCACTTGACTCGAATTGGGTGTAAACAAATCTAAGCCGATTGGGCCTATTATGCAAGCATGGCCTTAAGAACACCAGTCTTTGCTCCATGAGAATTCTAGCAATCAATTTCATTCAAAACTTTTGANTCGAACGCAAACAAAAATAACTTTATTTACTTATCAACACTACCTTATAACAAACGCTAAGATACAACCAATAATGGATATCTTGTAGTACAGTATGGTCAGTCTAGGGATTCTGAGCCAGAAGTCAAGCTCCCAAAACAAAATCACACATCAAATATCATCAAATATCAAGGTTCCGAAGGAGGGGAGGGCGGGGTGGGGTTGTAAGTTTCACTTACAGAATCACTATCGACGTTTGATAACTTTAACCTCGTTCTTTGCTTATATACCTTGTATTCCCTTGGGCCTCATTCTATGCAGTACTGCAGTTGACTTATCTCAGGGGAACTTAACCGCTTGTATATCTCATGGGATAAGTAAATTCATTAATCATCAAAAGATGTTGTATAAAGAGATTGGTCACTTGACTCGAATTGGGTGTAAACAAATCTAAGCCGATTGGGCCTATTATGCAAGCATGGCCTTAAGAACACCAGTCTTTGCTCCATGAGAATTCTAGCAATCAATTTCATTCAAAACTTTTGACAATTATATTTGTGCAGCTTTTAAGGTAACCCAAGGAATCCAAAAGACTCAAAATTCTCTCAACTAACTAAGCAACCCGAATATGGACATAATAATGGTCCAAAAATGTGGACATAAAATAACGGAATTTTGCTGCAGAAAATCAAATAGAGTACCTTATTACGAAGGGATCTGTCTTGTTCAGAAGCTATTTCTTTCTGTCTGCAATCATACCTCAACAGCTTAATTTCTTCCTGCAAAACAAAAAGAAAACTATCTTTGAAATCTGCAAGAAAATGTGCAAAAACATGACTGGCAAATATCATGCTACAAAAATTAATCAACTGGTTCTTATCAAATATCTCAAAGTCAATCCAGTAATTTCCCATCTCCATGACCCCCTATCCTCAAATACGCTCGCACTTGCAATAAATTTCTTTTATGACATAAGATGTGACGTGATACCAATTTCCAAGCTTAGTACTACTGTAGATAAATGGAAATAACAGACTTCTGCTTATAGGGTAGGGAAAAGTGCTTATATAGTAGCTTCCCCTGTTTGTTGAGGTTGAGGTAAGCAGGCAAAGATTAGAGAGATAAATATTTTGAAAAGTTCATTTCCTTGCTTAGATCATTCGTTTTTATTTCAACCTAGCACCCAAACGTAGATTTAGGACAACCTAGCACTTCACTGCGACCATGTGGAAGCAGACACTCGATTATTGCTTCATGCCAAACATGCATCATCAAACGACGACAGCATTGTCGTCCGAAGTCCAGATACTGATGTTTTTATTATCCTGATGGGGCTAAAGTCGTCGTTGGATGCAGCAGTATACATGGATACTGGAACGGGAAATAATCGCAGATTTGTCAGCATTGATAAAATATCTGAAGAATTTGGGGCTGAAACGTGTTCTGCTATAATTGGTTTTCACTCTTTTACAGGTATAGCGCCATTGTACAATATTGAATATTTTTTATATGTTCAGTCTGTTACATGTAACATCGTTTTGCAGACTGAACATGTGATTGTTATCGCATAGATATGCCATATGCCATGCCCAAGGATAAGGATCTACATTTGTATCATATTTAGATATTGTAGAGGCAAGAGACCAGAAGATTCCTGGATCGAATCCCTGCATGAGCACATGTTACGTTTTCAACTGTGTTAGATAATATGTCACTGTGTTAGCTTATGCCGAATGATTAATACGTACGAATATATGGCTCCGATAAAGGCTAAACATGAAAAAATGGCTTCTGTACGTTGTGAAGGGCCATGAGGTGCACTGTCGATTGGTTGTGACAAAGTTTGGAAACCTTGATTATCCCTGATCGAATACCGGCGGGAGAATGTTCATATTAAATGTCCGATTGGAACAAGTAAAATGGGAACTC
>REGM01000044.1:733827-794900 GCA_004194415.1 Aurelia aurita
CAGTGGCGGAAATTGAGCCTTTGGAGTGGGGGGGCAAGCGCAGTGAATTTTCCGAGTCATTTGTTTGAGGTTCATACAGCGAAAGAAAACGGTCTCAGCGGCGTGGCCACGATAAATTAACTGGGGAGTAATATAATGAGGGGGTCTGAGGGCGCAGCCCCCAAGAAAATTTTTTGAGGACACGCCCTCTACTTTGGCTTAGAACGTATCTCTCGATCCCATGTTTGCCGGTATTAACATAGAATTTTTTACCATTTTGTGAACTTTGCTTTAGAATTTATCATCCCCAGGAAAATTTGTGATAAAGCATCATTTTCTTTGGCTTAGAATCCCTATCTCCATCCCATCTTTACCAATTTTGTAACAGTTTTCTATGAATCACCATCTTTGGGAAAATTTTTGCGCAAAGACCTTATACTTTGTTTTAGAACGCTTCTCACAATCCAATGTTTGCATGATCCCGAAATGGAAGCCTTTAAAATTCTGCGATAGTAGGTTTGGGAAAATTTTTAAAATGCAAACCTTTACTTTGGCTTAGAATGACTCTCCTTGTCACTTTCCAGAATTTCTTGGGAAATTCTTACCCTACCCTACCTATATTCAGCTACTTTCTCCTCGATTTTGAACAAATCTCGAGGACCATCTTTTGACAGAAGTTGGGGGCAAATGCCGCCATCCCTCCCCGTGGCCACGCCACTGAACGGTCCCCTTTGCAGCGAATAGGAACGAGAACGCTTTCATTTTACTAATTACACCGAAATTTCATACCGAAAGACCAAACTTTTCCGAATCAGCGGGCCTTTCTTCTTCCACTTCCCAGGTCAAAATATCTGACTTTTAAGATAAATTTCCGAATCATATCGAATTGGGGGGGCAGCTGCCCCCCCAACCCCCCCATAATTTCCGCCACTGTTTCATCCATTGAAGCAAGTAATACAACAATATGGTTTGCATAATAATTTGAATTTCCATCGTGATTGCTGATCTACATGCGTGCAACTACGGCAGGGGTCCTGGGGGTCCAGATCCCTGCCCTTTTTGTCAAAAGGGCAAAAGTGCACTTTTTCGGAAAACACTGTGTTAATCTGACGCATTGCAGAAATGTATTTCGACGGTTTCTTGCGATAAAGTATCGAAGTTTGTTGAATTGCCAAGGTCTTGAACTAAATATTAGAGTTTACTATGTTAAAATTTAACTTTTCTTTCCGAAATCATTTGCGATTTTTAAATATGAGGCTTCAAAACTTGCAAAAATGGCTGAAAATCTCAACATATTTTCTGCAACTTTTATGTCTTACTGGGTGCACTAAAAAGAACTTCACACGTTTGAAAATTTGTTATACAGAGACCACTTGATAATTTTGACAATGATAATGAATTGAAGTTTGCTTGATACCCAAAGGCTGAAGTATTTTTTGCAATTGTTTTTCTATTTTTCTGAGCTTTGGAAATATAGGTAAAATTGATCTACGAACAATCAGCTATTTAAAAAAACCCCTCGATCAAAGTTACGGTATAAAGAATCTCATTACTCAAGCACATTTTATTTTAAAGAGTTCAGAATTGAATCTTCATAAAAGCAATAACGTATTTGATCAAATATATACCTTATAAAATCACTTTTTAACCCTTTAGGGCAATAGAAGATTCCTTATAATCATTTTCGCGCATTTTGAAGTTAATTCTATCTATATCCCAATGCTCAGAAAAATAGGAAAAATCGCAAGAAATACTTCAGCCTTTCGGCTATCAACCAAACTTTGATTCATTCCAATTTATCAAGTAGTCTCTGTATAATGAATTTTCAAATATATGGAGTTATTGTTGGTGTGCCCAGTACATGGCAAGCACTCCAGTTAATTGCTAATAAAAGACTGCAAGCCGATAGACTTTTAAACAGGGTTGTTTCTTGTCTTTACAGCCCGGTATTAATCCTCTTCTCAGTTTTAATCTCTTTTCAAGATATTTGCTCTCCAATGATCTAGAAGTTGTGATTTTTAAAAATTTTCCCGGGGGCAAGCCCCCGGACCCCTCGTGGCTTGCTTCGCTTGAGTTTCATTTATCCACTTTCAAGTTGCTAACGCTGTGAGTTGACAAGTTTATTGATTGGTATGCTTTAAAGAAGCAAACGTTGAAGAAATATCCCTTGATTTCTGCCTTCGGTTTCTGAGTTTGAAAATTGACTCTCAGAAGAAATAATCAGGAACGTGCCCTTTTTCTGGTTTCGACCCCTGCCCTGTAAAATTTCTAGTTGCGTGCCTGATCTAGTACCTGTAACTATTGTATTCCTTCCTGATAAAGCAAGGTAACAAATGGCAAATAAACTTGTGCTGTGCTGTGTGAGTGCTTATATTTCAAAACACATGCACAGCCCTGACATGGTAAATTTTGTTTTGTAGCCCCCACCCAAATCTTTAAAAAAAAGATTTCAAACATGTTGTGTAAATTCACTGTCAGAGCTTTGTCTTGTTTGGCCTCTTCAGATTTATTATAAGAATTACCACCCAACTGGGGGATATGAAGTATTTTTCAGATCGATTTTCACTTGTTTGGTGTTGCTGTTGTTGTGTCCCTTATTACTTATTGCTCCTGTTAATCATTTTGTTTAACCAATATTTTGGGTGGCCTTGCTCCGGACTGTATATCTGTGATGAACTTGCAAGCATTAGTAATATTTGTTTGAGACACGATAAACCTTTTTCCCCCTATTGTTTCAACCAGTCTGGACCTTGCTGTCTATTTATTGATTATTAATTATGATGGGCCATCAATATATCATGACCACCATCAGCCTTTTTCCAGTGACAGTGCTCTAATTATCATTATTGTTCTATTGATTTCAATTGGTGAGCACTAACATTGTTACATCTCTTAATCCAAATTACCTGTTTTCAATTCTGCATTCTGTATGCATGTAAATGCATGATTGTTTAAGGCCTAAAAATACAGCTTTTTGGCGCTCTTCCTTCCCTCTCTGCAAACAAAGAATTTGCATCAAAATAACAAGGTTTCTAGCGTGTTAGGGACTGAGACTATTGCGCTGGCATTCTTGAGGGACCTCTGTAATTTAAGAGCAAATAGGAAACTTGAAAAAAATCGTTTTACCTGCACTCGACTTGATCGTTGTCCGTCCTGTGGTCGCCATTTTGCAAATGTTTGTAACTAAATCAGTATGCGCATGCGTTGGCGTCTTTTGGATTGTTTTCCGTTGCCAGTAACTACAGTCCTGACGCTCCTCCGCATATCTCGAGCACATTTCGACTCGTTCCTGAAAGAATTTTTCACATCTTCAGCCTGCCATGCCAACCATCTTGAGCACCGCATCATTTTTGTACAAGTTCAAAAATATAAAATTAACAAATAGTAAAACTATTACTTCTATTCTGCTTACTTTTTATTGAGAAATTCTTCCAGTCTTCAAAGGATATCTACTCCTCGCAGTCGAAGTTAACAATAAAATTTACAGGGCCCCTTGAAAATCCTTAAAAATCAGGCACTACGCTGAAGGGTCATCTTCCTTAATAAATTGAAATATGAAAATATGGAACAGGGCATTCTGCAATGAGCACTGCTTTTTCTATTGATAAGAAATGTCCTCTTTGAAAACATGCGAACATGGAACATTCTTTTCAATCCCAAGGTAATGCGTTATAACATAAAGTGAACTCATCTACATATCTATAAAGACTGTTTTCTATTTCTGGCTTAAAACATGCTAAAAACAAGAGGGAAAAGTTTTTGAACGTCGTACGGTACGAAAATTCAAAAACTGAATAGCTCAGCCTTTAAGTTAGAAATTTAGATTAATTAGTCTACTTTGTAATTTTACATTGTTTTCCCATTGTTTCTAGAATTCTTCATTTTTCTCGCAGCTAACGGGCCTGTCAGCCACCCTGTTCCTATCTTTTGCAGCACGGTGCATCTAGATTCGCGTCTGGACTAATCGGTCAT
The DNA here is from genome assembly GCA_004194415.1 of Aurelia aurita. Taxonomy (NCBI): domain Eukaryota; kingdom Metazoa; phylum Cnidaria; class Scyphozoa; order Semaeostomeae; family Ulmaridae; genus Aurelia; species Aurelia aurita. The sequence continues at coordinate 737,779 of REGM01000044.1, forward strand.
ATGAGTTACTTTTGCTATGCGAATCGTATTGTCATGGCTACTCTATCAAAAAAACAACAGGCGGTCCCAGATTATGTGGACAAATGCGCCCATAGAAAATGGATTTAAACATTTTATCGTAGCGTAAAGATCAGTCTACCCTATTATTATTTTGAAAATTTTTAAACATAAAACGTAGTAAAAATGAAGATTTTGTGAAACCAAAAATGGAAGAAATTCATCAGAAACGAGATGTCGAATTCTGGCCTTGCTTTGATGTGTGTACTTACTAAAAATCGCATATTTTAGTATCCATCGCATAAATTATCATCGGTAAAATGCAGAGAATTTGGAAACAAAATACAAGTTTATTCAATTTTAAAAACGTAATTAATACAAATAAATTTATTGCTAAATAAGATACCCATGTACTGTTACTCGAATTCTACTGAGTGGTATAACTGTCTTGAATCCTATGTTTTGCAGTGTTGATAGTTGAATTGATAGTGGTGTCCATCAGCCCGAGACAGCTGGGGAGTATTGAGCTGCAATTCGATCAAAGTCTTTCTCCTGTAAAATGTAAAAAAAAAATAGATCAGAAAAAAATCAAAGCACACAAAGTTTACAATGGTGTAAAGATTGCAATTATGGGCACTTAAAAGAACGTTTGTTTTCCTTGCCATTCCAGTAAAGTAAACATAATATTGCTAAGGCTAGCATACGTATAAATTCTCAGAGAGCAAGTCAGTAAGCGAGCGATTAAGTAATCAAGCGATGTCTAAATGAGAGCGTCCAGGAATGAGCGGGTTCTTGACACGTACAACTCTTGACCTCATATAGATAAAATGCAAGGAATAATTTCTAAATTTCATAGATACATACATGGCAGATCTCTTCAGAAAATCACAGCATTTTAAAAAGGAAAGGTTTTGCTTCTCTCTGAGAAAAGTCTTTCCGTGGTCCAGAAAAAGTCACGGCTCCACGGCTGCGAGCCAGAGGAATGTTTTGCTTGTTAATGTCATATTTGAGGGAAGTTTAGTAATTTCTATAAGAAACCTTAGACAATTTTGGATTATTTTGGCAACAGCGACTGGTTAAAAATTTTAGGCTTATAAATATTCGAAATATCTGGTTATTTTGACTTGATAAAACGAGGAAGGTTTAACAAACGAAATTGTCATCCGGACGAAGGTTCGACATTTTTCTTGACTCTGCCGTTTACATAAAGAGGCAACATCACTGCAAGTACCGAGTGTTGAGTATCACCTTGTCAAGTAGCTTCTTTTGTGATTATCCACCTTTTCTGAGGGTAACACATTTTGCAAAGAACGAGAAAATAGTTTTCTGACAAAATTCGATTTATCTAAAACAACGTGATATCGCTATTTATCTACAATGGATGTAGACAGAAGATGTTTAATACGGACAGAAAGCCAGGCCTCTTATTTTTGCCGAAGTTTTATGAACTAGGTTAATATTATTGGAGTTATACAAATTTTGCATCAAAATCAAGAAGACTATACCAATAATAACTTTTTGCGAGGGCAATACGGAAAAATATCAAGCCCGAGGTCAAAAGTATCGACCGAGCTTGCGAGGACAATAAGATGACAGAGGGCTTGGTATTTTCCATATTGCCCGAAGCGAAAAGTTAGTATTTGGTTTATTACCAGATCTAGAGGAAACAAAAGAAAACAATGAACGCAGTGATATGCTAGAAGCAAAACAAGACTGAAGTGCCATTTGTATCCCTTGACGATGGGAAATAAAGTTTTGATTTGATTTGATTTTGATTTTATCTTTTTTACCCATGGTAGCCCCTCAGTTAGAAAACTGATTTACAGGGGGCCATGCTAAAAACTTATACTAATTTTCAATAAATACAAGATATGCTATATATAACTAAACTAAATTACAAATTGTCATAAAATAAACAAAAGAAAAACTAAACCAATTTTAGGTGTTCTATTTTTGCAGCTCCTTTTTGAATGCTCTCAAGGTAGAGGAATTTCTGACTTCAGTGCCAAGACTGTTCCAAAGTTTGGCGCCTCGGTACGAGAAGCATTTCTGCCCCACTGCCGATTTTAATAAGGGCAACCTGAGGTTGACATCGGCATTCCTAAGAGAACGAACAGTAGAGTTGTTGACTCTCACAAAAATGTCTTTCATATAATAAGGCACATCACCATTAAGGGATCTGAAAACCATTTTTTGTGATTCAAAATCAATAAGCTCCCTAACAGTGGGCCATTCAAGCGCCCGAATAACTGGTAAGGCGGTCGCATCAAATGGACTGCTGGTAACCAGTTTTGCAGCACGATTTTGAAGTTTCTGCAATTTGTCGATGGCAGTCACACCAGCATTTCCCCAGACAGGACAACAATATCTAAAGTAGGGCTCCACTAAACTCTTATACATAGTCTTGACAGTTGAAATCAGGAGGTACTGCATAGCATAGCGTAGTATACCAATACCTCTAGAGATCTTTTTCGTTGTTAAGGCCAATTGAGAGGCCCATTTAAGTTGTTCGTCGACTTGAACACCAAGGTATTTGACCACCTTTACTAACTTGGTATCCTCGGAACCAATCTTAAAGTGCGGTTTAGTAAAATCGACAGAGTCGATTTTTCGCAGCTTTCCATTACTCCCTATGATCATTGCTTCAGTCTTAGCTACATTTAAAGACAACTTGTTTCCTTCAAGCCATCCTTTCAAAGCTTCTAAGTCAGCATTAATTGCCTGATTAATTTCGGAAACAGATTCAGAGGCATAGTAAATGCTTGTGTCATCTGCATACATGGATACGAGGGAATTTTTGAAACAACTAGGAAGATCATTAATATAGATAAGAAAGAGAAGTGGTCCAAGACATGACCCTTGCGGTACACCACAAGATCTGCCCTGAAGATCGGGTAATAAAAACAGATATTCTACAGGTTTCCTACACTACTAGCCTGCAGCCTGCATATAATATATTCAAAAGTGGCACGGTATCTTTATTATGGAATTGCTTTTCTTGGAAATTACTTTCCAAAAAATGACTGCTGGTAACCAGTCAAGTATGGAAAAATAAGTTCAAATAGACAAACCTTGGAGAAATAATCTTTAGTAAATCTGTGACTGTAGTGCGAGTCTTTCATTTGTGAAACATATCGATTGCTGACCTGGAAAACAACAAAATTGGATGGCATCAAGCTGCGACTTTAAAATGTTGCTAAATCTAGTTGATTAGAGAACATCTAGAATAGCCACTAGAACTGATAGAACCAAACTGAGTAAAGCTCGTGACAGTCCCAAATTTAATCGCTTACTTCACGTTTCGTTCTACCATCCAATACAAAATAATTTTCATTTTCCTAAGACTAGAAACTGAAATTTTTGAAATTGTCTTGAAAGAAGTGCGCTAAAATAACGCTTTTTACAATCGTTGTAAGCGGCTAAAATATAACTCAAGATCTATCGAAGCAGTGCAAAGTTGCAAGAGCTCGCAGAACCTTTGCAATCCAGAATAGCTCCGTACAATTTGTTCTTGATTTTCTTGACTCTTCTACGTCAATTAGAATTGATTACCTATACTAAGAAATAAAAAATGACTTTTGATTGGCGGAGAAAACACCTCCCAAATCGCATAACTTTGATCTACTGTAGAATAAATCTTAATTCTGCAAAATTTAACAGGAATCGTCTTCAATGGTTTACTTTCATGTTGTATTTGGCATAGTTAAACTGTTTGTGGGCATAGACTTTCTTTGAATATTCTTTATACACACAAATTAACCCCTGAGCGAAGTAAAACATATAACAACTAGTTTCAATCATAAAAGTCTCAAGAAAATAAAAGAAAGAGAATAGTCCCTATAAAACCTAACTATTGCTGTTCTTTCAGGGAGTTGTGTTTGAGAGTCTAGCTCTTTAGATGCGTTTTAAGTCTTCTTTTTTTAATGATCCAGTGTCCGCAGCTCACGAAATTCGGCAGGTTTATCATTCCAAATCTTGAGAGCCGCATAATGAAAACCCTTTGCTGCTAATTATGTCTTATGTTTAGGGATCTGTAGGTATTTACAGTACCTCGTATTGTAGATCAAGTGAAACAGATCTCAACTAGTATTTATCCCATAAGCTTCGAGACAAAAAATTTCATAGTCTTGCAGGTCTTTGCACAGATTGTAAAATGTAATTGACACACAGATTGTGAAATGGAGACCTGCTATTCTATGTATGTGAATTGATAGAACAAAATAAAGTTCGTCATACCTCAGGTGATTTTCCCATGTGTTGCGTTAATACAGCTAAATTGATGAGTGTCGACGCATTGTTACTGTCCTGTGTCAAAAAAATAAAGAATTATTATCCATAAATTTAGTGCAAATGTTACGTTCATCTGTGTCAAGATTTGCAACGATGGGGCATTCTCCAGTAAATTTCTACAATCAAAAACCTGACTTAAGTCGGCATGATTGGGAATAAATCTGTTTTATCTCTTTATTTCATAAAAAAATGATAAAAATAAACTTTAATCACTAAAGGCATTGTTGGAAATTTCAGGAGCAATAGAAGCATTTTCAATGATAAATTTCACAAAGTTTCCAAAGGTTAATGGTGCTGGAAAATTAGGCCAAGTTCCGTGAATCCCATTATGTGGCAAAATTTTTATTGGAACAACTGCGAAAATGTTTAAGTCCAAAATAACATTCTGGCTGCCTAAGATATTTCAGTCACACACACTTATCGTCAAATTACATGAGGCTCCGATAGGGGGTTTTTGGAGCAAGGGTGCAGGGCCTAAAAAGGGCTGGGAACCGCTGGGAGCATGAATATAAAATTACGGGAACCAGATAGCAGGAAACACACAAATCTTTGGGGACAAATAAGCTGGGAGATCAAGTATCAAGAGTCTCACTTTTGCCAAAAGTTTCCGGTGATATAAAGCCAAATCAAAGACTTATATAACAGAGATTAAGTGCAGATGTTGTTTACAACTTCACATTAAAGGGGCTCCGTCGCCAAAGCGTAAACAAATCTGTAAACACCATTGTTTTAGGCACGTGTCGATTGTCTTCTGTAGTTTGTTTCGTGGCTTCACCCAAGCCACCAAAAAGTGACCGTTAAAAATCCACTTATATCTGAGCAATCGTAAAAGATATGAATGTTTGGTTTGTTCCTCTGTGAAGTACAAAGATTTATCTTCAAAATAACGCTTTCATTTTTGAGAAAAAGGTGAAGAGTTTGTGTGATATTGCCTATCAAAAAACTGCCAAATCGCCGAATCGATCGAAATTTGGAGACGGAGCCCCTTTAAAATATTCTTGGGAATCATCTAAATAATAGTGGGCACTTTTCAAATATTGCGGGGCAAAGCTATCTTTCAGTTGAAAAGTATTGTATATTCTTACTGTTTTCAAACAAAAGGTCATTGTTCTCCAACATTGGGGCCGCCGACCGCACCCCCTCGCCCCCAGTGTCCATTACTGCATCTAAATAATGCTCACCCTTTCAAGAGCTTCCTGTAACGAGCTCTCAGCATCTTCGAATTTCCCCATGTTCATATAACAAGATGCTTGTCCATTTAGAAGCATCACAGTTGGGGTGTATTTATCAGCGAGTTCTTGGAATATGTAGTATGAATCTTGAGCCTTTTCGCCACCCTGGAAAGTTTGAAATAACATAATTAAATTAAGAGTTGAATCTTTTGTCACGACAAATATTCTGAAAGAAATCTTACCGAAATTCTATTTAAACGAAATCTCGCTAGGGTGGTGAAACAAGAAGGAACCTACTCATTTCTTATAATGAAAAAATCTTTCGCCCAAGTTACATTATAATTTTTAAATTACAAATAAAAATGCTGGCAAAGAAATTCTTAGCGTTGTGTTGTTGGACAAACTTATTCAAAAATTCAACATACTTTTGCCGAAATGAGTGAAAAAGTAGGCCGAAATAAGAAGTATCCATTTATGATTGTTTGAAGTTTTCAAGTCGATACTAAATAAACTCGAACTTTGAAAACAGTCTACAGGATTTTCGACTTTTTGAATATATTAAATTTTTTTAGCGATGTGCTCTTTATATTTTGGGTACTCTGGGGACGAGCCGCCAGGAAAAGGATCGTTTTCACGATTTTGATTCAAAGAACGGTATCGATTTTCACGATTTTTGGTATAAAGAAGGGTATTCCTTTTCTGATTTTGGTATAAAGAGCAAAAACATAGGCCATTTCGGGAAATAGTGATACTAGGTCGGTACACATTTTCGAAAAATTGACACAAAGAGCGGGTATGCTTTTGGAGCTTCTGGGGTGGCACGTCCTCAACCAAAATCTGGTCAAGTGCCCCCACTGGGGTTTTGGTACATTAAAGTCGTCTTAACAAATCTGTCAGACAAATCTATATGTAAACCTGCAGTTGCTTATGAATGAAATTTGTAAAACAAAATTCGATCTGAATCCAACTTTCATGAAGGAAATTTTCGTGCAGCGAAACATCGGTTACAACCTAAGACATGGTAACGACGCGCAGCTTCCAAAGGTATGCACTACTTCCTTTGGAATCGAGACTATAGCTTCGTTGGACATAGAATGTGGCAGGTATTACCACCTGAGATAAAAGATTCTAGCACCCTTCCAATTTTTAAAAAACAAATAAGGTGCTGGAAAGGTGACAAGTGCAACTGCAGGCTTTGCAAGGTATATATACCACAAGTTGGGTTCCTAACAGGATAGACTTTTATGTTTTTATCCTCATGTAATTAGCCTTGATATATTTTAATTTATTTTTTCTGTAATATTGTATATATTGTATTGTGGAGTAGGCTTAAATTAGCTGTAAATTTAGCTATAATTAATTCTCGCCTCCTGTATAAATAAATTAATGATGATGATGATGATACGTTTTGGAGAACTATAAGTTTCTCCACACGTTTAGAATTAATAAAAAAGTTTTGTATTACTGTCACTCACAACAGCTAAGTTAAACCAGGCTGTGGCCATTTGCGTCAAAGTTGCATCTTCATCGATTTCCTGAAAGTACAGAAAACCGAATTAGTTTCAATAATAGATCTTCGAAAGAATGACAAGAAGTTGGCAGATCTTTCAAATTTTTGTATATATGTATGTATAATTTTGCCATCAAATTAATTACAATATAAATTTAAGAAAAAGAAAGTGATCTACTTACAGGTATACAAAATTTACAGGCAAAAAAGTAGTCTAAAAACACCCCAGGTTAAACATGGCAGGGATAGCATTAAAAAGGTCGATACGACCTATAGCATTGAAAAGGTCAAGACGACCTAAACTACAATCTTATTACGTAATTTACAATATTATGATCTACCATATTGTAATGATGATCACAATTTTCAATGCTTTGTATGTATCTGCCATCGTTGTTGATTTTCCAACGTTATAGCTTGAAAATGAGGTTGTGATACCGAAACGTCGTTCACAAATATTCGTTTTCAACGCAGATCTTTATCTCAAAAAGGTTCGACGAAGAAAAAGTTTATTCGATTGATGAGAAAAGAAAAAGATAACATTACCTGCATTCTTTTTAACTCTTTTCTGTTGAAAAAGATAAGGAAAATTTTACATCTTCAAGTAATAATTTGCCTACACATTTTGCAACTATTAAACTACGAATTTCAACTTTCTAGACACACGATAGCGGCTATATATAGTGTACCATTGAAGAGGGCCTAACTATTCGAAGAAAACAGGCATCAGTTTGGTCTTTTTCGCTTTTTTATTTTCTTTCAGTGCTGACTAGATAGCTTCGCTCACTAGATAGATATAGATATATTTTTTGTTTTAGTATTTTGTCCCTAGGAGAGGTGATATTACCTATTATAAGAGTACCCTAGGAACTGCAAGAAAGAAAAGGACTAGCAGAGAGAAGCGAGAACCAGGGAGTTTATTGAACGTTTGAAAGCCTGTCGATTTTATGTTGGGGGAAGACAGAGATGGGGAGGTTGTTCCAGAAGACAGAAGTTCTACGAATGAAGGTAGAAGAATATGAAACAGTGCGAGAGTTTTGACACAATGTTTGTAATTAGTAAAAGAGGATCAAGTGGGACGATTTACTCACAGACGGTCAGGCATGATGCTTGAGAACTCCTTAGAGCAGTACTCATGAACATAGCGGTAGGAGAGACACAATTTCGAGCTCAATATAAGAACTGGAGTTTTTATGAAGAGAATTTTGCTGATTGGGTAATGTGGGTTTTCCATGAGAGGTTTTGTGAGAGGGAGATGCCAACTTGGGAGATTGTGTACATACAGCTACCAGCCTACAATTTTTAGGCTACATTCATAATACACCGGTATCATCTTAAATCACTGTCAAGTCAATAGAAATTCAATTCAATTCAAACTTTGTTTATAAGAAATACTAAATACAACGTATAACTTATACGACTCAGAAAAAGCAAAGCTTATCTAGTCTGAGCCGCTTTGAGAACAAAACATGGGGAATATATACAAAACGCAACATGAAGAAGAGTAGTAGCTAACTGTGAAAAGCTTAAATGATTAGTCCTAAATAGTGTTAAAGTTTAATATATTTTGTATTTTCCTAATTATTTTTTATGTTTCCTTTTTACTGGTATTGAAGGAGGTTAAGATTTTTTATCTTAGCAGAAAATATTTTTGCGTTATTGATATGTTTTATGTTTTCTGGAAGGCTATTCTGGAAGGCTATTCTGGAAGAAATTGTATGACATCATTGCTGTTTCGTTCTGCTTGCACGAAGCCGATATCTTAAACACTGTGCGAAATTGTATTCATTTTGTTAAAAATTAAAAAAAAGATTTTCATAACGACACTGTGTGACTGGGCGTTTTCTGAGGAAAATGACGAGCTCTACGATTTCCAACGAGAGCAAAGAAGGACGTTCATATCATCTAGCTGTATCCCTAAAATGGTTGATGGTATAAAAAACCTGACTGCACTGGCTAATTTTACAGACTTCAAACCTATAGAAAACATCTTCATTTGCAATGTATCTGCTGCTATTTGCCTAAACACTAAGCCTCGCGATTAACGCAATCTTTGACGGCCTTGATCTTGTTATCCTGCGGGATCCTGCGGGTTAGTGCTGCATAATGGAGAGAACTTCATGGTCTTTTTTAGTTTAGCTGATACAGTCCCTTCAAGTGCCAGGAGACATCATTTTGTGTTGTCAAATCCCATCCAAGCTCCAGGAAAAGGGCCTAAATCCATGTTAGAATAAGCTCTGCTGTTGAATGGAAGGGCCACTGCATAACCTTTCTTTATGCATCCACCCATTGTACCAGAAGCGACATGGTCGTTAAAATAACAACCAGTTGATAGACAATAATGCTAAAGATGGCAGCCGCGCAAAGCATGCTGGTAAAAGCTCCCTGGCGACCACCTAACGACGTAAAAATTTTGGTCTGCCGTTTCGACTAGCTAGCTTGAATTCGAATCAACTTTGAATTCGAATGCAACATGGTTCGAAAGGAAACCTTTCCAAAGAAGAAAAAATAAAGTTTTGATTCGAATTGAAGATTCGCGTTCAAATTACAAAATTTTCCTTTTTGCTTACATTGATTCTTTGTTCAAAACTTTACCACAGCTAGCTAGTCAAAAAGACAGACCAAAACTTTTATGTCGTTAGGTGGTCGTCAGGGAGCTTTTTACCAGCATGCTTTGCGCGGCTGCCATCTTTAGCGTTATTGTCTATTGTAACAGAAGATCTATATACACGAACAAATAAGTGGTTCTTTATTATTGGACATTACATCTATTTAAAATAGATATCTCTTTGTAACCCCTTTGTCTCATCAGCAAATAGAAAGTTGTCAGATTGATTTAGCAACAATTTTGCACATAACATAATCATAATCGACAATGCTTTACAACCTTCTAAGATTTATTTTCTTGTAATGAAACACGTCTTACCTTGCAAGATCGAGCCTATCCATTGCAATGTAGATTTGTACCGAAAGAGCCCCACTGGTAGATAAAATAGTTCGTTAAACACAACATAAAATAATTTGGAAGATCTAATCTACATCAAGCAATAAATGAAATTAACATGACATGTACATTCAAGTTTAAGCTATTGCTCAGACTAGAGAGCATTTTTGAACTATTCAACATTTTTTCGTTTCAAACTGGCTCTACCAATATCTTGAAAAGTTCAGATGATAGTCTGAGACGTAAGTTCATTTTCCATTCTACTTGGCAACAAAGATTTGCACTACCAGCTGTGTGTTTGATATATAGCAGGAAGAAAGGAAAAACCTAATATCTGTGGCTCTCAAACGAACAACAATAAAACTGTGCAAGCATGCTTGTAAGATAAAGATTTAGTACCTTTCAAGAGCTTGGGACTGGTGTAAACATCGTAATGCAGAGTCATAATCCTGCAAAATGAGATGAGGTGAGTTGTGAAAAATAATCCAGCTGTTAGGTATTCAGCAAAATGAGTATATTCAGTTGATGGAATGGAGTTTTCAATGTTCTTTAGGGGTTGTTTTATAAGATACAAAGATTGCTGCATGCAGAATATATTTAAGAATTTTCCTGCACATGCACAAACTGTAGTTGCAGTGGGTACAATCTTCCACTTTTCATATGCGTTGCTGGCTCTATTTCACTCTTTCGGTCGAAATTGAAAGCTTATTTTATTGACTCCTGTGTCTAGTTTATCTGTCTTTCTTCCTCCACATTTCCAAGATCTGTCGGTTCCTTGGGGCGCATCTGGTTAATAGTTTTTATCTTAATATTTTTAGTTTCTTAGCTTTTATGGGGGGGGGGGGGCTCTCTCTCGATTAGTCTACCTACTTAGAGAGTTCCTCCTTAATCAATCTATAATATTTCTGATTTAAAACCATAAAGAATATCAACTCGTTTAACACAAGATCAAAGACAATATTTTCCAAAATATTCAGAGAGAAGAAAATGACGTATATATGTTCTACTAAGACCTCACGTCCTCTCCCAAATTCATGATTCGGCCTTACTAAATTATGCATTTTTTTATTTTAAGCAACCACCTCTGAGGGGACCATTATGGAAATAAGGTCAATTCGACCTTTTAATGCTATCCCTGCCACTACAATTAGGGGTGTTTTTTATAAGTATTTATTTATTTTGTATTAAAATTGTAATGTATCTATTTTTAGCTTTTAAAACATTGTAAATTTTATATTATTTAGTAGAAAATTGACACATACATACATACATACTATATACAATCATGTAATGTCTTTTCCTTTTCTTTAGTTAGTAGTTTTGTATTAGGTGTTATTAATTTTAGTATTGTCTTTATTTGTATCGTAATTGCTTGTAGAATTGTATGTAGTATGATTGATGATCAAATGAAACTGAAAACAAAGGTTATAATAAGAAGATAGGCAGCTCTAAGAAGATAGGCAGCTTTTAGGCAGAGGTGAATGGTTACATCTCTAGTCAACTGAGAGACTCCTCTTTGGTGGTATATAATTCACAGTATAGTTTTCTCACAACTTTACACCAATCAAATTCTTACTAATTCTTAAAGTTAGTTGACAGAGATAAAAAGCTAATTCAAAAGCTGCATATGCAAGTCTAAAATTAGCCTATTGTATTTGATGACTTTGACACGTGTATGGATATTATTTCGTTACTAAACTACACAGTAAAATGCTGTTGAAGCTTAGCTTCCTAAAACTTGGCAGAATTCTTAACAGTTTACAAGATGTTTTATGAGATCTAAAAAATCTTTAAGAAATAAAACATGGTTAAGTTACGAAAGAACTGTACTGTACAGTAATTGCTGCTATTTTAATGCACAGTTAATTTGTTGTGAAGAGTGCTACAGCCCATGTGCAGAAGTTCTAGTCAACCAACCTGTTCATGAAAATATATTGATGATGCAACCAGCAGAAAATATTCACTAAAATCACTTGAATTGATTTTTGTTTCCAATTGTTTCAAGATGAAATCTCTGAAAAAGAAAATTTGATGAAACTTGTCATTTTTTTTTTTATATTCAATATAAAATTTACAAAAATGAACGACTTAAGACACTACGTATGGACTACTTTACAACACTACAAGGATGATACCACAGGGAGCAAAATATCATGACTACCCCATGGCATTAAACTTGTCATAAAAGACATTGAATACAATTCATTTTAGGCACACTTTCCATGTCAACCTTACATATCATATATATTTTTTTTTTTTTATATTCAATTTAAAATTTTACAAAACAAACTACTTACTACACTACTTACAAACTACTTAACTACACTACAAGGGCGATACCAGGGAGAGCAGGAGACCATGACTACTCCGCGGTCATTAAAAGAACATCTAACTAAACTAAAATTAAATATACAGTTACGAAAAAATACATATAAACGATTTTTACTGATGAATACTACAGTTGGTTTCACTTTGAATGCTAGGCTAACTTTTGGCTAACCCTGGCTAAGATAATCTGAGGATTCAATTTAGGATTGGATGAAAATTTTGTGCCCTATGTGCCTTACATCCCATGTGAAACAAACGTACTAGCAAATGAAAAAGAGTAAGGGACTTAGCAACGATGTGGTGTGAAACAAAAGTTTAGAATTATCTTAGTCAAACCGACCAGTTTTGTGAATGAAATTTAGAGTCAGTTCGAGAACATGTTTATTAATGTCACTAGAAAGGTCTTTATCGCCATACAATAAAAGTTGTATCAGGATGTTGTTTGAAAGGCTGTTGATTTGAACAAATGGCCGTAATACTACTGAAATGCCAGCGAGAAGATCTCGTCTTTGGATGTCAAAAGAAGGGCAAAGCAGCAAAAAGTGCTTCGTATCCTCAATACCGTCATGTGTAGGGCATATCATATATCACAGTGGTGGACACTAGGGGGTGAGGGGTGCAATGCCCCCCTCCCTCAATTTTGGCTAGAACAAAACCTTTTGTTTGAAAACAACAGAGATAAACAATGATTTTCAACTGAAACATTTAGCTTTGCCCCCCCCCCCAATATTTGGCGAAGTTTCCGCCACTGATATATCAGTTAAGATCGTTCATAGTTACTGTATGAAACGTTATGACTTATTTCAACCTAATAATTTTCGTATTTTAGCTTGAGTTGGCAAACAAATCATGCTTTCCCTATACTCATCTGACCAACATCTAAAGTGAATAAAATGAAATGCCCATCACTGTTAGCTCACATATAAACTCATATCATAATGATTTCCCAACTAAAGTCCAACCAAGCATGACTTTCTGAACTTATCATAGGTTAAAAACAATTTACAAATGACTTACTGTGAGTGTGAGTTTCCAAGGCATGTAACTTTCATCAAAATATAGAATAAAGACACAATTTAATTCAAAAAACAATATTTCACTCACTTTTTACTTGGGTTTTGTAAATAATCAGCCAAAATTCTGATAGCTTGAACTTCACCAGGAGAGGATCCTTTCACCTCATCAAGAACCACGCCATATTTTCCCTGCATATCAAGAATATTCATTTGCAATAAACATATTTGACTAAATTGTGCTAATTTTCTTAATGACATCATTGAAATATATCTAACTGAAACAATATCAGAAAATATCACGATGTTCAGAAAAAGAAACTTTCTATATATAAAAAGTTTATTTCACTAGCAGCATGGGATGGGTCATCAGTTACAGAACAGGCCCTTTTTTCTTGCAAAGTTAAAAAATGAAGGATTTACAACCGTTGGATTTAGATTTAGTAGAATTTCTATTTAGAATTCTAACACAATAGGTCGTATGTTTCTTTACTGGTTGAACAGTGCTCAATGACACGTAGACAGAGTGAATCATAACAAGAGTAAGACAATAAGACAGACTACATTCTTTGTTGTTACTTGGAGTTCAAGTAACATTTCGGAGTAACAACAAAGAATGTAGTCAGTCTTATTGTCTTGCTCTTGTTATATTTAGAATTCTAAAATTCTTTGATACCTCCCAAGAATTCTTATCAGAAGTATCTATTGTGAATTGACTGTATTGTACTTTTCTCAAGCAAGAAACAACATATAACTGATGGGATCAAAACATACCTGTGCTGTGTATGCTCTGTAGAGAAATACATCCCTTTCAATCTTCAAGTCTGCAGTTGATGGCTGCAAGGTAAATAAAGAGCTCTTATAGAGTAAATTAATGACCTGTAGGAAAGCTTCTAATAACTGCTGACCAATGTTAAGAAACCTCCAACATGCATTGCTCCAAAGTAACAACGGCAGAAAAAATAAATGCCGAAGAACAGTGTCATCAAGTTTGCTGATCATATATTTGCAGACCTGGCCATAAGCAATTTTAGTGGCGCGCAGTAAATCACTCGCCTCGCTAACCTAGGCGCTTGATTTCAAGCTTTTGATATTGCTCTGTATAAGAGGGATTTTAGAGGTTAAGAACGAAGAAACGAGTGTTTAAGCACTTGGCCCCACTTGGTAATGCAAACAAGACTGGAAATGCGTTGAAATAACAAGATTTGATTATATTTTGAACGGTAACAGCAATACAAACTATCGTTTTTTCTTCCGTGTTACTGTACATTCTTTGTCCAACATTCGTTTTTTAGGCCATTTGATGACCACTACTTTTCAATCATTAAGTTACTCCGTAGCCGTATAACTTTTAGCAGTCCTGGAATGAAGAGGAATTGAATATCTTCAAGCCTTCCAGATCAAACCACCTTTACATGTTTCTCATAAATCGAACTTATGATCAAACACTGGACCATACATAGTCAAGCAAGGTTCTTAGATTTAGGAGACATGTCCTCCAACTGCAACTTTAGTGGTTTTGGTTGCCATGTGGTTTGATCTTCCCGTTTTATCAGAATGATGATATTGTGTCAGTCATTAGTCATTATCATACAATGCTTGCCAAAAGTCCTTGGAACACTTCGGCCATTTCTTGATAATGACACACTTTTCCGCAATTCTATCAGTACAAATTAGTTGAGGCACCCCCTATACCCCCCCCCCCAAACAATGTTGATTTACAAGGTTATTGTCCTAGCATTTCATCAGAGTGGCGAATCGCCGTGCCATCCTTATTTTATCGTCACAGAACAACATTGTTCTAAGGGGGAGAGGGGAAAATCGCATAACAAGGCAAAATTAGCTGAGGTGTTCCAAGACTTTTGGCAGGCATTGTCTGAATTTTATTTTGATAACGGCGATGTACAAGGAAACAGACTTAATGCACCTTATGGTTTTCGATGGTGCTGATTTCATTGGTGACCATGAAAAAGCCGTATTTTATGTTCATGATGTCATAATTGGCAATTGAACATATTGCAAGTGACTTTTATGCAGCGTGGCAGAACGGACTTTGGCGTTGCACAAGCACGAAAAAAACACGAGAAACTCGTTGCAAAACTGGGAAATAAATGTTTGTCAGGAATCTTTCAGAATATTAAATGCTGCGAGTTAAGAAACCGTTTCTACAGACAGTATGAACACTTTTATTAGTCACGAAAGTTAGCATGCCGCAAGAAGCCGCTTATGTACTGACTGCTCCGCAGGGGAAAGAGCACTTTTCGTCACACGAATGAGATCACACCGTAATATCCACAATTTATAATAACCTAATTCCCAATTTTCTGCGTAATATAGGAAGAGGAGCCGACATATTTTGTTCCTAGTCGGTGTACATCATTCATCTTTTCCAAATGTACGACAACTTAGATTGGTTTCTTGCAAGATAGAGGAGAATTTTCAACAATCTTCACCGATCTTCACAGTTTACGATAAATTCAGAATAAAATTTGATATAGNATTTTGTTCCTAGTCGGTGTACATCATTCATCTTTTCCAAATGTACGACAACTTAGATTGGTTTCTTGCAAGATAGAGGAGAATTTTCAACAATCTTCACCGATCTTCACAGTTTACGATAAATTCAGAATAAAATTTGATATAGTCTAAATTCATTCTTTTAAAATATTGTAAACTGTGAGCCTTTTCTTGATTCTCTCCATAATACTTGGTCCAGTCCACCCGAGAGTAACAACATTAGTTTACCTCAGTATGGTACACCTCTCAAGTAAGTTAAGTCCAGTTCGCTCAACATTTTGGCATGTTTTTCAACGATTTAAAATATTGTAAACTGTTCAGCATACGATCAAAATCAAACTCATTTTCCTACCGAGCCGTGCGGAGATTCTATAGTCATTGTTTTGACTTGTTGACGTAGCGTCGCCTATTGTCAGGCTGCATTGTTTTACCCGCATAAATTGAAAGGCATTAGAAACGATAAGATGAACATGTAAATTGGCTTGTTGTTGAGAATTGACTGGAAATTGCACGCAAAGGGAATCAGAATGATCAGCTTGTAAGACAAACAGAAATATATTTGACCTTTATTGATCAACTTTATTGTTGATATCTCTGAAAGGAGACAACAGTACATCTTGCAATGTTTAAAAGGGTCACGTTTCGGTGATTGTGATCTGTGTCTGCCAAAAATTTAAATGATGCTATTGCAAATAATAGGTCAGTAACAATTCTTAGCTATACTAGAGCGTTTCTTCATGATCAAAACCACTAGCGCTAGCAGAGGAGTCGATGGAAATAACACCGGATCACCATCAGCAACATTTTGAGCGACAGCCTCGTTTCCATGTATGATACATTCACCCACAATTTGGCGATGCAAAGATGTAAAGTTGATGTTTCTTTTCGTAGAAGGACCCGTACACTAATAATCTGTCATTCTAATCCTATTCAAGTCTAAATAGCTGGATACAGTGATTATTTGGTAGGATCCTAAGTGTACTATCACACTAAAATCAATGAAAATTTATAAAATTGTCAATTATGATGTCACAAGTATGGAATATAGACTTCTAGTTATCACCAATGAAATCAGCACCATCAAAAACCCAAGGATGCATAAACTTGTTATCTTGTAAGTCGTCGTTTCCAAAATAAAATTCAGACAATGCTTGCCAAAAGTCCTTGGAACACTTCGGCTATTTCTTGATAATGACACACTTTTCAGAAATTCTATCAGTACACATTAGTTGAGGCACCCCCTACCAGTACCCCCCCAAACAATGTTGATTTGCAAGGTTATTGTCCTAGCATTTCATCAGAGTCGCAAATCGTCGTGCCATCCTTATTTTATCGTCACAGAACAACATTGTTCTAAGGGGGAGAGGGGGAAATCGCATAACAAGGCAAAATTAGCTGAGGTGTTCCAAGACTTTTGGCAGGCATTGTAGATAGGAAATAGCAAGGATTGAGCGAAGCGAAGGATTAAGCATCAATATCGTATTTCTTTTAAATAACAAACCAATTGAGTGATTTCCTTTCCACAAAAGATGTCAGATGGCAACAATAAATACACCTGTTCCCTCAACCATAAACGACAAGGTGCGTGATTTGAAGGTAAAGTCTTTTTCGGCGCGCGACAGATCACGCATCTCGAGACCATGAGGTGCGTGATGAGGCGTGCGCCTCAAACGGCCAGGTCTGATTTGTTACCTTTTGATAAATAATAATCTTTGCAGTGCAAAGTTTACTTTTATCTAATCAACCATCTTGTGTAACAGTAGCCCCAAATCTTAAAAGTCTATTAGGCTTTTGACAGCAATCACATCCTGTCAATGGAAAAAAAATTTTTGTTGTCTCAAATTTAACAAATTTAACTGGAAAAGCTAACCACTGCCCAAAGTTTTATAGTTTTTTTGCAGATAGAAAAATTTTTCTTGTTAGTCATTCCTAGACAGAAAAGTTTGCCTTTTTCGTGTGCAAGTTTAATGGCATAAATAAAAGATTCGCGGTGAAATTAGCTGTTAAAAATAATAGAAACATGATGTAATCTTTTGTTGTTTAACAAGTAATGCTCAGCCAAGATAAAAATGCAAAATTTTTGCAAGTCATAGTGCAAGTATTTTGTTAGGTAAAACAAAGTTTTTATATCATATATATATTCATATGCTATGTCTATGACCAAAAAATAGCACAAAATGTCAATATTAAATAAAATGCAAGCATGTTATTTCTATTCAGCTGTAGCAGAATTTTTACTCGATTTAAAAATTGGCAAAATTATCAAACCAGTGAAACTAGTTAATGGCAGCGTTACTTCGACATTCAATACAATTTACATGTACGATTATACCCACCATTATCTTATACTTTTTGGGCCTAAATTTTAGTTCTTGCAATATAACCCCCAAAAACATCTAATCTATGAGTCTACAGCTTTTTGACTTTCCCAGTCTCTTTCAGTTACCTTTACTCGTTGTGCTTCATTGATACAATGTTGATAATTGCCAATATAGAATGAATTTCTGACTTCAAAGAGTTCATCCACGTCACCAGCAGCGGCCATCTTGCTTCCTTTCCTTCGAATGAGTTTGAAAGTGAGGTTGTTCCCTGTTCCCTCCTTCCCTCCACCTCCAAACCTCCAACACATTTGCTGTGACGTGTGTTTTGATTTCTGAATTTGGCTGCATATGCACCAAATTTTGATTGTCCGACAAACAAGAAACTTCTCCGACAATTGAGCCAATCAAATTGCGTAAAACAACAACACAACGCAAAAAACCTTTTTTGGCCATGTTTTTGTTCACCACCTTTTGCAGTACCAATTTCTGCAGTAGTGAAATTTAGATTTTCAGATATGGATATGTAGCAATAGACGATTACGGAAAAGATGGCGTCGGGGGTCATTTGACCAAGATGCATTGCGTTTGATGATCGAATTTCTATAGAATCACTGTTGATTCCATTATAGAACGCAATGCATCTTGGTCAAATGCCCCCCGACGCCATTTTTTCCGCAGTCGCCTATTGATCTCGAGATTTGGAGAAACTACAATCGTATCTGCAGAGCGATTCCGCTTAAAAAACTGAGTCCTTTTTTATGAAAAATTTACTTGTAATCAGTATCGATTGAAAAAAGGCTCGTTTTCATTGGGCCAAAAGAAGAATTTATCTCGGGATTTATCTATATCACTAGTAACGGATATGGTGTGCCAATTTGATTAGGAAGAATCTTAGGATGAAGGTGTTGTGGCGGCTGGCGCAGTGGTGCACTTTGCAGCCAGAACAGTCAGGCGGACAGGGTTCGATCCCAGGTAGAGCCCCACCATTTGAGCGTCATGACAAGGGGTCGCGGACTCGATTAAGTCTTCTCTACTTCTGCGATCCCAGCGCTTGGCGCTAAAAACGCAACTTCACCTCTACCTTCCCATATTTCCACCAACGCTTGTTTCATACTGCAAATATCTGAAGTTCCAGAATAAAATTTAATAAATCTTACAATATATAAAAACAGTCTGACCAGAGACATGTGCTATGAAATTTTTCATAAAATACATTTTACCAAAAACTTAGCTAAAATAGTTTAAAATAGTGTGAACAAATTCAAACATAATTACAATTCATAAGTCAAATACGGTATTAATCTAAGTTCTAATGCATGTGAAACTAATACTAATTCTCAATATGTACATTGCATACTACCAAAAGATGTTAAATTTCGTTCAAAGTTCAAATCATTATCTTAACTTTCGCTGATTTCTTAGTCTATTCCTTTGAGTCAAGCTCATTAACTTCAAAATAGCTCAGGATTAACACAGCGCAAATCCTCATCAAGAGCTTTAATTTTTTTGCTTGTATGGCACAATACCTTTTGGTCGATCAATCAATCAATCAATCAATCAATCAATCAATCAATCATTCAATCAATCAATCAATCAATCAATCATTGGCTCAAAACACCAGTGACCGAAATCAATCAATCAATCATTCAATCAATCAATCAATCAATTAATCAATAACTATTAAGGTTCTAAATATTTTAGCGTACGAGCTAATTGGGGACAAAAGCATAATTTCTTGTGGCAAAAATTTAACGTACATGATAAAGTAAAATGTTGCTGATTTTGAATATCAAATTTTGAAGTGGCAAAAGCAAATTTCGCTGATTTCAAAGATCAACTTGGCGCAAAGCCATGCATTCATTTCATAAGGTGTATTTTTAAGCTGTTTCTTTGTCTGTGAAGGGGACTTGCGGTGGTCCAGGATTTCAAGAGTTCCATTTGAATGTCTGTATTGATCTTGGAGGAACCTTCCACACAAATTCACCAAATCCCTCTTCTGAAACTTGCACCATAAAATACTCTGGCTGTCGATTCAGAATAATAAGAATCCTTGCTTTACTTGGTGTCACGAAGGCAATATATTCGAGAGATGTCTTGCGATCAACTTTGGTTGAAACTCTCACAGATCCAGGTTCTACGAATCGACTGAAATGTCCCATGTGGTAGAATGTGGGCTGCAGAAAAAGATGAGAGTTTTGTCAATCAGTTCATTGGTTTTTACTAACTTTAATTTTATTCTTAGGTTCTTTTTAATTAGACATTGTTACTGCTGATGTCTCAAATTAAACGATTTTCTTTACTTTTTATTTAAGCAGATCAGGTTGAAAAAAATGGAGTTGACTTGGATCCCAAGCAAAATTTTATCACTATGGTCTGTGCTGTCTCAAATAAGATGCCACTTGAAAATGCCAGAGAATAACAACAATAGACCTTTTTACTTGCCAGAAAAGGGGCTTGGATCGAGCGTCCAAATCTGGTAAATTTTGTGAAGGAAAACAAAATCATGACCCCCGTTCTCTGTAGAAACACTGCTAGCTGTGGCATGAAGTTGCTTCGGATCTCAAAACACTTTGAGAGAGTTAATCACAGATAACTTGGCTCAAATTGAGTTACGAATGTTACAGTTTATACACAGGCAAGTTTGATTTGCCTTCTGACCTTTTGCTCGTTGTTTTCGTTCATTGTTAGCTGATTTTGTTATGCAACAGTCTAGGCCCATATTTAATCAAAACACGGCGATCTCTCGGCAAATCTTTTTCACCGTTTAAGCATTTTGAGGTCTTCCACTGATTTGTTGTGCCCAAATTCTTTCGATAGGTGTATGCAGTTGTCTGTGTTTTCTCCTCTACGTTTTGTAATTTTATCAATAATAATATCAAAATAAAGTTTCTTTTCATTTGAATACGACGGTTGAAAACAGCAAACTTCGAATCGCTAACTCGCAAAATGAAACCCTTGCATGCTCGAACTTTTGTTCTGCAACTTTTACACAGCAAAATCAGCTAACAATGAACTAGGACCAACCATACACCACTCGACGAAACATCACCTACAATCGTGGCCAAAAGTTATTGGACGATAGATCAAAGCCTAGGGTTTTGAAGATAAAGCCCCCTCCCCCTCGAAATCATTGTTGTATTTTTCCATCAACAACTGCCTTTGAACTTATTTTACTGTCAATCTGTCCCAACAACAATGACTCGGGGGGAGGGGGCTTTATCTTCAAAACCCTAGGCTTTGATCTATCGTCCAATAACTTTTGACCACGATTGTAGGTGATGTTTCGTCGAGTGGTGTATGGTTGGTCCTAGTCCAGTTTGAGAGATGAGAGTTAACCCTGTTTTCTCTTCTGTTTTGCTTTGCGTTGAACTTTGCTTTATGTTTTAATCTTGAGAAGCTTCGTGCGGCAATGAAGTTTTGAAAAGAAAGACATGCAAATTCAATATAAGATTGTGCAAATATATGCCATCAAATGAAAAGGTCGATAAGATTTATAAAAGCTACGGAACTCAAAATCTATTCTGAACAGTGAAAAGCACAGGAACGACAATTTCAATAAGTATATGCTCTTAAATTGTCACTCTCTTAAATTCAATCACATGACCTTCTATGGAACACCCGCTACATCAAAATACCTTAAAAGCATTGTAAGCGCTCTGGTGCAGTACAGAACAGAGAAATTTTCGTTTCAAACACAAAATTGTGTTTTCTCCGAACTGAGAGTTAAGTTGTTTACCTGTTTATATATCACGTGATTGTCAAAATCAGCAATGATTGGTGCATCCACGAAATTCTTTACCCAGTTAGGACCTCCTCTCATATTCAAAACGAGGTTCCAATCAGTCCAGCCAACTGACCAATGATTTAGATCCTATTCAAAATAAAACAATATAACAACGTTTTATTAAACAGCAGCTGTAGAGATAGATCGACTCTGTATTTCTAAAATTCTCGATTATTTCAAAAATTGAGCTAATTATATTACTTTAGTATCTTCTTCCTGAACATTCTAGTCCAAACTTTGTTTGAAAAAATTCAAACATTCATCATGACTATTCAATATGATTTGCATGTCGTCGCACAAAAAATCAACTAGCGGAGATAAATTGGACGAAGTTGTCCAAGCTTTACTTCTATACCGGGTGTCCCAAAAAAAAACGCTACAGATTTGATCTGGGCTAGCAACAAGAATTTAGGTCGAATAAATCCCTAATAATTTTTGAAGTAATACCGATAGTTAACTTGAAGATAAATACCTTGTTTGTTAATATTGGTGCATTGAGAGTTGAAATATTAATCTTGAAAGTCCACATTTTCTTCCACCTCCCAACCAGAGGTTTTTGGGTTTTGGCCTAAACTGCAAACCCGCTGTTTTGGGGGAATCTCCTGAATCATAGAAATCATAGTAGTGGCACACATTTCATTAGAAATTTGAAAGCTGAAATTGACAAACATGTCAATGCACATAGTCACAAAAGAATATCTTTCTTCAATCAACATACACCTACAAAAACACAAATCCAAGCACGAGAGTGAGCATTCTTAAGGATCTTATCCATGGACATTTGTTCTCTTGGGTATATATATATACGATTGCCTGTTTCGTAATAATTCCAAGATGGATGATATAAATGCATTTTTTTTATTTATATATCATCTAAAAAATTACAATACATATTACCTACCCTACTTACAAAATTACTATACAATACTACTGGAACGATACCCCGAGGAGCAAAAGACTATGACTACCCCGAGGCCATTTAGACATAGAGATAAAAACTACTCTGGTCTGTCTCAAATTACATGCCACTACAATTGTCTGCCATCAAATTGACTTAGATGTTTTGGATGGGTAATTTTGGGCATGCATTTCATCTAAGCAATTGGGGATTGCAAGAAATAATTTGTTTTTCACACCCAAGGGAACTATTTCGCTGATGAACATCTTGCATAAATGCATTTCATCTAAGCAATTGGGGATTGCAAGAAATAATTTGTTTTTCACACCCAAGGGAACTATTTCGCTGATGAACATCTTTTATTGGACACGATGATGTGATTTGAACTTTTTGTAGAATGAAGAAAGATATCTCTTCAGGACTAAATTCGTGAATCTGATTGACAAGTTAAGTTTTAGGTTTCTATTCAAATATGTACTAAAGTACGAGGCTTCTTGCTCCTATTTCCAACCTTATTTCGCTATGATTCAGGAGATTTCCCAAAACAGCGCGTTTGCAGTTTAGGTCAAACGCCAAAGCTCTGGTTTGGACTTTCAGATTAATGTTTCAACTCTCAAAGCACCAATATCAGCAAACAAGGTATTTATCTTCAAGTCTACCATCGAGGATTACTACAAAAATTATTATTGATTGATTCAACCTGAATTCTTGTTGCTAGCCCTGATCAAATCTGTTGCGTTATTTTTGGGACACTCGGTATATTATGTCGCTATTTAGGTTCGTATTTGCCAGTTCTTGAGCTATTCAATTTAGAAACATACTATGTACAGGGTGAATCAAAAAAGTATCGGCGTTTGAAAACTATATAATTACGAATAATCCACCAATATCATCGTCCTACCGGGTGAATAAAAAATGTATACCGGGTGAGTCAGAAAAAACGTGGGGCGTTTGGCGGGCTGTGAAATAAAAAGTATGTGGCCGATATTCAAAACTAAAATATTGATCTATCAGTCAAAGGCTAACTTAGATGAGAAAATTTGTTTGGTAAAATCATTCATCTTTAAGACCTAAAAATTAGAAAAAGTAGTTGTAGCGTTATCAGTTCAGTCAAAGAGCGAAACTACGACATGTATTGAGTCTACTATCAGCCAGTGTTTTGGTGTCCTACCGTCAAGTAGGGTGACTTTGGTCAAATTTCGATGTTTATTCTTCATAATTGAATTCCAATCAAAAATGAGAAAAAATAATAAAACTTTTCATGGGAGCATTGTGCATCAGACCAATCATATGCTAAAAGGAAACAATCTTCTGATTCTATTTTCCACTTCTTTTGCAGCGAGGTACAAGTCATCAAAGTCACCCCGCAGATGGCGTCACTTTGGTCAGTAAGTGGAACTCTATGGGAATTGTTGGTCAAAAATAAATTTTTGAGATAGCCAGTTATAAAATTTAGAACATGAGCACTCTTGCAATCTTCTTTCAAAATCCATATTGTTTTCAGCTAGAAATGCGAAGTAATCTGCATAAACTTCAAGTTCATTTAGCACCATTTTTTTGAAAGGAGGACATATTTGAATCTGTCGTCCGCACTTTAGTTTTGGTTGCTGGTGTGCAAACAATCAATCACATGAACCTTTATCACAGGGGATCCAGTCGTATCCCCTAGCGAGTTCCCTAGTTTTCGTTTCTTTGCTTCCCTGTGATCTGGATTATGAAAACATTTCATTTTCATTTTATAAAAAGCACGATACAATAATTATTACATTGTATTAAAACAACACCTGTGTAATTCGAAATTGGGTGACCTCATCTTTTGTAATGTGAGATCTTTGTTCTCATTGGTTGCGGTTGAACTCGCGGTGTTTTCAAATCCTGCGCGTCGTAACGGTGTTTAGAGAAAATTGTAGCAACAACAGCTTGACCGCAACGATGACGTAACCCAATCTCGAATTACACAGGTGTTGTTTTCATAATCCGGATCACAGGGAAGCAAAGAAACGAAAACTAGGGAACTCGCTAGGGGATACGACTGGACCCCCTGTGCCTTTATCATACCAGTTTAAACCCTCTTTGGTCAATGGGCCATAAAGTAGCGGCTGGTTTGACATAGAAAAGTTTAATGTTATAAAGGACTGAGTGATCAAAGTCACCCTCCTGATCAAAGTCACCCAGTTCATGGTACTGAAAGGTTCTGACCAGTTCTTCTAAAATTTCGCAAATAAATTTAAATGTTCTTTTTGTTGCCTCGAGAGATTAGAAAAAATGTAATTTTACAGAAATGAAGAAGTAAACCAAAAAATTACGTTGTCAGAATACCGTTGAAGATTACTGATTTTGTGACAGTGGTTGTGATGAGCACCTTTTTTCTGAACCTCGTTTCTCGGTAAAATAAAGCAAATAATTTACTGACTTTTTATTCAATAGGTGTCTTTAATGTTGTACTTAATGAAGCATAAATTTCATCGACATCTTGCATAAAGAAAGTGTTTTGGAAATTTCTCAGTCTCAGTCAGGGGTTACTATTTTGGCCCATCCGTTAATTTGTGGTTAATCTCTTCTCCACAGAAATAGATAGGCAGATAGGAAAGTTTACTGTGGTCACATGCATGTATTATCNAGATTACTGATTTTGTGACAGTGGTTGTGATGAGCACCTTTTTTCTGAACCTCGTTTCTCGGTAAAATAAAGCAAATAATTTACTGACTTTTTATTCAATAGGTGTCTTTAATGTTGTACTTAATGAAGCATAAATTTCATCGACATCTTGCATAAAGAAAGTGTTTTGGAAATTTCTCAGTCTCAGTCAGGGGTTACTATTTTGGCCCATCCGTTAATTTGTGGTTAATCTCTTCTCCACAGAAATAGATAGGCAGATAGGAAAGTTTACTGTGGTCACATGCATGTATTATCGGAAGTAGTTTGCATATGAGAGGAAGTTCAAGGTCTGGGAAAAATCTTCCTAGTCCAACAGTAGGTGTACAATTACATCAACGGCTTTTGGGTCTAGAAAATTGCCTTGGAGGGGGGCGAATGCAAACAATTTCACTGCTAGTTTAGGTGTAAAAAGTTTGTTATTTTCCTTGATACACAAACGTTAGAAGGAAAATGACTCTCGAGGAGAAAGAATATCGACAGGACAAATACAACTCAGTTTTTTGGATTTTCATGTTCACTGTCGTTATATTGGAGTTGGGATACAACCAATGGAGATTCAAAGAAATAAAGTTGGAAATAAACGAGCTTCGGAATCAGCAAATTCAAAACATGGATAAACTCAAGGAATATGACATCAACAACAAGATCACTGTACCAAAAGCAAAGGTTTTTGTGACTCCGAATTATGGCTCAAATCTAGAAATGACGAGAATACGAAGAAATGTTCAAAATGGAAATCTTCTACTTGATAGTCTTCGGGCTCTTGTTCAGGAAATGATTTCAAAGAACATAGCCAAAGGGAAGGTGTGCCATAACAAGTCTGTTGTCTGCATCAAAGGCGACAAGGGTGACCGAGGACCAAAAGGGAAGGCTGGACATGTTGGCTCCAAGGGACGAAAGGGTAGTCATGGGGACATCGGTGCTCCAGGGTTGATAGGGCCTAGTGGTCCAAAGGGTCAAAAGGGTGATAGAGGAACTAGAGGAACGCCGGGACCATTTGGCTTCAAGGGACAAAAGGGCGATCATGGAGACATAGGGGCAACTGGAGCACAAGGTGCTCGAGGGTTGATAGGGCGAAGTGGTCTAAAGGGTCAGAAGGGCGAGCCTGGCGAAAAAGGCAGATCTATTGAGAAACCAAGGATTACATCCAAATGGCAGGTTGCCATAAGTAAACCTGAATCAACCAATTTCACATTGTATTGCGCAGCGGAAGGAAATCCCACACCAAAACTGAGATGGGACTTTAATGGGCCAAAAACAGATTCAAGGTACACATATCCATTCAAGGGTACTTTGGAAATCAAGGAGATACAAGAGAAAGACAGTTGTAGCATTAAATGTATTGCTGAGAACATATTAGGCGAAGCTGAAATCGAAACAAAACTAGATGTTCTAACGAAACCGAGCATCACGTTTATTGGCAGAAAAGTCTTAGCAACAGTTGGACTACCTGTAGCTTTTACATGTAATGCCACAGGGAACCCAGCACCGAACTTAAGTTGGAGAAAAGCCTTTGGGTTCTTGAGAGGGCAACAGATTCTCGCTAAAGATGGTCAAAGTTTGCAGTTAAAGTTGAACACACCTATAATTGAGGACAGTGGATATTATGTCTGTGTTGCGGAAAATGTGTTGGGGAAGGCTAACCAGTCAGTTTTGCTTGACGTTGATGTTGGTAAGAGAAGCTGTGATGCATGGCGAAAAAGTGGGTACACTAGAAATGGGGTGTATACAATAAACCCTGATGGTGACATACCCTTTAACGTGTACTGTGATATGACAACTGCTGGGGGAGGTTGGACAATGATTCAACGGCGTGTAAATGGAAAAGTCGATTTTTTTCGCAACTGGATTGAATATAAAAATGGATTTGGAAACTTGGAAGAAGAATTCTGGCTCGGAAATGACAAAATACATCGTCTGACAAAACAGAAAGATACGAAAATCAGATTTGATCTAGAGGACGTAGCAGGGGTAAAGGCATTCGCAGAATATGACACATTTTACATTGATGGGGAGGATAAACAATATATGGCACATGTCACAGGATATATAGGGACAGCTGGGGATTCTTTTGCTCACACAAGTGGATATAAGTTCTCCACAAAGGACAAGGATTATGATACTTGGTCCAAGAGCTGTGCCAATGTGTTTCATGGGGCATGGTGGTATGGGTCTTGCCATCATTCTAACCTCAATGGAAAATATCTCAACGGGCCACACAAGTCTGATGCAAATGGCGTGAACTGGTTACACTTTAAAGGGCATAACTATTCATTAAAGAAGACTGAAATGAAACTAAAGCCAAAGAAATGAGTTTGAAAATGAACTACCCTATATGTTAAGGGGATCGTTTGTTTGTTTTGAACGATAAATCCTATTAATTTGAGTTTACATTTTTAATCACGCAGATCTTTTAGCTATGCTACAAAAAAGTCTGGATCGAGCGAGATTTGTATACATGTTTATACGAAATCTTTCGCTTTTGTGCACATGGAAAATTTCCTCAGATTTCTACAAAATGTATAAATTTCGTTCTATCCAGACTCTTTTGTAGAATAGCTAATATGTTTGTTTGTTTGTCAACTGATCTTACATCGATTATTTACATCTAGCTTACTAACTATATACAATATACAAAGTAAACTAATCCAAATCGGTAGATAAATAATACATACATTTTTACAGTGTTTTAATAAGCTAAAGGTCTATTGGTCAGGTTTCATTAAATATAGTCTGTGCCTGCGAGCAAATGGTTTTCATAACTTTTTTCAGCTCAGCCAAACTATCCATTCGTATGGGACTCGTCAAGCTTCTAGAGGTGATTTGTTTCAAACAAGTAGGAATACAATACAGTATGGTCTCAGATCTATGCAGTACTATGGTTCAAAACTATGGAATATTATCCCAATTTATGTAAAAGTTGCCTCATCTATAGCTGTTTTCAAATCTAAATTGAAAGAATTTTGAATTAATGCCTATTTGTCTCAAACGAGATTGTTGTCTTCTGTTTGATTTAAATATTCTATTTTTGGGTCATCTGGTTTTGCTTTAAAAAAATTCTTTTTAGTTTCTTTAATGGGGGGGGGGCCCCTCTCTCGATTAGTTTATCTATTTTGAGGACTCCTCCTTAGACAATCATTCTAAATACATATTGTAATGTTGCCTTATGTGTTCACTTTAATTTTCTTTGTTTTTTTGTGTATAGATTTTAAATTGTCATGTATTAGAATTAATTGTTGTGTTGCATTTGACAATTTGTTATTGTATTTAGGATGATTGTTGAATGAAATGAAACTGATTCTGAAACTGTTAAATACCGTGCAGTGATTGGCGCTACAGAAAATCAAAACAGATCAGAAAATTAGTCCACAATTTGTGTATGTAACATTATGAGTCTTAGTTTGAGGGATGTTAGGGGCAATAATTAAGGAAGTAGTAGCAGCGATAGCTAGGACGAACGTCATAAGTCTATATGATTTATTTTTGAAACGCATACCTGCATGATAAAATGTCCATATTCTTCTCCTCGTTCCCAGCTCCCCAACAAAACTCCTCTGCCATCGGCGCCATAACCAGCACAGGCCTCAGTTGACAGAATAAACACATCCGGGAATGCATTATGTGCGTCATCGAGGAAAGATGCAGGAATCCAGGGATCCACGTACCAATGAACTCCGATCCCTAAAATATGGATATTCAATTCAATTCAACTTTTTTCATAGAATACAGGGCTAATGCTATTACAGGTATATATAAAAAGATCTGTATCCTATTTACACGGGATAGTAACGGATTTATTTGTAGGGCTAGACAGGATGAAAACAGCCCATTAAAATGGTACACGGGATAATATCTTCACTTAGTCTGTCCCCTAAAGAAATCCTCACAATCTTACCAGTCCTGCATCTACGTACCAGTCCTGGCAAAAGCACTTCTGTAAACTTCAAAGACTTTTCTAGTTGCTTTTTTAACAGATAGGGCATCATTTTTTTAATAGATTCTTGGACAACTTATTGTAAAAACAGTGAAAATTCTACGCTTGTATTGCATTTTCCCTTTTCCATTGTATTTTCTCGATTCTGTAGTAATGTATTGCTTGCAACATTGCTTAGACACAAAGGCGTACTGACAAACTTATCAATTTGTATGAAGCTCTTTTGAAAAGGCACAGTGCAGTATTATCAAACGCTTTTTTCGTGACTGTAATATTTGAAATATTCGCAACTTTCGTGCTACTTTGTATTTTTCATAAACCTTTTCTTAGATAAANCTTCAAAGACTTTTCTAGTTGCTTTTTTAACAGATAGGGCATCATTTTTTAATAGATTCTTGGACAACTTATTGTAAAAACAGTGAAAATTCTTCGCTTGTATTGCATTTTCCCTTTTCCATTGTATTTTTCGATTCTGTAGTAATGTATTGCTTGCAACATTGCTTAGACACAAAGGCGTACTGACAAACTTATCAATTTGTATGAAGCTCTTTTGAAAAGGCACAGTGCAGTATTATCAAACGCTTTTTTCGTGACTGTAATATTTGAAATATTCGCAACTTTCGTGCTACTTTGTATTTTTCATAAACCTTTTCTTAGATAAAGCTAGCCTGCCTGCAGAATATGCTACAAGGCAAGCGATAGATAATAGAATACATAAAACGCGTAAAATCTGGCGGGATAAAACTTTCAGAAACAAGGGTGCACGATTATGGACAATCTGCCAAAATCGATAAAAAACATAACAAAAATAAAACAGTTTACTACAAGCTACAAAGCGATTAGAATAGTCAGGATATCGGGACGGCATTAAAAATGTCGCGAATAAGTGCAACACTGAGGGCCAATGTAAAAGAGTCCGAAGTAAATAAAAGCTTTGCTCACCGGAAATATATTTCTTCGCATCTGGATCAGAGAGAATCGTGTTTGCCCAAACTGACACAAACAGTCTATTGTCATCTAGCATCATCAATTTGACATCTTTGTAGCCATTAGCAACAAGAGTAGGGCCTAAATCTTGTTTGACAAAGTCTCGTTCCATTTCAGCTGAGAAGCCCAAACATTGAAAGGAATATCTGCACAAACAGAAGCATTATGTTAGAATGTATACACTGCTGCATAGGCGGTGAATCTTTCCAAAACTTTAAAATTAATTATGTAAAATGTTATTGCACCATTCTTTCAAATGAATTGCTCGAAGGGAACATTACGCAATTTGCCATAATTCCAGAGAGAGCATTTTTGATATCATCTTTATTTTTGGAATTACAGCGTTTTTGTGTTTTATGAAAGGATGTACGAGATGAAGTATCTAAAACTTTGACAAACATTAAAAGCACCATAAATTCTGAACTGATTGAGGAAGATCAATATGACCAACACAAGAAAACCTCAGGTTTTGAAGGTCTACAAGATGGTAGCAAGCAAAAGTCTATAGCTTTTATGGTTTAAGATTTAGCAATTTGATGACGTCACAACTTCAAAACTAACAGACATTTTAAAAGATGCAGTAATTTTAGAAAATGAAGATTATATCAAAAATGCTCTTTCTGGATGGCAAATTACATANCGTTTGTGTGTTTTATGAAAGGATGTACGAGATGAAGTATCTAAAACTTTGACAAACATTAAAAGCACCATAAATTCTGAACTGATTGAGGAAGATCAATATGACCAACACAAGAAAACCTCAGGTTTTGAAGGTCTACAAGATGGTAGCAAGCAAAAGTCTATAGCTTTTATGGTTTAAGATTTAGCAATTTGATGACGTCACAACTTCAAAACTAACAGACATTTTAAAAGATGCAGTAATTTTAGAAAATGAAGATTATATCAAAAATGCTCTTTCTGGATGGCAAATTACATAAAGTTCCCTTGAAGCAATTCATTTGAAAGAATAGGGCAATCACATTTTACACAATTAATTTTAAAGTTTTGCAAAGCTTCGGCGCCTATGCTATCCACTGCGAGGGCCATATCTGCCGGAAACAAGGACAGATTTTGTAACAATAGCATCCGTTGCTTTCGATTGATACGCCTGTGCAGCGCGATTTCAATTTCAAAATAAAGGTTAATTAGTCAAGTCGTAAATGTAAATAAAGCAAGCTGCAAAAGACACTAGCCTATGTGGCTAACTAACTCGGACTGCATGCAAAAAGGGGCTTTTAAAAGAAGACATCAGCATATATCGGAAGAAAAGTAAACATCTAACGCTGGAAGTATATTTATGTAGTCGAAATCCCTTTGTTTGCAATTGTTAATTGTTTTGCACTCTCTTTGTACTGGCAAGTCAATAAAAGCAACTTTGCTTCAGCAGAAAAAATCTGACCTTGATCTTGCCGGATGACTAAAAAAGTTTATCCAATGTTTGAAAATCAAACTGCAGAAATCATTTAACTCACCTGAAAATCGTAATCAAAATATTGCAATTGTAAAAATTAATATTTCTAACTTATCCCCCTCTTTCTAATACGTCACCCGACTGAATACTGCGTCAAGACATTTTTTGGGACATATAGGAAAAATAGTTACCTTGGAGACAGGCCAGCACTTGGTTCATTCTCGACAGTTAGTCCCCAAAATTTAACACCACTTTTCTCATATTCTTGAAGAAACCTGACGAAATAATTCGCCCATGTTTTGTAATAAGGTCCACTGATGTTGCCGATTAATGTTCCAGGATGTTGCATTTTCTTGTTTGTTTTCATCCAGGCAGGTGATGCCCATGGGCTTCCAAACAATTTGATGTCTTTGTTTGCTGTCTTTGTGGCTCTTTGTATAGCTGTAAAGTAATAGGAGAGGAAGGTAATGATTAAAAATGATTTGACAATGAAAACAGAAGAAAATAAATATTTTCATAAAGTGCCCTCATTTTTTTTTAAAGAAACAGCTTATAAGAAAGGGTAGGCTCAATTATTTAAAACTTAAGAAACTACCCTACCTCATTTTTTTTTAAGAAACAGCTTATAAGAAAGGGTAGGCTCAATTATTTAAAACTTAAGAAACTACCCTACCTGAATTAAAAAAGCTAAGAAACTTTTGTAGTTTGAAACTTTAATTTTCCCAGGTCACTCGAAAATATTTTGACACTGTACAATAATATGATTTGACATTGGTGTGAGTGCAAATTACTGTATGTTATAACATGTTTTGAGATCCTACTAAGTAATCTGGAAGCCCTTCTAACAAAATTATGTTCGCTCTACACTTAGGGTATTAGCAATATAAGAAACACAGAAGAAACTTTTGGTAGCAAATTGGCCCTAAAATTTAAGAAACTGCCTACCAACCCCGGACCTTAGTTTCTTATAACAAAAAGGTTTTTGTAACACGAGTGTTGTTGTCATTCCTGAAAGACAGAAAGGCTGCAGATATTTTATCGAGGTTTCACAAGTTTTTGCATGTTCTTGGAAGGAACCTTTCTAAGAAAATCGCTCATAATTTCGGCAGCAAAGGTCCGATTTACCAGTTGATTGAGAAAAGGCATTTACCAATTTAAAAGAGAATGGCTGCAACGTACAGCATTTAAAACAGGCAACAATTTCCCCACTCACCTATGTATAAGATTCGAAAAACACTGCTGGAATATCTGTGATCTCATGACTCGTAATTCAAGATTCATAGCATAGCACTTGTCTGAAACTACCCCAATCCCAGTAGGATTATTGACAGAGAAATGAATAAAGGTACTTCTCAGGCCCCGTTCACACTGCTCTGTTTTTGTACGAAAACGGAGAGAAAAGCATCGGTTTGTGTGAAAATATTTGCACTGATCCACACAAAAACGGCACAAAAACGGAGGTTTTCGACAACGCTGTCAAAAGAAAATATCCACAAAAACAGCGGTTTTTGGAAACGCTGCAACATTCAACAACAAAGATTCACAAAAAAAGACCAATGTGAACCCACAAAAACCGATATATTTTTCACTCCATTTTTGTAATTGGGTGGATCAATATGAAGGGACAAAAACGGATTTTTTTAACTCCGTATTTGCACAAAAACGCAACAGTGCGAACAGGGCCTCACTCAGACATTGTACCATGCATTTATGTGAAAACTCAGATAATGCAAACGCTCAGCACAATGACAGGTTTGACAAAATTGAATGTCGGGAGAACAGCCATCTCATAAATGTTTGTTGTTTGCAAAGATTTAAAGTATATACCTGGTATTTTGTATTTGATATCTTCTGTGACAAGCTTAAAATTCTTCAGCTCAAAATCCCCATCAACATCGTCGTATGAGTAAACATGAGTAGAGAAATCACAGCTTGCCATTGGTACTCGTCCAACAGTATAGCCAATGCCATTCTTTGAATAATAAGCATCAAATACCTTTTGCTGAAGAGGTTCACTCAAATTGAAGATATTTATCGTTGCAGCATCTAAAAAGGAATCCAATGAGTCAAAGGAACAGTATCTGGCATTGATCTGGAAGCACATTTTCAATGTTTAGATTTTACTACCAAAACGAAACATCTATCGTAGGCCTTGTGAGAAAGAAAAATACATGTGCTTGACAATTAGAGCACCTTCAAAAATTCCAGGTTCTTGATTGAACACCAGGAAACAAGTTAAACCTGAACATTAAGAAATCGTCGTTGATATACTGTACAACACAGCAAAAAGACAACACGAAATGACAAGAATAGGCCAAATATAAGCAGAATCATTGCAGTGAAAGGTACATGCATACTCACGGTATTAAAAACGCTATCAACCTAGGCGCTCACTTTATTGAGCTCCTATAATTTTCCATGCACATGTGGAGGCGCTTGATTGAGCTGGAACATCTCACCTTGCAAGGTCTGCTATCTGAGCTACAATAGTAGTTTAATTTGCAAACTCTGTGAGTTATGAGCCCCAAAAGTTAAAGTTTAATAAAATCTTTTGGAAATGTTAAATGATGTATTCTTGCTGTACAGGTTTTTATTTTTGTGTTTGTGCATTGCTAGCCTGTGCAGAGCACTGAACATATTATGTTCATTTTCAATTACGCCTCAAGAAAATGAAAAGCAAAATAATTAATTTACCTGTAAATGCTCCTCCAAAGCCAAGGATACTTTGAAAGTGAATTGAAGCATTAATTTGAATCTTCAAATTTACTGCCACACTGGGACTTCTTTCATTTAATTTTTGTATGGTTTCATTGAACCTCAGGCCATCCTTTGTACTGGTGTAAACAACAAACTGTTTTGCTTCTAATTTTGGGCTGGCTCCAAATTCATCACAATATGATGCATTGCAAACACAAACTATTGATCCATGACCAAAGTTTTTTGGAACGCAAGGAGAAGATGAGGAAAATGATGTCAGTAATGCTGATGCAATGAAGATGCAAAGCAGATGATAAAGATGTTCAGCCATTTGTTAATTTCTCTTGTGGTCAATAAACTCTAGAATGGAAAAGAATATACTAAAGAGAGCGATTCTAACAGCAGCATAAAACCTAAAAACTTCCTGGGGTTTAGTGTTTTGCTTTGGTACAATATCTTATATATACTGTTGATAAGATATACCAGAAGGGTTACTTTTGCTATACACATTACAAAATGCTGGACTGTAATTTTTTGCAATTTTATTTTTAAAAGGGCAGTTGGACGTGAGGCTGCCCGGGACATTTGAACTGCAAATGCGTTAGGCTAAGCATCGACTCATCAATGGAGCATTTTACAAAGATAATTGCATATCTTAATCTCTCTGCATTAAAGCTGTTCTTAGTAATCTTGCGAATTGAATTGAAAAATATTGTTCGTCTATGTTAATTTCATGTATTTGCTAAGCTATTTCGTCGATTGCAAATGCCTGAAAATGGTAAATTGCGATCTTGTCCAGAGGAATATTGAAGCTGCAAAGAGAAGATCGAAGCTGGCACGAAACCCACCAAAGAACATTGTTTTTGAGTCAGATTTATGGTGCTTGGTAAGACTGAAGGTCAATGGAACCTTCTCGAACAATACTGGATAAGCTACTCAATTATTTTGGTAGGAATTACAACGAAGAGAAGGTCATGTAAACATGCTTTGGCATTTCCTACACCAGGGTGGAAAGTTCGTTTTGCTACGCCAAAGTTTTACGCCACGCCAATGGTTTAAAGACAATATTAGACCTATTGTTTACCATTGTTCCTTATGTCGCTCCCTGCCATAGATATTTGGCGTAACATACACGTGTTCCTAAATGGGGCCTAAACTTNCATGAAACAAATTTAGTAGTATCTTTTCCTGCTCCATTCGTAATCGTTAAATAATGAACAAAAAGTCCACACAAAAAACCTGCAAAAATTGATGCTTCAAATCTTTAAATGCCTTCCACAAGAAAATCCATCATTCATGTGGACATTCTTCGAAAGAAAGGACATGATATATGAGCTACGAACTAAGAATCGCTTGCAATTACCAAAAAGAAATGCAAGCACATTCAGAAATAATTCACTTGTATTGTATTCAAAGGAGCTCTGCTTTGGAACACTTTACCTGATACTATAAAAAATGCAAACTCAGCAGCAATATTTAAAAGAATGACCAAAGAATGGAATGGGCAAAATTGCACAGTTAGAAAAAAATAGTTGATAGTGAGGATCCCAAATGAAGTTTTTTGTAATTTTTCTTTGTATGTAGATAGTTGGTTTGAATTAGTTTATTACTATATATTGTACCAACTGTAAATAATTTGATAATAATAATAATGATAATAATAATAACTTTTTTTTCAGAAATCAAAAGACGTCTTTCAATTACATCCTGTTTGATCCAAGAGTCACAGGAAATCTTCAAGAAAAGGCAAAAACCCTCAGTGAAACTGAAATATTCCGTTGTTTTGTCCGGTCCATATTTTATGTTGGAAAAGGAAAAGAATCACGGCCGTATGAACATTTGCTTGATGCTGTGAAAATGAAGAAGAAAAACGATAAAGCAGCCAAGGTAATGTTGGAATATTTAACCATCAACAGTCATTGCTGTTTGAAGTGTGGGCTACGTAAATTTCCAGCATCTTGTTAAAGGACAATTCCAGGGTTTGTAAAATTAAAGTTGGAAAACAAACTTACCATGCCCTGAATCAAATGACAAACTTTTTTCCGCATTAAGACTTCTGATTCATCTGTCAATTCAATAAATATCTTCGTAATTTAGGCCAAATGTTGCCACGATCGGTCTCCATTTTGCCACTAGTACACGATAAAGAGGCTAGTCACGATTCAGAGGCAAGAAAACAATAGGGCAGCCTCGTTCCCAGAGGGCTTTGAGATGACGTCAGTTCGCAATGGTCACTTTTTTATGACGTCACTGAGCAGTGGTCTCTTTTTAATACGTAATTTCGCAGAGAAAAGAGGAAAAATAGTGGGACAAAGTACGATACACCATTCATAACAGCATAATCCTTCATTTTATCATCAATTATACCAACCCCGGAATTGTCCTTTAAGTTGCACTGAATAATTTTAAGATTCTTCTTAGTTCGTTTCCGTTGGTTGCATGTGATTGAAAGGTACTGCATTTATCATTTGAGTCTCCACTCTCCAGAGTAGCAGTGGCGTTCAAAGTACCTTTTTGCAATTTGTGACCTGGTCAACAAGAGCAGATTTTGTAACAATAGCGAAACTCGCCTTTGATTGACACGCCATTTCAAAGCGATTAGCGATTGCAGACAAAGGGATTTCAACAGTCGAGTAATCAAGCCAAAATTTAAGCAAAGCAGATCGCAAAAGTTGCCCTGAAACATAGGTGAGAACCTGAGTCGTTGCGCACGCGAAAAGGGGTTTTTAGAAGAAGAAATGAGTATATAT
The DNA here is from genome assembly GCA_004194415.1 of Aurelia aurita. Lineage (NCBI taxonomy): Eukaryota > Metazoa > Cnidaria > Scyphozoa > Semaeostomeae > Ulmaridae > Aurelia > Aurelia aurita. The sequence goes on from REGM01000044.1 coordinate 774,991, forward strand.
CGAAAGAAGAAGAAGGATACATCTAACTTCTATCACCTAAATTTCATTTATTTAATTCAGAAGCCCTTATTATTATTTATTGTTATCAATTTCTTTTTCGTTGGCTTAAAAGATACGATAGCTAAAACTAGTTAAAAATAGATCTACAAATATTACATAAAAGAGGTAGATAAAATATTTACAAGTCATCAAAAGTACACAATATAAAAACAGATATCTGAAAACATTTCTTATAAATAGCCCAAGTTCGGAATAAAAATGAGACACAACTTGCATGGACAATTTTCTCCGTACCAATCTTTTATGTTTGCTTTAAACTGAGAAAGGGATTCTTTCATCCATAAATCTTTGAATTTATTGTTTATATAGCAAGCGATAGTATTGAAGATAGTCAGCATAAATTTTTAGTCTGCTGTTTTTACTGATGTACATAAGCGTTTCCTTCCTACAATATCAGTACAATTTTCAGTGGTAAGGAAAGGTTAACAACTGACTTGAAAATATTTTCTTGGCATATGTCCAACAAGGCCCGAACCACAAATCGTTTTCAGTAATATTATCTGTTTCACTCCATGCATGAACATTTTTTCTTTGAAGGTATTGTCTCCGAATCTTTGATGTGAATTGTATGTCTTGTTTTCATTCAGTTACATTTTCTATGAATGGTTTATATGATGGATAATTTGGAATCGTTTATTTTTTATGAGAATAAACAATCTTTGTAACTTATTTATATTTCTTTGCAGGCGAGTGATAAACTGAATATGATTCTGAATATCTGGCAAGCTGGTTATGGTGTTGTATCATTGCATCTTTTTCATAGTGTAATACCAGTTGAGGCATATACTCGAGAAGCATGCATGATCGAGGCTATGGGTGAGTAATGAATAAAAGCATTCCTTCCAGTTGGAACATACTTATCCTCACTCGGAAACTGAGCATTAAGGGTAATGTGTCCATATATAAGGCCAGCGTATACCCAACCTGTCAACATCTGTCAACATCCATCAAATTCTCGGCAAATGATTGGTTCAAACTGATCACATGAATAGAGAAAATTGCTGTAAGCAACCTTTTGTGATCACAAAATGATAAAACGTCACAGGCAGTGGGAACAAAGTATTCTTAATCAGTCCCTTGTTTTGTGGAATGTCTGTTTGCTAGATTTCAATAGCAGTCGCAAAAGCAACCTTTTATGCGTGATTGAAAAAATTTTTAGTTGATCACATGCCTTCCTCTGGGAGACCTACTTGTATGGACTCATTACCTTTAAGGGCCTGATTACAGAGTTTTCAACCCCGAGGTTGAGTTTCAACTCACCTAACCGAGTTGAAATAAATTTGCTATTACTAGACCGGAGGGAGAAGGAGGTGTATTACCACCGGCCGAGAGATTTTATGGGATGTGGTTTTTCTGGGGAAATTTTGGGCGTAGATTTCAAATCCGGATGGTGATCAGGCGGGGGAGGGGGCGTTTCTGAGATACAGGGGGGAATAGGTCGTAATTTTGAGAAAATGAAGTGATACTCATTTTCTCTGTTTAGCACTCATTTGTTCTAGCTAAATCAGCACCTAGTGTTCAGAAGGAAAGGGCTCTCTAATTATTTAGTAAAAATTGAAAATCGGGGGAGGGGGCGGGCGGAAATATTTTTTGGGGGGAATATTATCTTGTACTAACAGATATGAAAAGTACCTTTTAAGTCAGTTTTTACGATCTTATTACCAGGATGCAGCGATTAGTCCTCATCTTCATCAGATGAATCTAGAAAAAGTTCATCACAATCTCTTTCCCTTTCGTCATTATCGGAAGAGATAAGCAGTTCAGCAAGGTCGTCGGGATATGCTTCAGAAATCCAGTCAATTTCTAGGTCTTGGTTCAATCCGTGATTTCTTGGGTCATCAACATCCATCAATGGATCAGATGCTTGGCGCCGAATTCTAGCAACGTAATTAGCCCGCTTGATGTGCCTCTCGAGACTTGTACTACAAGGTGGTAACAATGACAGGTCTACTATTTTGCTGTCCCTAGAAGACTTTCACCAGAAAATTTTCCTGCGAGCTACATCAACTGAGATTGTTCTTTTTTCGCCATAAAGGTGGCACACATACTTGTTAAGACCAGCAATAGTTTGCTCAGAGACTTCCATCGTTGTACCCAGATTGCTGAAAACCGTTAAAAACTCCTGGCTATCTTGCACCAGTTTCCAGCATGCTTTCTTGCCCTTTCGTAGAAATGATGAGACATAATCACTGCCGGTGAAGGAGTGCACACGAAGCAGTGCTTGCTTCTGCTGATTAGTGAGATCACAAGCATATAAATCCAGCAGCCCCCTGCTTTTACCCGTTCCATTGTCGATGACGATTCTTATATTTCTTTGCTCATTAACTAATAAGATTATTGGAATGTCTATGTCCCCAGAGGAAGAGCGCAACAAATGTGTACTTTCCTGGTTGGTGTTGCTTTGTGATGCATGATTGAGCAGGTAGCATACCTTGGTGTCTGCCTCCTCGTGATTTGTATCTAATTCCGGAACAGAAATTGACTGATTACATGTAATCCTAGTGCATTTATCTTTTCTTGCAAAATAGATAACTCTTTGACCAATACTCATTCTTTCTTGTACCCAAACCTCTTCGATTAGCTCAAGCAATCTCTCCTTGTTGTCCCCATTGCTAAGAAATTTCTTGAAATCTGAAGGGACTCTAATGTCTGGTGTCTTGATGATGAACTTGTCAGCTTCTCCTCTGAATTGCCTTTCTGCATTCTTTATTGAGACTGCTTGGTAGCAGTCACATGCAGCGTAGATCGAGGTGAACTGACTTGGAATATTACGGAGCAACTTTCTCACAAGATCCCGAAAGGTATTAGGTACAACACCAATTGAACGCACTGCAGCAATCACATCAAAAAAATAAATCTTTGCCTCATCTAGCGAATCAAGTTCTGTCACAATGGAAGAAAGTGCCGCATCTAGCAACTTACTCTTGGCTGTTTTCCTCCGACTACCATCGCAAGTCGCCAACGAGAGTGGTACTGGTGCTAAANCTGGTTAATTCGACAAAAAATGATGATAATACTATTACTGTCCCTGAGGACGTGAAAGCGTTAGATGCTGAGGAATTGAAACAAAGGCTTGTCAAAGCTGGTGAAAAACCGGGGCCTATTAATGATACTACGAAGAATATTTACATGAAGCATCTTGCGAGAGTTGAAGCTGGTGTCGTCCAGAAAGGAGCTGTAAGTAGGCTTTATTTGTTACCGGGGAGGGGGTGGAAGACATTTTCAAACATTCGATGGAATTTTTGTCCCCCCTCTCTCATTTACCTGAAAATGTTGGTCCACCCTCTGACATTGCAGACAATATTTTCAGCCCCCTCCCAATATAAACATATTGCAGTACTACTGTACTGAAATTTTGCATCAGATAAGTCAGTCAGCAGACGGCCTTGAATCTCCTTTGCAGCTTCATCATTATATTGTTCCGCAACTTGAAGTATGACGGTCTATCAAAAAGTTGAAATTAACATGATTTACCTACTATTTTCATACCCCTGCTTTAAGATGTGCTTTACTTTTTGTCCGCCCTCTCTTTGAGTAGGTAGAATTTTGGTCCCCCCTCCCAGATGTCTTCCATCCCCTCCCCTGGAAGAATTAATGGCCGGTCCCTTAAACGTCCGAAAAGTTTAATGTCCGAATTTTTTGTGGTCCGAAATAATTAGTGTCGGAAATTCTTTGTAGTAAAGAAAAATCACAAGAAGGCATTTTATAGGTTAAGAACACAATGTCTTGCCCATGAAAAATTTGGCATTAAAATGAATGTGTCGGGAGAGCTACTTCCTGAAAAATCATCATACTTTTGAATTAAATTCACCTGAGTCTTTAATATATGTTATCCAAATGTTGATTTCAGAGTCGACGCTTCAGAAAATTGGTGTATTCAGCAATTTCTCGAATCAAATGAACGAAAATCTGTCTCAAATTAGATGCCACGTGAAAATGCCCGTGAATAAAAACAATAGACGATTACGGAAAAGATGGCGTCGGGGGGCATTTGACCAAGATGCATTGCGTTTGTTGATCGAATTTCTATTGAATCACTGTTGATTCCATTATAGAACGCAATGCATCTTGGTAAAATGCCCCCCGACGCCATCTTTTCCGTAATCGTCTATTGAAGTTGTGCATGATTGATTAACTGACATTGCGTAACTATTTTTTGTAGAGCTCAATGTATGCGGAATATATGCCAGAAATGAGGGAAGAGTTGAAACAACTTTCTACAAAAGATTACACATCGATGGAAGACGAAATCGTGAAAGGATTTGAGAACCCTCAGAAGCACAAGTGGAGGGAAGGGTAGGTATAGATTTGTCTCAGATTTCAAGAGTGGCTGTTTGACTGTTTTGGGGATAAATCGAAGAAAACAATTTTTTGTGGCAGTAATGTCTGATTTCAGAGAGGGCCCGAAGCTACCATCTGTTGGATTATGCCTGAACACCTCTAAGTCAGAATCCGTGCTAGAAAGCAACGAAAAGTCCATCGAAAACGAAGAACAAATTTTTAAACAATTAAGTGAAAGTCCCATTGAGAGGAAGGACGTGAGATTTCACAAACTGGGCGCTAACTTTTGTGGTTTTTATGTTTTTAAAGCGGCTACATTTTTTGCTCTCTAGGTATATTGTTGAAGTAGCACTGAAAATAACGGAAGCATTTGCTAAATTTTTTATTTACACTTGTTCAAATAAATCGTTAGATCAGAACCAAAACGGAAGAAACAAAAATGTGAGCAGTGTAGCTTCTTGAAATTAGCCACTCAGATATGCCACCAAAATTCTCGGGAGGGGCAAAAAGTAAAGAAAATCCATTTTGTTTGCAAAAAATGCATTCTGTGCCTGTAGATCCTCAACTGAAATGCCAATCTCATGCAAAGAAGAGTAAAAAAAGCCATTGTTATGCCATCTGCACTTCTTTTTGCCGCATGAAACAAATTTAGTAGTATCTTTTCCTGCTTCATTCGTAATCGTTAAATAATGAACAAAAAGTCCACACAAAAAACCTGCAAAAATTGATGCTTCAAATCTTTAAATGCCTTCCACAAGAAAATCCATCATTCATGTGGACATTCTTCGAAAGAAAGGACATGATATATGAGCTACGAACTAAGAATCGCTTGCAATTACCAAAAAGAAATGCAAGCACATTCAGAAATAATTCACTTGTATTGTATTCAAAGGAGCTCTGCTTTGGAACACTTTACCTGATACTATAAAAAATGCAAACTCAGCAGCAATATTTAAAAGAATGACCAAAGAATGGAATGGGCAAAATTGCACAGTTAGAAAAAAATAGTTGATAGTGAGGATCCCAAATGAACTTTTTCGTAATTTTTCTTTGTATGTAGATAGTTGGTTTGAATTAGTTTATTACTATATATTGTACCAACTGTAAATAATTTGATAATAATAATAATGATAATAATAATAACTTTTTTTTCAGAAATCAAAAGACGTCTTTCAATTACATCCTGTTTGATCCAAGAGTCACAGGAAATCTTCAAGAAAAGGCAAAAACCCTCAGTGAAACTGAAATATTCCATTGTTTTGTCCGGTCCATATTTTATGTTGGAAAAGGAAAAGAATCACGGCCGTATGAACATTTGCTTGATGCTGTGAAAATGAAGAAGAAAAACGATAAAGCAGCCAAGGTAATGTTGGAATATTTAACCATCAACAGTCATTGCTGTTTGAAGTGTGGGCTACGTAAATTTCCAGCATCTTGTTAAAGGACAATTCCGGGGTTTGTAAAATTAAAGTTGGAAAACAAACTTACCATGCCCTGAATCAAATGACAAACTTTTTTCCGCATTAAGAAGGATACATCTAACTTCTATCACCTAAATTTCATTTATTTAATTCAGAAGCCCTTATTATTATTTATTATTATCAATTTCTTTTTCGTTGGATTAAAAGATTCCAAAGCTAAAATTAGTTAACTAATTAATTCCAACGTTAAAAATAGATTTTCAAATATTACATAAAAGAGGTGGATAAAATATTTACAAGTCATCAAAAGTACACAATATAAAAACAGATATCTAAAAACATTTCTTATAAATAGCCCAAGTTCGGAATAAAAATGCGACACAACTTAAATGGACAATTTTTTCCGTACCAATCTTTTATCTTTGCTTTAAACTGAGAAAGGGATTCTTTCAGTTATAAATCTTAAAATTTATTGTTTATATAGCAAACGATAGTATTGAAGACAGTCAGCATAAATTGTTCTTGGTCTGCTGTTTTACTGATGTACATAAGCGTTTCCTTCCTACAATATCAGTACAATTTTCAGTGGTAAGGGAAGGTTAACAACTGACTTGAAAATAGTTTCTTGGCATATTTCCAAAAAGAATCCCACTACAAATCATTTTTGACTCACGTGTACAAAGTACAAGTAGAGTCTATCGGGTGGGTGGGAAATTTCGTGTATCCTGTGATAATTGGGTATTGTTTTTAAACAGACAGCGATTGTCTGGTCGATTGTTTTTCAACAAACAAAGCTTGTGATCATGCCTTGCGATATTACTTGTCTCCGGTGCAATAATTGTTCGAAAGCTCTGCTTGATTGGGAGAAAGGACAGGCTAATGATCAAAACAAATTCTTTCTTTTAATACCACAATGGGCTGTTCAGTTTCTTGGGTGCACAATATTAGTAACCAGACCCGATTTCAAAGGAAACTATTTCCTTTGAAATCGGGTCTGGTTATCAGGCTAGCCTTGCATTCAAGTAAGGATTGACTCATTGTTGCTGAAAACAGTAATGACGTCAATGTTAACATTGAAGGGCTTTCTCGGAATCTGATTGCAAGAACATACAGAGTTGAGGGCAATAGGACATCTTGTACGCCTAAGAAGTAACCCTATAGATTTTCCGTCGCAGCTCAGGAACAATGGAACAGAGTTTGAATGCTGCCTTTTCAGATATGTACTTTGATATTAGCTAGAAACTAGCTTCCCCATACTTTTTCATTGACATTTTTTACAGCTTTTGAAGGTTTAAATAACGTCCTCAAAGAACATTTTCAAGGCTTGTCAAGTCAGCTTATGAACTTTTTCTTGAAGGTTTCATTTTTTATAAAAGTTGTTCTTGTTTTTAGAAGCAATTGAAGTTTTTGAAGCTGAAAAACATTGTTATGTAATGGGATTTTCTAAAAATGATATATCTCCTACGACCTTCTCAATAATAAATCTAACGTGAGTCCCCCCAAGGGTCCTTTGATCAGTAGTATTTTCTGTTTCACCCCATGCGTGAAAATGTTTTCCTTGAAGTTATTGTCTCCGAATCTTTGATGTGTCTTCTTTTCATTCAGTTGAATTTCTATGTAATGGTTCATACACGTCTTTTTTTTATAAGAAACTAAGAATTTGAGCCAGTATTGAAAGTTTCTTAAAATTATCAGCTTTTCAGTACTCAGAGTTTCTTACGAGTTTCTTAAAGGTTCCATAACAATCTTCATGTTTACTACCTGTGCCCTCGAGAACACTTCGAAACAAAGTTTTTGAAGCCTTTGCAATGTTTAAACATTACTCAAGTACCTTCTGAGTAATATCCTACAGGAAACAAGTGAAAATAAAGTAAAAATATGCCAAGAATTTCCTTTATTAAAATAGATAGTTTCTTAACTTATATTTTCCCAGTACTGGAAATTTCGTAACTTTTTGGCGATCTGAGAGTTGAGTTTCTTATAAGCGGTTCTTATAAAAAAATACGTGTAAGGTGGATAATTTGGAATCGTTTGTTTTTTATGAGAATAAACAATCTTTGTAACTTATTTGTTTTTCTTTGCAGGCGAGTGATAAACTGAATATGATTCTGAATATCTGGCAAGCTGGTTATGGTGTTGTATCATTGCATCTTTTTCATAGTGTAATACCAGTTGAGGCATATACTCGAGAAGCATGCATGATCGAGGCTATGGGTGAGTAAGGAATAAAAGCATTCCGTCCAGTTGGGACATACTCATCCTCATCCAACTGAGCATTAAGGGCCTGATTACATCATGGGCGGTAGGAAACGCGTGGATTGCTTTTTGGAAAATATTGTGGTCATAGATTGGGGTTATTAAGATTATATTAGCCGCGATGTTTTCAGAGCGGCTTCCTGTTATTTTGTAGCCACTTACGATTGACCCGGCAGACCTTAATCTGCCCATTGACTTTAATCTTCGATGGGCAGATTAGCGTAAGTGGCTACAAAATAACAGGAAGCCGCTCTGACAACATCGCGGCTATTATAATCTATAATAACCCCAACCTATGACCACAATATTTTTCAAAAAGCAATCCATGCGTCTCCTACCGCCCATGATTACATGAGGGTTTTCAACCCCGGGTTTGAGTTGAGTTTCATAACCGAGTTGAAATAAATTTGCTATTACATGCGTATTTTCAACCCCGGTTATGAAACAGCGTGCCATGATGCGTAAAACTTTTTCATACAAATAACAAAGATAGCAAAGCAATTTTACCCCGGGGTTGAAACAAGATTGCGATTAGATGGACATTCATTTGTGAAAACAATGGGGAAAACAAACAAACAACTTGAATTTGTGAAAACAAACAACGCATTGAAAGTTTCACCTCGGCTAGCTCAAGATGGGATGACTTTCAGCCCCGGGTATGATATTATCCTTAGGGTTGAGATTTCTCCATGTAATTGAAATCAACAAAGGAATAAGTGGAGAGGTGGGATGGAATTTCAACTCAGTCAACCGAGGTGAAACTCAACCTCGCCGGGGTTGAAAACTCACATGTAATCAGACCCTATATATGACAATAGACTTAATCGGCCAAGGTTTGTTTACACCCAATTCAAGTCAAGTGAGCAATCTCTTGATAAAACATCTTTTGATTTCTTTAACATATTTCGTGCCATAAAAACTTATGCCAAAAATGCAAAAAGTAGCATAATACTAAAGCTTCCCAAGAGTATGGTGACATGACTTGAAATGGGTATAACAAACCTTAGCCGATTTTATCTATTTTAATGCCTACTTTCTCAGCTTATGAATTAGATGGCTAAAGTCGCGGCTGCAAATGTTTAGATCCATCCTTCTTCCTTCGGATAGTAGATTTGTCTCGAGAATTTCTGGAAACCTGAAGATCCCGGGATCGAGCCCCGGCAGGACCACATTATACTTTTTCAACTGTGGCAGCCTATTCTTGTTTAATAACACTTCTTCCTTCAATCATGACTTCTCTTGACAATTCCTTTTCGTGTGCACAACGAGACAGTTAGCCATACTGGTTTCTGGGAATCTTTTGCGGCTTCGTTGGTTTTGATTTGCGGCTTGAGAGAGTTCCCTTTATCTTTTATCGCTAATTCCATTCATTCATTCATTTTTATTTATTTAGGCACGGTAGCCCCGTCAGTCCATCAGAACTGCTTTTCAGGGGGCCGTGGCAAAAACATCTACAAATTAAAAAGATGCTACATAATAGTGACGAAATAAGTATTTTCATTAATGTTCATTTTTGAATCTTTTCTTAAAGGTGGCAAGGGAGGGTGCCTGTTTAACATCAAGTTCAAGGTGATTCCAAAGCTTAGGTCCACGAAAAGATATAGCCTTTTGCCCATTGTTAGTTTTCCGTAAGGGTAGCGAAAGATCAGTTTCAGTATTTCTCAGTTTTCTGACATTTCGAGTTGAATTTTTGACAAATAAATCGGAAAGGTACTCAGGGACGAGCCCATTTAGCGATTTGTACATGGTAGTAGCAGTTTCGCTTCTAACAATATCACTTACAGTTGGCCAATTTAAATTGTGTATTAGTGCCATAGCAGGCGTATCAAATCTACTTTTTGTTACAATTCTAGCCGCTCGATTCTGCAACTTTTGTAAGGTTTGCAGTTTGGTCACCCCACAGCACCCCCACACCGAACAACAATACCGAAAGTGGGGCTCGACGATACCCCGATACATTTTACTCAACGTGTTTTGAGGTAAAAATTTCCTGGAATATTTCAAAAACCCAATTGCGCGAGAAACCTTGGTACGGAGATTGTTAACGTGTTCTTCCCAACTTAAGTTCCTATCGATTATCACACCTAGATACTTTGTCCGGTCTACATTTTCAACGTGAGAGTCACCAACAAAAAACTGTGGATGATCAACAGTTTTATTAGTAATTTTCTTCATTTTGGGCTGGGAACCTACAACCAGAGCTTGTGTTTTTAGGACATTCAAAGAAAGTTTATTACCTTGCAACCATTGCTTCAGATGATTCAGCTCACTATTTAGAGTCTGATTTATATCTTCTAAACTCGTAGAAGAGTAAGAAATAGTGGTATCGTCAGCGTACATGGTCACATTACCTTTCTTCAGAGAAAACGGAAGATCATTGATATAAATCAGAAACAAAAGAGGGCCAAGACAGGAACCCTGGGGCACACCACAGCGAATATCTTCAGTTTTGGAACAAACCCCATTTACTTTGCAGAATTGCTTTCTGTTGGTTAGATAGGACGTAAACCAAGTAAGTTCTAGATTTTCAACACCATACTTCCTCAACTTAGCAAGTAAAATGTCATGATCTACAGTATCAAATGCCTTTTTAAGATCAATAAAAATGTTAGCAGTGTATCTGCCATTATCCATGTTCACATACCAGTCATCTGTGCTGTTAAGAAGGCAAGTGACAACGGAATGAAGAGCTCTAAAGCCTGACTGATTTGAGAACAAATGTTTGTTTTTGTCCAAGTAATCGTAAAGTTGGTTATAAATAAGTTTTTCAAAGACCCTTGCTAAAACAGGGAGAACTGATATAGGTCGGTAGTTAGATCGGTCGTCAAGTTGACCACTTTTAAAAATCGGAGCGACTCTGGCGATTTTCCAGCTATCTGGAAAACAACCAGTAGCAATTGAAAGATTGAAAATATCACAAAGAGATTCTGAGATAACCGGAAGTGCGACTTTTAGAAAACAGCTAGCAATGCCATCAGTACCACATCCCTTTGAGGTTTTGAATTTGCTAAAAACTTTTCCTAACTGGAAGGTGTCAATAACGTGAAATTGAAACTTAGTTTTTTGTGGATTGACCTCGTAATCATTCTCAAGAAGAGGGTTTTTTGCTAGGGGAATTTTGTCACTAAGTGTCTCTCCAATGGTGCAGAAGAAACTATTCATAGATTCTGCAATGCTAGCATTATTAGAGATGTGTTTCCCGTCGATATTTAGTGATGAAATGTTGGTAGTTTTAGATTTCTTGTTTAAAACGTTATTGATAGTCTTCCATGTGTTTTTGAGGTCACCTTCGCAGGAAGCAATTTTGTAAGTGAAATACTCACGCTTAAGTTCCCCATTTAGTTTATTAACTTGATTACGTAATTGTCTATAGGACTGCATCAATAATTCGGATTTTGAGCGAATAGCTTGCTTTTTCAACTTATCCCTTGCCTTGCACATAAGTTTGAAATCATTAGTCAACCAAGGACTGAATTTGTCAGAAACACGCCTGCTACGCGTTGGGGCATGTTTTTCAAGAATGAGAGAGAAAATATTAGTCCAGTTGTTAACTACAACATCTATATCGTNTATATTGTACAGAAAAGAGAGATTGATATAGAGGGTTACAAATCACTTCAGGGTGCACATTTAGAAAACTTATTGACAATTTTTTGACAAAATTTTAAAAGGGAATGTGGTCACTTAAGGCTTATAATTGTCACGATAAGTTACATAGGTTTCGTTCAAAACCCGAGCAACGAATCAGAAAAAAGTTGCGATGTTACAAATTTGGAATTTGCCCTCGAATGGAGCTCTGTACGACTATCAAATATATTGTACTTTTAAAAACTGTAATTACAAGGCCTGACAACGCCTCGTTATAGATACGCTACAAACGAATGCTATCATATAGAGCATTTTTCATCGTTAATGGAGTGACAAATTTGTGATGTGCTTGCGGGATCTTTACGTCGTCTAGCAAATAGTACCTGCTATTTACAAGCATGGCTAAGTGAAAACACAACTGCTTCACATTGAAGTCTCGAAATTTTAGCCAAAACTGTTTACTCGTTTGGCCTACATAAAGCTTCCTACTTCTTGAAAAAATGTCTTCTTTGAGAAAGAGCCATAAATTCGGAAGAAGGTAAGAATACAATATTGGATAAAGAAAACCCATATTTTACATTGACGTAATTTACTAGGGAAACAAGTATCCCCAGTAGATATACCTAGAAACTTCGTATTTTCAAAAAAATTTGTTTATATGGAAGCATCAAACTTATAGATGCAAATGTGTAAATAGTAAATACGCTTTTTGTGAATAAAGTTTGTTATTAAAGTTCAAAACATTTCCAAGATCAGTATTTTAGATGCTGTAGTTTTGTACTAGCAAGTTAGAGTAGTTCAGACTTCTGAAACTTTATTTATTAAATGTTCAAGTAGAAAATCAACATTGTTAATTGTTTTAAAGATCTGTGCATCCAATAGACAATAACTCTAAAGATGGTGGCCGTGCAAAGCATGCTGGTAAAAAGCTCCCTGACGACCACCTAAGGACATAAAAAGTTTGGTCTGCCGTTTCGAATACCTAGCTGTGGTAAAGTTCAGAACAAGGAATCAATGTAAACAAATAGGAAAATGGTGTAATTCGAACGCAAAACTTCAGTTCGAATCAAAGCTTTACTTTTTTTGCTTTGGAAAGGTTTCCTTTCGAACCATGTTGCATTCGAATTCAAGGTCGATTCGAATGCCAGCTAGCTAGTGGAAACGGCAGTCCGAAATTTTTACGTCGTTGGGTGATCGTCTGGGAGTTTTTTACCTGCATGCTTTGCAGCAAAATGCGATGGAGTTTTTGGAGCCGCCATCTTTAGCGTTATTGTCTATTAAGAGAGAGAAGAGAACATAGGCCTTAAGAGAACTTAAAGATAAACAAGAAACAAATTATTTTGACTGCACTTTGTGGCATTTGGATTTATAAAAGAAAAGCTTTGAAAATCTTTGGTTGAGAAAACCTTTTTTTCTTGAATAGGGAATTATGCTGTTTCTGGACAAGAAGAAGCGCTCTTGCTCTGCCTGTCCCCTGCCCCTTCCTTAAACCTGAAATATTTAGTAGTCAGTCGAAATAGTTCAAGACTGATGGAAAGTTTCCTTGCAAGCAAAATATAAAATAATAGATGAGATTTTTACAGGCTATGAGAATACATGGTACCATATTACTTCTCACTTGTTCATATGGTCCCTCAACTGGTGAAAGGTTTAAAGTTTTCATTATTACCTGCTTTGCAGTATGCTTACATTGCTACTACCTGGCCCAGTTTTAATGTACTTCAGCATTTTTTTAGGGAAATATAAAGATTACATGTTGTAAATGAGATATGCTTTGTGCCGTGTCACTCATGCTCTGTACTACATAGTGGTACGTTTCTCATTCACAGCACTGGAGGCCTGTGAGGCCCAACGTATAGTGGTGAGGGTGCATAGACCTTTTTACTTGCTAGAAAAGAGGTTTGGATCGAGCGTCCAAATCTGGTAAATTTTGTGAAAGAAAACTAAAGCACGACCCCCGTTCTCAGTATGTACACTGCTAGCTGTGGCATGAAGTTGCTTCGGATCTCCGAACATATATTAACGCAACGCATCAATAGTTAAGATCTTACTTTACCGTAGAATCTCTTGTTGAAAGTACTTACTGTACATATGAAGTTCTCTTGCCTATGTTTCATATGACAGTTATTGATATCTTTGATAAATGATTTACTGACACTTTTTTCAACTGGATTTCTACATAGGGGTATTCCTAATTAAATTACGCATCGGATGATGTATGGGTTCGCTATCATCCACGCACAGTGCGGTCCTTCAGAGGAAAAAACTGAAATTACTGCCGTGGGGATGGGCGGTAACCTTACTATATACAAATGCACCCTCACCACTATACGTTGGGCCTCCTGTGTTCACAGGAGAAGGGGCCTATGAAATCAGGACCAATAACTTAATGACTTTAAGGGAACCTAAATAGCCTAATGTAAAATGGGCCCATGTGGAAATTGCCCGTTATCTTTTCTGGCCAACGTCGCTCCTTGTGACAGTTTTCAGATAAACATTAATTTCATGACAGCGTTCTCCTCAGTTGCACTTCGTTTGACTGTTATTAACACTGGTTTATTCTTGTGTGATAGTTTAGTTTTGTATGACACAATATTTTCATAAATGCTGTATGTTTCATGAAGAGAATTTCAGTGCAAAATTTCACTGCATCATTCCTTTGTTGATATCCAATCTTCGGCAGTTTACGTTCCTTGCATGTACACATATTTTTTATCAGAAACTAAGAAACTGGCCCAGTACTGAAAGTTTCTTAAAATTACCAGATTTTGAGTACACTCATTTTTTTATAAGAAAATAAGGTCCGGGGTTGGTAGGCAGTTTCTTAAATTTTATGGCCATTTTGCTACGAAGAGTTTCTTATGTGTTTCTTATATTGTTAATGCCCCAAGTGTAGAGCCACTATATTTTTGTTAGAAAGGCTTCCAAATTAATGATTAGTAGGAAACTGTTCAATCCTGCTCATGGGTTGCAAGTGTTTTACACGAAAAGTGTAATCCCAACCCAAAAAATGCTAAGAAGTATAGTTATTGTTTATGGTTTGGTTCTGTCTTTTAATTTTCTGTGCGCAAAAGGTTATACAGTAAAAACCCGCACATAAGAACCTTCATTTATTAAGAACCTGCATCCTGAAATTTGGGATTTCTAACCCTATATTTAAGAACCTTTTTACCCTGATTTTCTGTTCAGGTTCTTATTAAAAGATTTTGGTTTACACACTAAAAAGAAAAAACAAAATCAGTCATGAACTTTAACAATACAAGTATAGGGAAAGTCTCTTTCAATTGGCTCACATGTCTTAACTTTCCATATACTGTTGTTATATTGTACATTAGTTATAAAGATATAGCGCAGCATTTGCAGCTGATATCAAGTTTTTTATATTTAAGAACCTATACCCCGTGATAAGAACCTACACCCTGATTTTGCAATACCCCCACATAAATAAGAACCCAAACAGGCTGATTTTAAAAACATAGGTTCTGTGCGGGTTTTTACTGTATTAGAAAGATGAGCATGCGCGTTTTGTTCCCTCCTGTCTCTCTACAAAGGATGACATTGCAAAAATTGATATCCGTAATTTGCACACTTCTATAAACCGTTTGCAATCTGCTTCAGATAGCAGAGGTAGAACAGAAAGTTATGTAATAGCATATTTCTCAGGAAATTACGTGACTTAATTAGTAATAGAAAACTATTATATTATTGTGTTGAACTTGTCTTAGTAACAATGGGTTATAAAAATGGTGTATCCAAGCAATTGAGATTTGCTAAAACCTCGAAAAAGCTTTCAAAATAGTTGCAAGAAAGTAATGCAGGAAATAGATCAAAATTTTATTTTCTGAAGGCATGAAAAAGCTAATTTCTAACCTCATTGTCCGCTGAATTGTGGGTTTAATTAGGGTCATTGTCTTGTGAAATATGGGTCATAAGTTGGAGGTTATTAGGGGTGAAAAAGTATAAAGGGTTGAGGTTCAGAGGTTGGGATTCATAATCTTGGCTTTGCTGCAAACATGGCCTGGTTTAAAGCAATCTTGTTGGCTCTTGCTGTCTTGGTGCCAATCATCTTGGCAGAAGAAGAAATCGGTAAGAAATGAACTTTGCTACTTTTACGTCTGACTTTTCACTTTTGCTACACTGACCTCTCCTATCTTATCCTTTATCATATTTCCTACTTAGACCTTTTCTTGCTTACTTTTTCTCATGAACTTTTCTTGTCTTGTTACTTTGCAATGTTGACCCTTCTTCTCTTACTTTTATTATAGACTTTTTGTATCTTGTTTCTTTAATCTCGTACCTTTTTTCGCTTTTTTAAACCTTTTCGCTCATCGCTTAATTTGTTTCATCTTGCACACAACCGTCTAGCTAGTTTGCTTCTGTCACCTTTTACATTTCAGCTCTGTTGTGATCTTTGCTATTTTGACCTTTCTTGTCTAACTCTTCACATCACCTTTTCTTGTATTGTTTCTATATTCATCTTGTTATTCCTGTTGCTTTTCAGTTTATTTTCGGCCAACCTTTTCACGTTTAACGTTTCTGGTCTTCTTTTGCCCTCCGCCTCTACATTTGGTTTTAAGCTTCACAGTCAATCAGCTTTTGCAATAGACGATTGCGCTAAAGATGGCGTCGAGGAATTTTTTACCAAGATCCTTTGCGGTATTGAAGAAATCAACCAATCAAATCATTCGAGATTCAATTCGACGCAAAGCATCATGGTAAAAAATTCCTGTCCGCCATCTTTAGCGCAATCGTCTGTTGCAACGAGTTTAGAATGATTAAGTTACTTTATCTTGTTACAATCAGAACGACATTATGAAAAAGAAATCTCGGAACAGTGTAACTTTCAGAGTAAGAAAATACAAATATTTATTGCACAAAGGCATAAAGTAGTTTCTGATTTAACTATAACTAATAATGATATACGCGTATCGAAACATGTCTTAAAAAATCAAAACGGCTGTTTATTCCTCAAATTTGTAAGAAGTCCTATCTTAATTAGATCTTATAGAAAAATTGGTACATGATATTGCTGATAAATTGGAAGGTAGATCAACAATAGATAATAACGCTAAAGATGTCGGCTCCAAATGCCCTGCGTGTTTTGCTGCAAAGCATGCTGGTAAAAAGCTCCCTGACGACCACCTAACGACGTAAACATTTCGGTCTGCCGTTTCGACTAGCTAGCTTGAATTCGAATCGACCTTGAATTCGAATACAACATGGTTCGAAAGGAAACCTTTCCAAAGCAGAAAAAGTAAAGTTTTGATTCGATTCAATCAAAGATTCGCGTTCGAATTTAAAAACATTTTTATTTTTTTACATTTATTCCTTGTTCCAGCTAGCTAGTCGAAACGGCAGACTCAAAATTCCTATGTCGTTAGGTGGTCGTCAGGGAGCTTTTTACCAGCATGCTTTGCAGCAAAATACAACAGAATCTTTGGAGCCACCATCTTTAGCGTTATTGTCTATTGGGCTCAACTTTTCTTCCAAGTTTCTCACAATTTTCATCACTACTCATGAAATATTAAGCCTGTGAAACGTTTCGTCATACACAGGCTATAGGCTATTTTAAACGTTATATTGTTTATTTAAATTTTCTTAGACTACGTTCACACGATGCCGGCACATTTTGAAAACGGTGAAAAATGTGACGGTAGCAAAATTTTAGCTAGCGTTCACACAATACCGGCACAATTTGAAAACAGTAGGAAATTTGACGGTAACAAACTTGTTGCAATCTCCCCAAGAATTTTATGCCAAAGAAATGTACATACACCTTAAGAATCGCTCAGCCTAGTTTTGAAAGCGTCGGAAAATGTTCCGTTTTCGTCGTTTTTGAGTGTTCACACGATGCCGTTTTCAAAATTTGCCGGTTAGAGTTCCGTTTTCAAAATCTACCGTTTTCAAAATCTGCCGGCAAAAAATGTGCCGTTTTCGTGTGAACGGGAGGCCTATCCGTCGTATTTTTCACCGTTTCCAACATGTGCCGGCGTCGTGTGAACGTAGTCTAAGGTGCTGTTTACATGGAGAAGGGCTAGCCCTCCTAGGAGGGATTCCTAGGAGGGCTAGCCCTCTTAGCCGAGATCTCGACCTTCTGGTCTAATCCCTTATAAAATTCTTTTTCGTTTACATGAGAGGAGGGCTAGCCCTCTTAGGTGAGATCTCGCTATTGAGTACCCGAGATCTCGCCTAGGAGGGCTGGAAATTTCCCATGTAAACGCAATCAAGAGGGCTAGCCCTCCTAGGCGGGCTGGTGGAAACAATAGAATCAAAGCAGAACAATAGGATTCGAATTGTTTGCGCCATCATGTCTAGCCCTCCTAGAAGGGCTAGCCCTCTCCATGTAAACGCAAAATAATTCCAGCCCTCTTAGGAGGGCTAGCCCTACTAGGAGGGCTAGCCCTCTCCATGTAAACAGGCCCTAAGGTGCTGTTTACATGGAGAAGGGCTAGCCCTCTTTACCGAGATCTTAACCTTCTGGTCTAATCCCTTGTAAAATTATTTTTCGTTTACATGAGAGGAGGGCTAGCCCTCCTAGGCGAGATCTCGCTATTGAGTACCCGAGATCTCGCTTAGGAGGGCTGGAAATTTCCCATGTAAACGCAATCAAGAGAGCTAGCCCTCCTAGGCTGGCTGGCGGAAACAATAGAATCAATGCAGAACAATAGGATTCGAATTGTTGGCGCCATCATGTCTAGCCCTCTTAGAAGGGCTAGCCCTCTCCATGTAAACGCAAAATAATTCCAGCCCTCTCCATGTAAACAGGCCCTAAGACTAAGTTTCTAATATTGGTTTCGCAGTTTTTCCTGCCAGTTTATTAATTTCTTCTCATTTTGATTTCAGACGAAAATCATCCTCAGAACGGAGGATATGGTGGCACTGCTGTCTACCCCCCTTTCGCCTCCCTGAAAATCATCAAACATCACAGTCTGTCTGGATCTACATGCGTTCGTCTTCCTTGGTTGAAAGTTGGTTACGTGAAATGGACGCCATCTTTGTGCTGGCAGAGCCATTACAGAAACCCTAATTTCAAAGTTTCAGGAAGTGAGTTTAATAATAATAATAACTTTTATAAAGCGCCAAAATCTATTAGATGTATATTCTTTAGCGCTGTACAATACCTTAAGGTGAAAAAAGGTCCTTATTTAGAAATAAAAAGTCCCAGAATTCATTACGTTTCAAAAGCAATAGAAAATTTTTTTTTTCAATCCATATTTAAAAGTATCAATGCTCTGCGAGTCACGAATGTTATAAGGTAGGCGACTCCATAGTGTAGCAGCAGCGACTGGAAATGCTCTGTCTCCACATGTTTTGTACTGTGTTCTCGGAAAGTTCAACTTCAAAGATGCGTTTGACCTGAGAGAGTACCTTCCTTGTGCTTGCATAGAAAACATACTCGTTGTGTAAGATGGGGCCATATTATTCAGTGCTTTGTATGTCAGCAACAATATCTTGAATTCGATTCTTTGTTGCACAGTTAGTCGATGCAGGTCCTTTAAGCGGGAGCGTGAAGAGAATTGAGTATACAGAACATTTTCTGACTGTACTAACAAAATTTATGCATAAAGGGGACCGAGTTTTTTTTGTATATATTTTCTCGTAAAAGATAACAGAAACATACATAAAGTTACAAGGAGCATGGAAATACATAGCAACCCTGCGGTCATTTACAATCAACATAGAAACTTAGTTAACTACAAAAATGGTTTTAAAAATAAACGAGAAAGAGAATATTACAGGAGAGAAGAAATTCTGCGAGTTTTCATTACCGATTTATTCAAAACGTTTGGAGGCGTTGATATATTCTAGCGTTACTGTAAGAATTTTTGCATTTGAATCAACGGCAACTGTTCATGGCCATAGAGGATGGTTTTTAGCAACTCTTCTCTCGAAAGATTTATTAAACCATGAGGCAACAATATCGCATTTACTCTGTTGAGAAGATCACGTCTATTTACATTATGGACTGAATTTCATAAGATGTATTGTACAGATGCTTTTTTAGAAGATACCGAAATGTTTCTGACTGTACTAACAAATTTTGTTGATGATTTGATTAACCTCGGTCGAAATCTGAAAGCAGTCTTTATAGGATGGAAATTTTGAGATGCCGAATAGTCATCTAAAAAGAAGCATATGGGATTTAAATATCTACCAGCTCCGTGATTTGCACCTGCAGCAACCTCGTTCCCATGACCCAAAAAGAGGCTGCTGAATCCAGTATTGATGTAGGAAACTGGCACTCAGAACCAGGTTGCCCCTGCAGTAGACGTTCGGACTACAATCTTAAAGTCTGTCCATAAT
>REGM01000044.1:796001-808203 GCA_004194415.1 Aurelia aurita
TGTTGATGATTTGATTAACCTCGGTCGAAATCTGAAAGCAGTCTTTATAGGATGGAAATTTTGAGATGCCGAATAGTCATCTAAAAAGAAGCATATGGGATTTAAATATCTACCAGCTCCGTGATTTGCACCTGCAGCAACCTCGTTCCCATGACCCAAAAAGAGGCTGCTGAATCCAGTATTGATGTAGGAAACTGGCACTCAGAACCAGGTTGCCCCTGCAGTAGACGTTCGGACTACAATCTTAAAGTCTGTCTCAAATTAGATGTCACGTGAAAATGTCCGCGAATAAAAGCAATTGAAGTGTTTTGCATGATTAATTTTGCGTTATCGCAAATCTCATTTTACACCTAATTTGAGACGGACTTTAGATTCCAGCCTTTCTTCGTCGTGTCCTGATATTCATACATTACTGAGACATCGGACAGTGTTCAAAGCTTGGAGCGTCTAAGAACGACCGAAAAGTACCCAACAGAGATGCTTTTATTATAATCCATTCCATTACGGTAAGTTTTTCGAAATAATTCTCCAGTTTGGTGCCGGGCACACGAAGACATTTCAATTTTAACAATACTCTACTTACTTTCTAGAGCCACTCAATGGTCACCGATGTACCAAGATCTGGTCCAACTCTTATCTCTGTGTACCAAACAGCACTCCTTACAACTTGAAGTGGTTCAAATATGGCACAAAGCTTCGACCATGTAAATATTGTGTTGGAGGATCTCCATGGGGATTCCTATGCAGTCATTGTCAGCTGATCATCATAGGTATGTTTAGATTATTTGTTTCTGTTTTTGTACCAAGTAACTCTCAAAAGTAATGCTTTTTCTTTGAATGATAGAAGAAGCAAAAGTATATCTTCTATCGGGTTTCCCAACATGATTTATGGGCCTTTGCCAAACTGTACAATCGTGAATTCTTGACCGATTTCAATAAATGACCAGTCATTTCGACGCAGAAAGGCTAGCTTGGATCAAGAGAAAATTATATGCTGACCTGCGAACTGCACTTAGAAGAAAACTAATATGCTTGACACAGGCAAAGTGCACCTTTATGGTTATTCCATGTTGTTTTCTTCTAGGACCACGTGGCCCCAGAGGACATCGCGGACCCACAGGACCCCGCGGACCCCGTGGCTTCAGAGGAGTTAAAGGACCAAGGGGGCCAAGGGGACCCAGAGGATTCCGTGGAAAGGCCGGACCCAGAGGACCACAAGGCACGAAAGGACCACGTGGAGCCAAAGGAAACCGCGGACCACAGGGACCAAGAGGCAACAAGGGACCCAGAGGACCTCGTGGACTGAAAGGATTCAGAGGGCTTAGAGGAAATCGCGGACCAAAAGGACCTCATGGACCCAAAGGATTACGTGGAGTTAAAGGACCAAGAGGAGTGCGTGGAGCCAGGGGAGCCAGAGGACCAAGGTAACTATTGATTGATTTGATTGCATGATTGATTGATTGACTGACTGACTGACTGACTGACTGACTGACTGACTGACTGACTGACTGACTGACTGACTGACTGACTGACTGACTGACTGACTGACTGACTGACTGACTGANAAGTCACTGACTGTGCGCAAAGCATGTTGGTCTTTGTACTCCCTTTAACTCTTTGTAAAGCTGCAGTGAAAAATTTCATGACATTTCTTTGCAACTCTCACTTTTCGAAATGGACTTGTGTGCAAAATTTTTGTGCAATCTTGGGTTGAAAATTCGTAAATATGCTTTGCAAACAAGCAGTTCTCGAGCTATTTTTGGAGTTACAGGAAATGCTATTTATGTCGCATCCCTTATTGTAAAACATATCTGGAAGAGAATGAAAAAGCTGACATTGTTACTTTTAATAAAGAAACGTAAACTGAAATTTTACTTTAGTCTGGATCGAGCGACATTTTTATATTTTTATTTTTCATTTTTTCATTTCATTTTAAAATTATTTATCCACGGTAGCCCCGTCAGTATAACTGATTTTCAGGGGGCCTTGCCAAAAACTTTACAAATTAAAAATCTACAAGTAATACATAATAATGGTAAAAAGAAACTAATTACAATCAGAATATATACAATCAAAAACTAATTACGATAGTCCTTTATCTTGTTCTTAAAAGAAGATAAAGATTCTTACACTTGGAATCAAATTATGAACCAAACTTGATTATTTTTATCCCTTTTGTAGAAATCTGACGAATTTTCGAATATGCACAACAATGACAGAAGCTCTATCACAGCTCAATTGAACCTTTCGTTTAAAAATGTATAAAAATATCGCTCGATCCAGACTCTTTTGTGGAATAGCTAGAATTTCTAGTGATGATAGATCTCTTCTTCTTAGGGGCTTTAAGGGACCAAGTGGCCCTCGTGGAAACCGCGGACCAAAAGGACCTCGAGGACTAAAAGGCCCACGTGGATTTAGAGGATTGAAAGGACCAAGAGGTTTCAAAGGAAACGCCGGACCAAGGGGACCTAAAGGGCTAAAAGGAGCATCTGGAAATCGTGGATCGAGAGGTCCTAAAGGGCCAAGAGGACTGAGAGGAAATCGCGGACCAGGAGGAGCTCGTGGATCAAAAGGTTCCCGTGGACAAGCTGGACCCGGAGGACCCAGAGGATTCAAAGGACCCCGAGGACCACGTGGCTTTAAAGGATTGAAAGGATCAAGGGGGCTGAAAGGTCCCAGAGGATTGAACGGGAAAGCTGGACCAACTGGACCCAGAGGTGAATATACAGATCGTACTTGTTTACATTAAGACCCACTGCTAACCATGATCATTTGCGTGACAAATGAAGAGCAACACAAACATAACTTAGGCCAGAAACGACTTTCGTATCACATGAAAGTCGATTTTGGGACCACAAAGGATCGTGGTTTGCAGTAGGTCTTTAAAAATTTGCAAACATTCATCTTCATTTCAGAGCCTAACCAAACAAACTAGGTCTAAAATTGCAATGATGAGTTGTATGTTTTGAATATCGAAGTGCTTAAACTGGTGTTTAGGGCGTTTTTTCCTGCTCCCAAAATTTATCTGTATCGACAATATTCGATATATATCGAAAGAAAGATCCTATGTACTGTAGGACACAGGGTTACATACAAAATTTTTCTTTCTGGGAAGCTGGGAAACAAGGAAAATATTTTCTGCATGATAATTTGAAGCACATACAGTAATATCTCTGGTAGCTACAGAAGTCTAAAACTTATTCCTTGATGCACGCAAAGGCCTAATGACATGAATATTGAATTTAATTACTAGGATTCTGATCCATAGTAAAAAAGCTAAACGAACCGTCTCATATTAAAAAAATTGTAAAAACTTTAATTCTTGCCATTTTAAAAATAAATTTGGCTGAAAATTTGAATATTTTCTGGGAAGCTAGTTTCCAGGTTCTGAAACTATTTGCAGCTCTGATGAGACACTTAACCAATTCTGTCATTTTATTCTAGGCTCAAGAGGACCAAGGGGCGAAAAGGGGGCCAGAGGACTAGGAGGAGTACGCGGTGCAAAAGGGTCAAGAGGACCCCGTGGATTTCAGGGAAATCGTGGACCAAAAGGACCCCGTGGACCCAAAGGAAACCGTGGACTAAGAGGCCCACAAGGACCCAGAGGGCTGAAAGGAAACCAAGTGAGTGTTATTCATCGCAATATATCAAACTTCAAGTTATCTGTAAACAAATATCAAACTACAGAAATATACATTTTTGAAAAATTTCATAGTATGTCTCAAATTATATGTTACGTTGACATGTCCGCGAATAAACACAATTGAAGTGTTTCGCATGGGGTGAGTCAGAAAAAACGTGGGGCGTTTAGCAAGCCATATTTTGGTGAAAAACAAGTCAAATCGGAAATGTTGAAGCTTTATATTGCAGAAGAAAGATTGAATTAGTTATAGAAATTTAGTTTGTTAAAATCGGTGATTTATTTCCTTATTTATTTGCGATTTTGTGATATAGCCATTTTGGTGAAAAGTATCGCTAGTAAAAGAACTTTCAGCTTGCTAGCAATGACAATTTAAATGACTAGTCCCCCAGGGATACAACATAAGTAACATTAGTTTTTCCTTTTGTGCTCTAACACAATGCAAGCGTTGTTTCAATTTTTCGGTAGAGATACAGTATGTTTGTCATGGTTTAAAAGATCACCATGCATGAATATGAATCTAATAGAAGGCATATTTTAGCAATCTTGCGAAACACCATTTTACTAAAATCGCTCGTAATTATGGAACGGAAAGACCGATTTCAACCAAATAAATTTTCACATCTAAGTTGGCCTTTTTCATAAGCAATGAGTTTTAAAAGAAACGAATTTGCGAATTAAATTGCATCAATAAAAATTGGCAAACACCCCACGTTTTTTCTGACTCACCCGTTATATGGGGACTCGACTACAGTAGAAACCCGTATATAAGTACCACCACTTTTCTTAGCCTAGCAACTGTTCTTACTTCTGGGGTTTAAAATTTAAGAATTGTGCAATTGAGAAGGCTAGTAGTATGCAAAAACATATTATATTAATGACATGCTTTGTGCATCTAGCATTTTGAAACATCTTTCTTTCCAGTTTTGATGCAATTTCTCAAAGCTCAGAAAATTGTTCTCCAAAATTTTAGCCCAAAGGTTCTTAAAAACTGTGGTTCTTACATACGGGTGTCTAATGTATGGTATACTTGCAGGTGTTTACTCTGAGCTTTTGCATTGTATCTTATTTAACTATTCTTTTTTCAGGGAGCAAGAGGACCCCTTGGAGTTAGAGGACAACGTGGACCCAGAGGACTTAAAGGACCTGGAGGATTGAAGGGAAACCGTGGACCAAGAGGTTTCAATGGATCCAAAGGACCTCAAGGACCCCGTGGACCTCGAGGATTCCGCGGACCAAGAGGGGGCAAAGGTCCAAGAGGACTTAGAGGGTTCAAGGGGCCAAGAGGGCTGAAGGGGCTGAGGGGACCGAAGGGATTGCATGGAGTGCGTGGACTGAGGGTAAGTAGCAGTATTTTTATTTTTGTGATGGTCATTGTGACTTGCCTCAATGTATGTCTAAATACTAGAGTGTTGGGGATAAACAGTTTCCTAGGGATAGGTGGGCCTAACCTCTAGGCTTTATATATTGGCAGCATGATGTCACACCTAATATTTCCTGCCTACTATATTGGTATGTGGCACTCCCACCAAGTAATGAGGAATACCTGCATTTCCTTATACCCTAATGGTATAGCACTTCCCTTCTGGAATAGTTTGCCATATTTGGGGGTATTGGTGTGTCATATGAATATGGCTACACCAAGGGTTTTAGTCATACTATAGTTCTCATGGCCTGGCATCTAAGCTAATTTTATTATAGGCTTGAAGACGGGGCTCATAATTTGGCCTATTTGACAGTCCCGACAACTACTTCCCTTATTTCCTTAGTAGCTTTATTCCTTTAGCATAAATGATTCGCCAAGACTATGCTGAAACGTAGGAGCTTAGAAAAAACCATTTTGAGGTTTTGTCAAACCGTGATTTCTCTGTTTACCCTCGAAAAAACTGTATTCTACCTGATCATAGTCAATAGAAAACATTATGACCTGGTACACTAATTCTTAACCCTACGTATTAATCTTACGTTGTAAATTTATCTGATTTCCTTTGATTTCTCTGTTTACCCTCAAAAAAGTTATTAGTTTTTTGGCACACCCTGTACAGACTTTGGCTTGTATTCTACCTGATCATAGTCAATAGAAAACATTATGACCTGGTACACTAATTCTTAAACCTACGTATTAATCTTACGTTGTAAATTTCTCTGATTTCCTTTGATTTCTCTGTTTACCCTCAAAAAAGTTATTAGTTTTTTGGCACACCCTGTACAGACTTTGGCTTGTATTCTACCTGATCATAGTCAATAGAAAACATTATGACCTGGTACACTAATTCTTAAACCTACGTATTAATCTTACGTTGTAAATTTCTCTGATTTCCTTTGATTTCTCTGTTTACCCTCAAAAAAGTTATTAGTTTTTTGGCACACCCTGTACAGACTTTGGCTTGTATTCTACCTGATCATAGTCAATAGAAAACATTATGACCTGGTACACTAATTCTTAAGCCTACGTATTAATTTTACGTTGTAAATCATATTTCAGGGCGTCCGTGGATCACGAGGCCCAAGAGGATCAAAAGGAAACCGTGGACCAAGAGGCTTCAAAGGACCAAGAGGATTACGTGGACTGAGAGGGCTACGAGGACAAAGAGGGTTGAAGGGACTGCGTGGATTGAGGGGAGCACGTGGAGCAAGGGGAGCCAGCGGATCTCGTGGACCACAGGGACAACGCGGACCAAGAGGTATAATGATGATGATATCAAAGGCCCATTGCTAACCATGATCCTTCACAGGCCTACTGAAAAGCACAACAAAGCGAACCTAGGCCAGAAACAACTTTTATATCATATGAAAGTCCACTCTGGGGCCGCAAAGGATCATGGTTATACTGTATCTGCTAATTAAGGCCAACTAATTAAAACGTGCAGTTTATATGGTGATTTGATAAAATGACTCAATGATATGTACAACTGGTAAAAGTTTAGCTAATTAAAATGCTGGATTATTAAAATCCGAGGTTTGGAATGAAAGGTCGACATCGTTTGCATATGCATTCTTCACCACGACAATTTTTAAATTTGATTTAAACAGTAAGATGGATTCAGCATTCCTTATATCTAGGGAGGGAAGGCTAAAGTTGAGGTCCTCCGTATCTGATGGTCTCAGAGCCAAAATTTATAGTCCTTATCCTGGGTAGTGGCATTCAATGTAATTTCTTATGTTATACGTGTTTTCTCCCTCCCTGATGATCTCATTTATTAGGGGAGGGTTCATAGTGTTATTGGTTTTAAACTTCAGTCATTAGGATTTTGTAAATTCTTCTTACAGGTTTGAGAGGACCAAGGGGATTCAATGGAAAACTCGGACCAAGAGGATTGAGAGGGGTAAGAGGACCTCGTGGACTAAGAGGACCCAGGGGACTTCGTGGAGCCCGAGGAGGTAGTGGGCCAAGAGGTTTTAGAGGATTGAAGGGAGCAAAGGGTGCAAGAGGAGCTAGAGGAGCAAAGGGATTACGTGGACCACGTGGATTAAGAGGACCCAGAGGAGCCAGGGGACCACAAGGACCTCAGGGTAAGTTTTTATTCATATTCTCAAATATTCAGCTATTTGAAAGATCTTTACTTGATGTGTGGCATTTATGTTACATGTTTATCACCTTTTGGCAGAGCGTCCAGAAACTTGCTGTAACTTGTGTTGTAGGCAAAGAAACTTTCGTGAAATAGCTTGTTGTTAGGTTTATTAAAGAATCCTTTGAAATACAGGAAAATGTAGGTCTTGTTAAGGTTTGCAGGAGTATAGTTAACGACCTTGTTTTGTACCCCCCCTCCCAAACAAAGTTTTATCGTAACATTCATATCTGCCAACCACTTCTTGCGAGGGTTATGCTGAAGCACCTTTCACGTTCTTGATCGATCTTGATTCCATCACTTCTAGAATTATGTTCGACTTCCTGAAAAACGATCATTTACATGTAAATTCTACTGTTACAAGTTTTCTTTACGGGGATCAATATTCTCAGTTGAATCTCTCTTCCTTTTAACTGGCTTGGTGATCTTATGATATACCCCAAGGGAAGAGCCGACGTTACTTTCATTCCTTACATACTTACATCACGACCTCCTGAAAAGAGGTATTTTTCCATAAGATAATTATCGTTTAGTGTCTTCTTTTCCGGGGGTAAATATTTTCATTCGACTCATTCCCTTGCAGGCATTCAAGGACGACATGGGAGAACGAACAACGCTTTATTATCCTGCACTTTCATTTCATCATTGGGCAACACTGCAACATGCAAGAAAGGTTACCAAGCAACAAGCTGTAGCTGTGGTGACGGTTGTCATGGCTTCAAGGTCGTTGGTGGTAATAAGTGCGTGTGCAAATGCAAGGCTAAGACGTATAACCCCACTGGGGCTGTATGTTGTATGGTACGCAATGTGTTCTTGGGAACGCCACCACCACACCCATACCCAAAAAAGAAGGTCTACTAAACATTATGCTCCGTTGGAAACAAGTAAATATACACAACAAGATTATACAAAATGGATTATAGATGCAATGGAAAATGGACTAAGCAGAAAATATACAAAAACAACACTTATGATATGAGTATAGCTTGAAAAATTTATACTAATTTATTGTTGGGTAATTTTATATCATTAAGATTTGTGATTCTGGGTTGGGGCCCGAAGACAGTTAGCTACAATGCTCGATAAAATGCCTTGGAGCACTAAGACCATTTTCTAAAATATATCTGGTACACTTTTCAGTGTTTTGATCCTCGTCAATTATCTCGAGCACCTTCCCTTGAAACCATGTTGGTACTTTGTGGTTCTTGCAATCTCTTTTGCGATTGTCCAACTAAAGGAATTAGGGACCAATTTCATAAACTAGGGAAAATTTCGCAAAATGTTTCAAGGGTTTTGGAAGCATTGTAGCTACAAGAATAGAAATTTGTTGTTCTTAAAAAATCTAACGAATATTTGTTATCAATATTTAATTCTTTTTCGTATTCAGAATTACAAATCGTTTTCTTACATGGAAGTGTCTGTTTCCCAGAGGTTTCTTAGCAGAATTTGAGATCTTGATTTGCCAATCTTGGAGATAAAAATACTGGGTGTCTTTACATGCTGTGAAGGTTTATTTCTTGAGATACCACTGTGAAAGAAACACAGTCCGTTATTACATAGTACATCAATGCATGCTGGCATGCCCACACTAACCTTTTTAAGTGCACCCTTTGTTTACCCGGATCTTACTTTAGGAATGCCGTACCTCGTGTAAAGTTCTTAGGAAACTGTTATTGAAGAAGAAGAAACCATTTGTTTGAAATGTGCCAAGACATCGTGAGAAGTGCTTCTAGATTTACAGGAGCTTCGGAAAGATAACTAACTTATTTTAGCAAGGCATATTTCGGAAAAGCAGGAAGAAAGGGAACCGTACTGAGCCTAGATGGAAACATGATAATCATGTTAGATGTAGCAATAAAGTAAAAGCTTTAAACTTGTTCAATCTTGTGTACAATTCGTTGTCAACTTTATAATTTTTCTATAATAGTTCTATAATAGAACTGACGTATACTGATTTGATATCTGTATAAAACTTTGAATTTTGATGATAATATGCAAGAGAATATTGTTTATTTATATTTACTCCATTCTGCTATGTTCTCTCCCCGTTCTGTCCTCGATTGCTCGGACATAAGTGGATTTTTAACGGTCACTTTTTGGTGACTTGTGAAGCCACCAAACAAACTGCAGAAGACAATGGACACGTGCCTAAAACGATGGTGTTTAAGGATTTGTTTACAGTTTGGCGACGGAGCCCCTTCAAGTTTAAGTGTTGTGAGATGAATCGAATTTTATGTTGATGACAAATTAACAGTGCTGCCTTTGACTTTGTCGCCTCTTTCTTAAATCCATAAAGTCGCGACAAAGTTTAAATCAAGGCAGAGAGTAAGCATATATCTAAAGGAAATTGTAAATTGATGCATAATTCTAACGCTGCTACAATTTCCGAGAAATACAAGCAGAAAGCAATTGTGTATCGGGATCGGTCATCGCTGAACTGTGGCCGGCAACACATGCAGGAGCGTCGAGAGGGGGGGTAGGGGGAGGGGGGTAAAAGGTCCAGGGCCCGTAAAGATCTCGATCATAAAAATTTATTATTGTTGTAAAATCTCTTTATAGCGCATTTTTATGACAATCTATCTGCCTTAAAAGTGTCGCGACAATGCCCTCTTTTGAAAGTTGTCACCTAAAAGTGGGGGTCAAATACTCGGAATCAAATAAAAAAGTTTAACTTTGAAATGTTCGCACTGCTCTCAGAACATTTTGTACCTTTTGCCCGTGATAGCTGCATCTGAAGAGCGTTCCTTCAGCAAGCTCAAGCTCATCAAAAACTTTATGCGAAGTAAAATGACTCAGGACAGGCTTACAGATCTCGCAGTGTTGAGGAACGAGAGTGAACTTGCAAGAACCGTTGACTTTAAGGACATTATACATGACTTTGCAAACATAACATGAAAGCCCGTAAAAAAGTATTGTTTTGTGTGTTAGAAACCGTTGTATTGATATTTTTATTTAACTAACACAAAACGACATAAGCATACGGGAAGATAAAATCTGGGGGGGGGGGTAGGCTGCCCGATAAAAAGTCCAATCTTTATGAAAATTTTGCCCGCCTTAAAGGTGACCTGAAACGAAAATTTTTATTTGCGAAAGCTAATAGCCTGGTTGAAAAACCAAGAATACCGTTTTCAGTTTTTCCATAACATGTTTTGTTTTGGAATTATTCCCTATTTTATGATTGAACCTGATGACGTCATTTTGTTTGCAAAAAGGCAAAAACACAATTGATATTCACAAAGAAAGCCCGAAAACCAAAGCTTTGGCACTGGACTTTCTTTTCATGAGAAATATGACAGCTCTGGGCAATTTTGTCGCACCAACATACTTCAGCAGCAGGTTTAATCTCATACATTGTCAATGTCATCGATTTTGCTACACTCTGCATATACTTCCCTTATACATGTGCAAACAAAATGACGTCATCACTTCAAAACACAAAACAGCGAATATCTCCGAAACAAAATGAAATATCACAAAACTTTAAACGGCATCATTAATCAACCCAGTTTGTCATTTCATTTTGGAAATAAAAATTTTCGTTTCAGATCCCCTTTAAGGCGGATCTTCGCCCGAATATGGCAGATTTTTATAAATTTTTCAGACGTTGGGGGCTTTCGCCACCCAGACTCTTGCCTCCTGCACCTATGCAAAACGATGTTCTTGATTCATCAATACCTTCTTTTGCATAACCTTGACATGGAAATGTTTAAGCAATTTTTTTAAACTATTATTCATAAAAAGGGCGTTTCCTTCATTTTCCGAGAGTCTAAAGGGCGTGGTCGCGGAAAATTTTCTTGGGGGCTTCGCCCCCAAAGCCCCTCTTAGGGCCCGATCCATAAATCACTCCAGGGCCCGAGCTGGCTCTCGACGGCCCTGAACACATGAAACATCAGCATCTTATCACCTTGGAACCTTGTGACAGTGTTAGATAAATGTCATCCGACTCAAGGATTTATCTCCTCTGTTATGGAAATCCTGAATTTTTGAACACGAAAAACTGATTTTCAATGTTCATTCATTCTAACGATTTATATATTCATTTGAAACTTTTCTTGGCCAAAAAGATGAGACTGGCAAGAAATTGGTTCTCAACTCAGACCCAACCAAGAATTCTGTTCCCACTACTTTTTGTGGGTGTATGGGGAAGGGTAGGGAATTAACACGTATTCGAGGAGCTTGCCAAGGCGAAACTTACCCCTTATTCAATGCCAGGCAATTCACTTGGAAAAGAGAAGGGAATAAAGGAGGAGAACCTGTACTAGCATGATATCTTGATACCAGGGACAAAATCAACATTTTAAAGAGAGAACCTAGTAAAAAATTAAATACAACAAAGACAAAATCAATTGTTTTCAGCTTCAAAGGGGGCCGCAGCGCCTCAGCTTGTCCCATAATAACAAAACAGGAAGTGCTTCTTCTGCGAAATCATACCCAAAATGTGTAAAAAGGGGTGGGGTTCCTTATGAATATATGAAAACTTGAAGCTGAATTTACACTTGAGGTTATTTTGTAGTGCAATACAGTGCGTGTGGCAAAGTTGAATTGATCAACATCTGTCACATTGCCGCACTTCATTTTTTTTCTCAAATGTGCCAAGAATGACGCGTCAAGTGTGAATTGCGCTTCACAGTTTTGCTAGTTAGGCTGCTTTTTGCTTTATCCTTCCAGATATTTTAAAATTAAACATTAAGTTCATATTATGGACGGGTCATTAATACTTGCAAGGGAGGGGGTGGAAGACATTTGCAAATATTTGATAGAATTTTCGTCCCCCCTCTCTGATTTACGTGAAAAATTTCGTCCCCCCTCCAACATAGCAGAAAATATTTTCAACCCTCTCCCAATACATATATAAACTTGTGTATATAGAAACTGAACAACTATGTTTTAATTCCTGAAGAATTAGTTTTTAGAAATTATCAGGATTTACCTCAAATTATTTTCATACCCCCTCCTTGAGGTGTGCTTTATTTTTCGTCCCCCCTCTCTTTGA
>REGM01000044.1:824017-837393 GCA_004194415.1 Aurelia aurita
TGCATTTATATTATGATGCAGGGGTGAACTTCCTCACAATGTCCATGGTGATGCGATCTGAGTTATCTACTGACTACTGTTGTGGTTTGGTCTTCGTTTAGTTTCTAAAAAGAGGCCTAGGCCTACGACCTGTAACCTACGGCCTATAACCTACGGCCTAGGCTACACGCGACGCCATGATCGCAATGATCCCTTGATCCGCTCGTATAAAAAAGCAAACTGAAAAACAACGAACGAAGGAGTACTAACCAATCTTCAAGTCGAATCTTGCCATCAAAACGATCCTTCAAAATAACTTTTCTTCGTTTCCTCTCTTCCCTTGCTTCGTCAAATGCTGCTGCGTATTCCTCGTCAGCAATTGGGTCATCTTCGTTGGGAAGGCCATGTTCGCTACCAGAACTGTTTGCTTGCGCTTGTCCCAAAGCGTTTAAGTCCTCAAACTCCTCAACAAGATTGTCTAAGCTTGATGAAAGACTCCTTGAATCGCTCGATGAACTTTCTGACTCGGTTTCATACATATTTACGTTAACTTCGAGCTAGATTGCAAAGGTTGCCGTGCGAAGAACGCTGTCCGATCGTTGTATTTCGTTGTTTGGTTGTTCTATTATTCCTGGGTCGACGTCACAGCATAAGTGGGGCCGAGACCTCTTCAAACGCGCTCGTTCGTCGCTGGTCCAATTCAAAAACACTTCATAAAGTCACTTTAAAAACTTTAAATTGCAAAAAAACTTGAATCTGGGCCTTCCTAAGGTCATAATCATTCGGAAAATCAAAACAATAATTTCACTGGACGTGCACTTTAACTTCATATGAAAAACGGTATTCAAATGATTGTGTTTTATCTGAGAATTAAACAGCTTAGACACTTTTGACTTGTTTCATGTAAGCCGGATTATTGAAGATAAAGTGAAACTAATCTTTGGGATTCCCAAACTAAAAGAAGACAGTTTCTTAAATAATTTTCTTCCAGGACTCAAGTTTCTTCATTTTCTTATCCAAGACTGTGTAATGGCTTCATAAATATTAAATGCGTTATGAAATTTTCAGAAGGCATAGGTGATCCCCCGCTGATGTTAACAGACAAAACCTTATGAAACCTCTAAGAAACTGTTCATTTTTTCATTTTATACAGGGTGATTCAACTAAAATACATAATTGCTTTACAAACTGCCCTGTTAAATAAAGAAAAACTAAAAGTTTACAATATTCTGATATAAGATCCAAGTATAATAAGTATGTATCAAAGTAAAAGGAAAGGTTTGAGAATGTTCAGGATCTGGCATTTTTCAAGGACGTTTTGAACTGGGTAAAAGTATTGACTGTTTTAATTTCTGTATTTTGATCGTACCACAGATTTGCTCCTCTATACGAGAAGCATTTTTGGCCACTTCCACTTGCAGTTTTTAGAAACGGAACATAAAGGTATTACGAAGCTGTCTAACGCTGGTTTCAGATAACCTTCGGAACAGACTTGTAAGATACTCAGGAGCTTCATGGTTTAGGGTCTTTTAAAGGGTCTGTTTCAACAAGCATGCTTCGCACGCGTCATATCTTTGTTGTTGCCATGCAAATAGCGACAACAAAGGCCAACCTGTATTACTTTGAGTACTCAAATGACGTGAATTTAGAGAAACTTTCAGTACTGGGTCAAATTCTTATTTTCTTATAGAAATACCTATATTGGTATTACTTTCGGCACAATGCTTGAATTATAAGAACAAAAAACAAAATAAACAAGACTTTTTCCCGAATTTGAGTATTTCATTCATTAACTACTTCGGAGTACATTTAGTTATTTATTTAGTTATTTATTTATTTATTTATTTATTTATTTATTTATTTATTTATTTGATATGCAGTGGCTAGCACTTGCATCTGCTAAATTTCTTTTCCCTTTTCTAACAGTTACTTTATTTCATGGTTGCTTTGCTCATCAAAGTCCTCTGAATTTCCTGAAAAACAGAGAGACATGTTGAATAAATTTTATAAGAAAAGGAAACTGTTTGAGGAATTTCGAGAAAGAAGCGATTTATTGGCTATAATGAAACCCTATATAACGGATACCTGTCGGACCAATACTACTGTTCGTTGTAGAAATCTTTTACAAAGCTATGAAGGCTATGAACCTGGAAAACATTTTTTGCACAAACGATACCATAGGGAGCATGATTTACATGTCAACCCAGTGACCTTTACGATTAATAAAATACAAAGATACTAAAAGCTGTACCAAAATTTCTGTTGGTTTCTGTTTAGGGAGAACCGTTTAGGTCGAAAAATATAGATGTGATCTGCTCCAGTAAAATTTTGAAATTTTGTGACAGATTTCGGTATAGGCTTTAGCCACATAGATACATTACTATACATTCAATATGTCAAAAAAGGTTTTAAAAGAGAAGGATGAAAAAGAAACATTTATTACATAGATCTGTATTTGCTGGTGCTACAAGAAATGCTCTGATTTATGTATGAATTTTAGCGTTGATTCCAAAAAGTTTTTATTGTGATTATGCGAAAATTTTTTATCACCATACAACACTATATTCACAAGGGTTTTATTTAACGGTTTTATTTGACAAATTCAACTGTCCAGGTATTGGAAAAATCGCCCTTTCATTCTGGTTTGCTTTGATAGGCCTTTGAACCAAATAAACAAGATCTCGGTGACGGTTTAGATATATCCTTCTACGTTCAATATGTTTGTATATCTCCTCTGAATAGACCCTTTTTGCATGCACAGGGATTGAGCTACCGTCCAGGAATAGAAGTATACATAGACGCGAAATATCATGGGCCTAATGAGTCGTGTAGTTTAGATTAGAATGCTATCCATACCTTTCTCTGCATATTTTCGTATTCTAATATTTGTAAATGTTACTAATTAAATATGCAACTTCTTGCCCAGTATAACTGCTTGTTTCTTTAATGTCAACAAAACTGTGGCCGCCGCCATTTTGAAGTTCTGAGTGAAATTTTCAGGAGTAGTTCTGAGTGAAATTTGAAAATGGCGACCACAGTGAAAAAAGAGCAGTTTGACTGGGCAAGAAGTTGTATGTTATTACCATTTGCAAATATTAGGATTCAAAACTATGCAGACATCGGGTATGGAAGCATCGGAGTAAAATATTTTGAAAAGGTTGGACAAATGGTCATTGAATCTTCCGTTTGTCACTCGAAGTGGACTTGAGTCCACACTCGAAGGGAACTTCAGGAACTTTGCTGTCATTCTACTTTGGGAATTTTGATGTCTTGATTATTTTCAAAATTACAGCGTTTTTCTTTTTGTGAAAGAATTCATGAAAAGTTTTGAAAAAATTAAAATCATCGTAAATCCTAAATTGATAAAGGAAAAACGCCACAAACTTCATGAAAACCAAAGTTTCATAGTTTATGAAGGTCTACAATGTGAGCATAGGGCTCAAATCTTTAAAAAGGTAGATGTAAAATTCGATTACATTTTTCTTTTAAATAAATTGCTGAAAGGAACTTAGGGTACTTTGCAGTAAATCTGCCGTGGAAATTTTTTGATATCTTGATTATATTCAAAATGGCAGCATTTATCATATTTGAGGCTGTGACTTCATCAAATTTCTAAATCCTAAACCAGAAGAGTGACAGATTCCTGCTTGCCACCATATTGATTGTAGACCATTATAAACTATGGTTTTCTTGGGGATTGTATAATTTTTCCTCTATTGATTTAGGATTTATGATGATTTTAATATTTTCAAAATTTTCCATGATTTCTTTCACAAAAAAACGCAGCCATTTTGAAAATGATCAA
Organism: Aurelia aurita; assembly: GCA_004194415.1. Taxonomy (NCBI): domain Eukaryota; kingdom Metazoa; phylum Cnidaria; class Scyphozoa; order Semaeostomeae; family Ulmaridae; genus Aurelia; species Aurelia aurita. Next base: position 827,802 of record REGM01000044.1, read on the forward strand.
GATATCAAAATATTTCCACCGCAGATTTTCAGCAAAGTGCCCTAAGTTCCCTTCAAGCCATTCAATTCAAAGAACAATGTAATATAATTTTTTACACCCACCTTTTAAAGATTTGAAAGATTTGAGCCCTATGCTTACAATATGGCGGTAAGCAACACTCTGTCGCTTTTCTGGTTTACGATTTAGCAATTTTATGACGTCACAACCTCAAAACTGGTTGAAACAAAGAAGACGCTGTAATTTAGAAAATAATCAAGATATCAAAAAATCCCCAAAGTAGAATTATAGCAAAGTACCTGAAATTCCTTTCGAGCCATTCAATCAAAGAGAAGATTGATAAACCATTGGTCCAATCTTTTTAAAAGATTTGACCCTGTGCTGGCTATCTAAAATACACGAATCCTTAGGCCCAAGGAAATACTAGAAATATATACCTCTTACCAATATCCCTTAGCATAATCCGCATGTTTTCTTGCAATTTGCCCTCACTTTTACTCCGTTGCGTCCTGAATCTTTGCAAAAACTCTTAAAGCTTTCACAAATGTGACCGTGTGCTCTGTCAGAGCACGCTAGAAGACAGAAATTTACAGATGTTCGGTAATGTATCCAATCGACCGGTGTCCCAAAAGAAGTTAAGTCCATCTCAAATTAGATATGTCAGGTGAGATTTGCTATAACGAAAAATTACTAATGAAAAACACTTTACTTGTTTTTATTCGCGGGCATTTGCACGGTTATTTTTGGGTCACCTGGTACTGAGATTTGCGATAACGCAAAATTACTAATAAAGAAGACTTTACTTGTTTTTATTCGCAGGCATTTTCACCTGACATCTAATTTGAGATAGACATTAGTGTGTTCATGTTCTGGCTATACTATGATTCTTTGCATTCTGTGACAAATCTATCAATTAAACCATCTATCAATCATCATCTATCTATTAAATTATCTATCAATTAAATTATCTATCAATTAAATCAATTGAGATGCCATTAGACGCAATGGATCATAGTAAAATAGTCCCTGGCGCCATCAAGCAGCACCCCCTTAGCTTTATTTACTGCCAGAAAACTTGCCAAAAGTCCTTTAAAAATTTATTTGATTTGACACCTCCCAAACAGTCGATTACAATACTCATAAGCGTAGGGGAAGATAAAATCTGGGGNGCTAATGAAAAACACTTTACTTGTTTTTATTCGCGGGCATTTGCACGGTTATTTTTGGGTCACCTGGTACTGAGATTTGCGATAACGCAAAATTACTAATGCAAAACACTTTACTTGTTTTTATTCGCGGGCATTTTCACCTGACATCTAATTTGAGATAGACATTAGCCCGTTCATGTTCTGGCTATACTATGATTCTTTGCGTTCTGTGACAAATCTATCAATTAAACCATCTATCAATCATCATCTATCAATTAAATCAATTGAGATGCCATTAGACCCAATTGATCATAGTAAAATTGTCCCTGGCGCCATCAAGCAGCACCCCCTTAACTTTATTTACTGCCAGAAAACTTGCCAAAATTCCTTTAAAAAAATGTATTTGATTTGATACCCCCCAAACAGTCAATTACAATACTTGGGGTCATAAGCGTAGGGGAAGATAAAATCTCGGGGGGGGGGCTGCCCGATAAAATGTCTATTGTTTACCGAAATTTTTGACCGACTTAGGGTGGATTTTTGCCCAAAAAATGCTGATTTTGGTAAATTTTTCCAACGTTGGGCAGCCCCCTGTTACGCCTATGCTTGGGGTCTCCAAAATGTATCAGTGATCACTTTTGTGTCTACCATAAACAGTTGGCATGGAGCAACCAGCAACCGTATCGAAATCTAACGAAGTACCCTTACTTAGCGGTAAAAACAAACAAACAAACAAACACTTATCAGTAAAAAAGATGTAAAATTACCGTATGCCTTGTAAACAAACGGAGTTGCTGCAACAGCGGTAGGACTTGATACCGGCTGCATACAGCTTAAAACACATCCATCTGAGCAACATTTCTTGCCTTCATCGCATTCTTGATCAAAAAGGCATTCTATACTTCTAGGTTCACATTCTCTCAGAGTCTCTTCGTCAGAAAGTCGAGGACATTCGCCAGGTGTCTTGTTTCTGTAGAGCTGGGGGGCTCAGGGGGGCTCAGCCCCTCTAGTTATTTGTTTGGTGATTTGCGGGGGGCTTTAGCCCCCTAGTGATTTCAACAAAATTATAATTTTCTGTTTTTATACTGTAAATATCTTTGTTCTATTTAAAGCCGTTTCTTATTAAAAACAGTATTGTAGTATAACAAGAAAAGCATTTTTCATCGCAAAAACAATGGCCTACTTATTTACATTATCAGCAAAATGTCTCAAGCCGTTGTCAATCATGATCTTCATCAATTAGATATCTAAATACCATCATCATATATATTCATCAATTAAATAGTACACTTTTTACATCACAGCAGGGATGTTTTCCGGCGATGTAAAGGGTAAGGTTTCAAAAAATTTTCCTGGGGGCAGGCCTCCGGACCCCCAATTTTACTCGCTCCGCTCGCAGCCCCCCAATATGAATTTCATTCCAATGGGCCTGCTACCTGAGCCCCCCTATATATCGATCCAGCTCTACACCACTGCGTTAGATACAAAAATGTTCTCACTTAAAATCAGTAATTTTTTTTTTCGAGTTACAAGCAATTTGATAAAAATGCATCGTCTCAAAATCTTTCAAAACGTGCCTACAATCCTTGATCAAATTTGCTAACACTTTAGCCTGAAAGCAATAGTAATCAAACTCTGTCTGTTTATTTTAATGCTCAAACATCTTACTGGGGGCTGCTGTATAATTGTATACACTTGGAACTATCATTCAGCCTTTTTCATCTATTTTGTATTGTCATGACGCTGGATTTTGATATGTTACATGTTTTAGAAANAGCTCTACACCACTGCGTTAGATACAAAAATGTTCTCACTTAAAATCAGTAATTTTTTTTTCGAGTTACAAGCAATTTGATAAAAATGCATCGTCTCAAAATCTTTCAAAACGTGCCTACAATCCTTGATCAAATTTGCTAAAACTGTAGCCTGAAAGCAATCGTAATCAAACTCTGTCTGTTTATTGCAATGCTCAAACATCTTACTGGGGGCTGCTGCATAATTGTATACACTTGGAACTATCACTCAGCCTTTTTCATCTATTTTGTATTGTCATGTCGCTGGATTTTGATATGTTACATGTTTAGAAAATTGCTTCTAACTTGATAACGATATACTGATTTTGACAAACTAAATTTTGCATCTAAGCAAGGGCCTTAGAACGATATTTATGTGGCCTATAATTGTGGTGGGTGCTTCAAAATTAATCGTCCTAAAGCCTTTCAGTAATAGTACTGGAGTAAGTTTTGCTTACCTATGCAAGTGTTGTGCAAGTGGATGGTCTTTTCTTCGCTTCTTCCTCTGTTTCTCTTCGATATAAAAGGTTTGAGAACAGGAATAATGGCGGCTAGTTACGTTGCTTTGAGTTGGCCTGAAACTGTTTTGTATTGAAGAGAAACAGAGGAAGAAGCAAAGAAAAGACAATCCACTTGCGCAACACTTTGTTAAATCAATTGACTGGTTTGAAAGCTACAGATTTTTAATCGTCTCAACATTTTTCTGACTGACCCGTTATGATAAATATTCAGGCTAAAAACGACGAAAATCCCTCCTCTTACCAGCCCGTCTGAATCGAATTGCTTCCATAGGTCCTTCTTCAATTTGTGCTTGGAGGTTCACTTCATCTAGAAATGCAAAAAAATAGAAATTCATAAGAAATGTTTCTGCTGGAATAGAGTTCGAAAGGTTTGGAAGATGCCAATTACGTTTGTAGGTTCTCCCGGTCAGGACCACATATCGCTTTTCGCTAGCATTCTTACTTTGATTTTCAAATAAAATGATGGAAGTGGGTATCATCAATGCCATCAAGGATAACTCTAATTTAAAGGCTCTAGTGCAACCAGCATGCATTGCAGCCCTATTTGTAAAGGTGGCCTAATTTCATGCTGCATGAAAATCAACGAGAAACAAGACGAACGATCACAATGCATGCCGGTTGCCCAAGAGCCTTTAAAGATTTTTAGAGAGTTTTTTGTCTCTAGATCCTAANAACTGTTTTGTATTGAAGAGAAACAGAGGAAGAAGCAAAGAAAAGACAATCCACTTGCGCAACACTTTGTTAAATCAATTGACTGGTTTGAAAGCTACAAATTTTTAATCGTCTAAACATTTTTCTGACTGACCCGTTATGATAAATATTCAGGCTAAAAACGACGAAAATCCCTCCTCTTACCAGCCCGTCTGAATCGAATTGCTTCCATAGGTCCTTCTTCAATTTGTGCTTGGAGGTTCACTTCATCTAGAAATGCAAAAAAATAGAAATTCATAAGAAACGTTTCTGCTAGAATAGAGTTCGAAAGGTTTCGAAGATGCCAATTACGTTTGTAGGTTCTCCCTGTCAGGACCACATATCGCTTATCGCTAGCATTCTTACTTTGATTTTCAAATAAAATGAAGGAAGTAGGTATCATCAATGCCATCAAGGATAACTCTAATTTAAAGGCTCTAATGCAACCAGCATGCATTGCAGCCCTATTTGTAAAGGTGGCCTAATTTCATGCTGCATGAAAATCAACGAAAAACAAAACAAACGATCACAATGCATGCCGGTTGCCCAAGAGCCTTTAAATATTTTTTTAGAGTTTTTTGTCTCTAGATCGATCCTAACTGGTGCTTGGAAGAAGATTTACTTCGCATTCTTAGCAATGCTTTCCTTTGTTGTTATATGCATAGCGAAGCAAAGGGCTCTTGTCGGAACTTGCTAGGTTAGTTTAAGCTATGAAGAAATTCCGAGAAACTGGTTTCAAAATTATGGTGATTTTGTTTTAAAAAACCCCATAAGCACACCCATGAACTAGACTCCTCCCAAAAGACTCTTGTTTCGCTCCCCGAACTGATTTGCCGCTACAACAGACCTCAACAACAACAACAACGACACAATAAGCGAAAGTTAGAGGGACTTATGTAATGAGTATACCCATATGAACCACACTCAACTAATGTAACGCTAGATGCCAGATGTAAAACTATGACATATCGTTAAAATATTACGCTAACAGCTTGGTTTTTTGGGAGCATGTTGGGAGCGAAACCTAATTTTGGGCCAAAAACGTTTACCGTAACCTTAAAGGCACTTATCCAACCATGGTCCTTTGCGTGCTCTGTTTTATGGAAATTATCATTTTTGTGGTCTACGAAAATGGCTGCCTCAGTAGAAATCTACGCGCAAAGGCTTCTGGCTGAACAGAGCCTTTTAATTGGTATCAAAGTTATGATATGCAGGCTTAATATTTGTATGAACCATCAAGAATACTAGAAGGTGCAAAGCTAACAACTTTGCCAGAATTTGCCAGAGAATATTGCTTAAGTTTACCAAAAACCATAATCGGCTTCATTAACTGGTATGTGATTGGTTCAAATGTGTAACATGAGATCATCTGACCATACCACTGCCTTACAAAATCTAATGTACTCACATGGCAATGTATCAGTTCTAACCCGTTAGAATGTCTGTGCAGTAGTCCGAAGGTTATTCGGTTAGGCGGAGGTTGTTCAGTGCGATGGAGGGATAGCATCATGTCGTTGGAGGGATAACATGCAGTAAGGCGGAGGCTATTCAGTTATTCGGAGGGATAGCCTCCAGACTACTGCACAAACGCTCTACGGGGTGGTTCTATTCAGTTTCACATTTGAACCAATCACATACCAATCGTTTGGAATTCCCCGACCATCCCCTGGGACCCATCCCTCGGGCAAGGGCATGACGCGTGCATTATACAGTTTGTTGTAACCTTACGAACTATCGCCTCGCCACCTTCTCCTGTCCATGTTTTGGCGTTTTACCAACAATTGATGAATTCCAAATTGGCTTCGGAACATGAAATTTGAATAAAGAACAGAGATCAGTCTTTTGGCAAACAATAGAACCATCAGGAATACTAGAAGATGTAAAGCTAACAGCTTTACCAGAAAATGCCACAGAGTATTGCGTAAGGTTACTTACGAAACAGATTTGCATCAGTTTAAAGAGAGTTTGAAGATAGCAGTCACAAACAAATTGATCTGCTATTCCAGTTTCAAGCTACAGTAATATTTACTTTGCAGAACTTTCGTATTTTTCGATTCACAAATATACCGGTGTCCCAAAAAAGTACTCCTGTTTAAAAAATCATCAAAACTCGATTACCAAGCTTATGATAAAATTTTCTTTTGAATTTGTTTTGTCAATGACCCAAAATATTTAAAGATGACAGAATATTTGTTTTCATTACTTAAAGGTTAAAACTTGCACGTTGAAAACCCTTATTTTGAGCTATACTTTCCAAGCAAGATATTCTATCTTGCCTAAGAGCCAAAATTTTAGACTTTTTATCATCCTTGAAGTCTCCAACGATAGTGTGCGTTTCTTTTTCTCATTTATGACCAATTTAAAAGAAAAATATATACAAAGAAATTGATCTGGTAATAATCAGTCCTTTTTGCAACATGCTTCAAAACCAGGTGGCCCTAAAAAGAGCAACATTGTTAATTTTAAAAACAATCACAAGATCAGCTATACCTGGGAAAATAATTTGGTCCTTGTTCTACTTGCCAAAAGAAGAAACTTAAAGATCGGCCCTGTAATCAAATTTTGGTCATTTTTCAAACAGGCAGTGCTTTTNGGTGCTATTTTGAAGATGCTCGCGGCACACCTCTATCAGAAATTTGCTATTCTAGTTTCAAGCTACGGTAATGTTTACTTTGCAGAAGTTTCGTATTTTTCGATTCACAAATATACCGGGTGTCCCAAAAAAAGTACTCCTGTTTAAAAAATCATCAAAACTCGATTACCAAGCCTATGATAAAATGTTCTTTTGGATTTGATTTGTCAATGACCCAAAATATTTCAAGATGACAGAATATTTGTTTTCGTTACTCATAGGTTAAAAAATTGCACTTTCAAAACCCTTATTTTGAGCTATACTCTCCATGCAAGATATTCTATCTTGCCTAAGAGCCAAAATTTTAGACTTTTTATCATCCTTGAAGTCTCCAACGATAGTGTGCGTTTCTTTTTCTCATTTATGACCAATTTAAAAGAAAAATATATACAAAGAAATTGATCTGGTAATAATCAGTCCTTTTTGCAACATGCTTCAAAACCAGGTGGCCCTAAAAAGAGCAACATTGTTAATTTTAAAAACAATCACAAGATCAGCTATACCTGGGAAAATAATTTGTTCCTTGTTCTACTTGCCAAAAGAAGAAACTTAAAGATTGGCCGTGTAATCAAATTTTGGTAATTTTTCAAACAGGCAGTACTTTTTTGGGACACCCAGTAGAATTTATAAAATGCTGCAGTTTTTATAAAGAATGAAAACTTAGTGAATTGGCGCCGCAAAATCGTCAATCAATATGTAAAGAATGATAAGCAATGAAAAAGTAGCTACAAAATTCAAACTCCACCCACCCGGACAAAGCCAGTTTACATAAATACAGCATTTTGCTCCTATGCCAGCTGGCTGTAGCCTGTGTTCCAGACCTGGCTGCGGAAGGGGACTTTTAAGGGAAGACGAAGGAAACTGAAGTTTGCGGTTGTTTTGTTTACACGACTACTTGGCCGTAGAAGCCATCGCTGATGCTAGCATTTCATGTCAATCAAAAACAGCAGATGCTGTTGTAGATGCAAGACAATTTGGTCTCGATGTCCCCAGAGATGTTGGCATGTGTCAGCTTCGACAGGCTTTACGTTCCTCTTAAATGAAGATGATAGGTAGTAAAACAGAGAATACATTAATGAATAAGAAGATACTCACCTTCAGCACAAACCAAGAGACTCATGCACAAGATTGCAGCAAAAAGCACCAACACTTTGAAACAACCCATGTTGCAATATGATCAGTTTGCCAGTGACTGTGTGAACGTGACTTTATGCAGACCCTGATGTGGTTGTATGCCTTTATACAGTCCAGCCTTGTCCATTTAGGCCTTTAGACAGTCTAGGCGTGATTAGTTTGGTCAGCTCAGGGTGTAACTAAAGGACCGCCGAACAGGTTCATCCGGGTGGGCTATAGACCACAACACACTTTCAAAACATGATTCATCATTCGCTTCGCATCTAATAAAGTCTGCCTGGCGTAAGATGTCTAAGGGGTGACCCAAAAAAACTTCACGAGCTACAGTGCGTCTTGCTTATGTCTCGTTCAATTCCTATCCTGACCATCTCCCTCCCCCCCCCCCCGGGGTCGACGAACGAAAATTGATTGAGCAAATGCCCGGGGGCGGGGGAAATTTTTTGGCGAATGCCCGGGGACCGGGCACTGAGAAGATGCCATATTCCCAGTAACTGTATAATGTGAAAGCTCCTGATGTTGTCAAATGCCCCGGGGCCGGGGAAAAATTGACGATCAAATGCCCGGGGGCCGGAAATATTTTTTGTGCAAATACCCGGGGGTGTCCAGGGGGGGGGGGTGGTCAGGGTAGGAATTGAACGAGACATACTGAGACCAAACGTTGTCAATGAAATGTTTCTATCAGCATTTAGTTCGAAAGCCCAGCAGCTTCCCTTTGAGATGTTGCTTGGCCAATAAAGTGTGATTTTGAGTTCAAGAAACTAAGTTCGATCTCGCTCGTGAAGTTATTTTTGGGTCACCTGGTACTGAGATTTGCGATAACGCAAAATTACTAATGCAAAACCCCATAATTACTCTTTTCGCGGAAATTTTCGCATGACGTCTAAAGTGAGACAGAGCTCAGAGTTTTACAGTTCTCTTCCTATTAAATTTGTATCGAATGCGCATATGTTTTTAGATCCATCGCCGATGAAAGCAATGAGAATTTGGGGAAACTTCGAAGAAACCACTGAGAAAGTTTCAATGCTCAAGTACTGTAATGAGTATTTTAAAGACACTTTTAGTGCTGGGTCAAATTTAACAAAATACGTGCAACGGTCTGCATCACGGGCTGTAGGAAACTAAAAAAAGATTGCTGTGTACACGATTAAGCAGCTGAAATTCTCAATCGAATTTTTATAACTTTTCTGCAGTACATCAGTGACAAGACCACGTGTCATCTTCTTGGTATAATTAAAGGGGCCTTTGCAACCGGCATGCCTTGCACGTGCCATCTCGGCCATTTTAATGGACCACTAAAATGGCCACAACAAAGAGACCACAAAAGGATGTATTCACAAAGCATGCCGGTTGCAAATGCCCCTTTAAGCAGGACGCACTAGAAATGACCTGATAAATGTCCATTTATAGAATATCATATGTTTTGTGTGTAGCATTCCATAATTGACCGGTAAACACTCGAATATGCTTGAACATCGTTGTTATTAAAAAAAATATTTAAGCCTCGTTCACACTTGCAGTCGCTGGAATCGTTTGGGTCGTTAGAGTCGTTGGAAAGGAAAAAAATGACAGTGGGTTGATTTGATCGTTGGGATAGAAACTGGTTTTATCCCAGCGACTTAGTCGTTTAGGTCATTATTGTCTTTGAGCAGTTTATATTTTTTTTAATAACAACGATGT
>REGM01000044.1:837751-850250 GCA_004194415.1 Aurelia aurita
CAAGAAACTAAGTTCGATCTCGCTCGTGAAGTTATTTTTGGGTCACCTGGTACTGAGATTTGCGATAACGCAAAATTACTAATGCAAAACCCCATAATTACTCTTTTCGCGGAAATTTTCGCATGACGTCTAAAGTGAGACAGAGCTCAGAGTTTTACAGTTCTCTTCCTATTAAATTTGTATCGAATGCGCATATGTTTTTAGATCCATCGCCGATGAAAGCAATGAGAATTTGGGGAAACTTCGAAGAAACCACTGAGAAAGTTTCAATGCTCAAGTACTGTAATGAGTATTTTAAAGACACTTTTAGTGCTGGGTCAAATTTAACAAAATACGTGCAACGGTCTGCATCACGGGCTGTAGGAAACTAAAAAAAGATTGCTGTGTACACGATTAAGCAGCTGAAATTCTCAATCGAATTTTTATAACTTTTCTGCAGTACATCAGTGACAAGACCACGTGTCATCTTCTTGGTATAATTAAAGGGGCCTTTGCAACCGGCATGCCTTGCACGTGCCATCTCGGCCATTTTAATGGACCACTAAAATGGCCACAACAAAGAGACCACAAAAGGATGTATTCACAAAGCATGCCGGTTGCAAATGCCCCTTTAAGCAGGACGCACTAGAAATGACCTGATAAATGTCCATTTATAGAATATCATATGTTTTGTGTGTAGCATTCCATAATTGACCGGTAAACACTCGAATATGCTTGAACATCGTTGTTATTAAAAAAAATATTTAAGCCTCGTTCACACTTGCAGTCGCTGGAATCGTTTGGGTCGTTAGAGTCGTTGGAAAGGAAAAAAATGACAGTGGGTTGATTTGATCGTTGGGATAGAAACTGGTTTTATCCCAGCGACTTAGTCGTTTAGGTCATTATTGTCTTTGAGCAGTTTATATTTTGCTTTTCACATTCAGTCTTTTGGTCTTTTGGGTCTTTTGGGTCTTTTGGGTCTTTTGGGTCTTTTGGGTCTTTTGGGTCTTTTGGGTCTTTTGGGTCTTTCGGTCATATGGTGGTTTGTCCCAACGACACCAGTGACTTCAACGACCTAATGTGAAGCGGGCTTTAGAGGGGGCTTTGCAACCAGCATACCTTGCACGTGCCATCCTGGCGGCCATTTTCGTGGACCATGAAAATGGAGCCAACATAGAAACCACAAAAAGATGTATTCACAAAGCATATCGGTTACAAAGGCCTCTTTAACAAAATAATGACAACGCACGTATACTCTGTTTACTCCACCACAAAAAGGGGACTAAAAGAGCAGAATCCACTGGGACCTTTCCGAAATGAGACATGGAATGAAGAACTAATTAATCATCCTGTAGAAATTGTACATCATAATGATAATGGGAAAGAGAATGAAGAAAGAAGAAAGCCATAAAATAAACGAGCAAATTTCCACGAATTGGAGTATTTCGTTATAATTTATTTATATCGAACTTCTAATTTAAATACTGTGTTTTGGTAACTTAATTTGATATGTAGTGGGAAGCAGTTAGTTTGCTTTGTTCATCAACATCTTCGGACTTTTCTGAAAAATAGAGAGGTGAGAGACATGATGAACCAATTCTGTGAGATAAAGGAACTGTAGAAAGACGAAAGACAACATCAGAGAAATATCTAGGAACCTATACAGACTGTGTGAATGTGTATGAGCAGTGTGTATGAGCAGCTTTTAAAATATTTCTGCTTTAAGAGGCATGTGATGAAAGATAGTGGCTTACAGAATCCCTACTGTAGCAATTGATTTTTCCTGAAATTCTGGAGACATTCTGACAAGCACGACCATAGTTATGTTTGCCAAACTCTTGCCCATTTTTCGAGACTGAAGCCTAATCAATTATGCGCATAAATTAAGAAATTTTCAAATGTCTTTGAATATGTATATTTTAGAGTCAGTAAGATATTCCAAAGCAAAGAACTATTCTTTAACGATTGAAATCTTGAATTTGAAATGTTTACTCTGCAACCGGTTATCTCGTGCACCACTCACCAATGTTAACATAATCCGCATGTCTCCTTGCAATTTTGTCTCATTTTTATTCCATTGGAACCTGATCCTTGGCAGTGAACCCTAAATAAGTTACAAATGTATTTGCTTCCCAAGTTAACACATGCTGAAAGAAATAGTTCGAGAAATGTTTTATTGAACTGTTGTAAGGGATCGTTCATTATTTACAGAGGGGTGGTACCGAAGAGAAATGTTTTCTGGTCCCAAAAATCTTCTTACCCAGCTCAAAATGTAATGGAGAAAACATTTATCCAATCTTTTAATGTCAGAAAATCTTGCCTTATCTTACCCAACCCATTTCTCTTCGGTACCAACCCCTCTGTCAATAATGAATGGTCCCTAATTGGCGAGAATTGTGGTCCAAAAAGGGTATCCCAAAAAGGGTGTCCCTAAAACAAATATTCGACGTTTGACGTAATGCTGAGCCGTGAATTAATCGATTGTGGTGTCGTGATTTTTATAAAGGATACTCTATAGTATAGTGCCAGATAGACGACCTCATGTGCTTACTAAATTTAAGAAAATCTACCCACCCTGGGCCTTACTCGACCACATATATTAATATCATTCAATCTACCGAATAAAAACTACTCAAACTGAGAATCCCAGTAAATCTGCCAAACATCCTGCTTATAGCATGGGCAGTTCGGACACTATTGTTGTGATGTCCGAGAGTTGGCCACAAAATAACTATGAAATATTATATGCTTTACTTCAGCATGTCTTATAGGCCCGAATGAATCGCAACTAAATTAAACTACAACAACATTCCGCCTGTCAACCTAAGACATTATAAAGGAAGGCACACAATATTTGTGTGGGTAAATTATATTTTCATAGTTATTTCATGGGCAGTTCGGACATCACAACAAGAGTGTCCGAACTGCCCATGCTTATAGGAAATTGCACGAAATTGCAAGATGGCAATCTGCCAATTCTACTGCTTTCGGAATCTATGCTGATTCAAATATGAAATCTAAGTCTGTGGAAATAGGAATAAGTACCAGTCGAATACACCCTGACATACCGTCTTGCTGGAGAGGAAATGCGTCCAGAGATCCTTCTTCACTTTTTGGAATAGCAGGTGCATCAAGTGCCATCACATCTTCAAATTCCTTCATGAGCTCTGGAAATTAAATTTGACATGTTTACAACTGGAATTTGCCAAGAAAGGACACGTTTTATAAACGAAATCGTTGGTTAGTTTAGTTTATATGCTAAACATGCGATTTGCGAGAGGAAATGAAGCGATTTTTATGGCCGATTGGTCAAGAAGCAAATATGAATAAAAGCAGTATTTTATTTTTCAAAAAAATGTCGCATAACTTGTGCATAAACCTGGGTAACTGAGGGAGTAATGCTATAAACGAAAAGCCAAGTTACTAACGATGCAAATTTCTAGTTAAAGTAGATGAATAAATCTAATTTCGACAGTGACTTTTTATGTCTGGCTTAGGACTTGAGAAATTTGAAATTCTTCTTAAAAGAAGATATACTTTGTATTGGCTTCTTAATTAAAAGGAGATATACATTGTATTAGCTTTTTAAAACTAGATGTAATTTCCTAAAGAAAATAAACTTTGCATTGGCTTCTTGAAGGAAGATATACTTTTCTATTGGCTTCAATTTACTATTAAAATGAAGTATATTTTGTATTTGTTCCTTCTTTCTATTAAAAAAAGAAATACTTTATTACTTATTCTCTATTTAAAGAAGCTGTGCCTTGTACTTGCCCCTTTCTTCACATTAAAGAAGATATGCTGTACTTTGTATTGGTTTCTTACCGTCATCAAACTCCTTCTGGGTAGGGAATCTTCGTCCATATATGCAAACGATGCTAAGCATCAAAGTGGCAGCAAAAATGATCTTCATCTTGAATTTGTTTGTTTGTTGTTTGAGCTCTGTTTTCTTCGCCTGTTGCTCTCGGTTTGTGAACTCGCTTCAAAATGATTTTTCTTTTTATAGCTTTCCAAAGTGTCTCAATTTTATCTCATTTCAATCCTGCTGGGAAGCAGTTGTTGCATTCCCAGAGATGAATAAAGGTACATATTCTTATGTAAATAAAGTTTATTTGTTTAACAAGGTCATCACTGACTTGATTTCAAAGTCAACAGATGCCGAAAGCATTTCTTAAAAATTGTTATTCTTAAAATACATTATTTAGCCGATGCAAAATGAAACACGTGTTTGTTTACCTTATTACAGGAAATTAACACTGCTTGAAATTAAAACGAGTTTCCAACATTTGCATTAATTAAAGTGGTGCGTATTCTGCTCAATGTTGCTTTTATGTACCTTAATAAAATTTCGCTTCGCGATGTGGAGAACTNTCCTGCTGGGAAGCAGTTGTTGCATTCCCAGAGATGAATAAAGGTACATATTCTTATGTAAATAAAGTTTATTTGTTTAACAAGGTCATCACTGACTTGATTTCAAAGTCAACAGATGCCGAAAGCATTTCTTAAAAATTGTTATTCTTAAAATACATTATTTAGCCGATGCAAAATGAAACACGTGTTTGTTTACCTTATTACAGGAAATTAACACTGCTTGAAATTAAAACGAGTTTCCAACATTTGCATTAATTAAAGTGGTGCGTATTCTGCTCAATGTTGCTTTTATGTACCTTAATAAAATTTCGCTTCGCGATGTGGAGAACTTTGCCGCATGAAGATCTCTTCCAAAACTTACGAAAAATAGATAATAGCCTCAATCAAATTTCTGAAACCTAATACATTTCAGATTTCAAATTTCAGATTTATATGGCGCATTCAATTCTCAACAAGAGAATAACACATTTTTTTGCGAGTCCGAACATTGCATTTTTCTCTGTATAGACTGTTACTAATCTCCTATTGACAACCCTTGCCTATTACCTAGTTTTAAAGCAGTCTTCCGGCAAGAGGGTCATCAATATAGTTATTCCACATATGTTGTGTCCCAGACAAGACCTTAAAGACCCTTAGCTAACCGTGATCCTTTTGGGCTCTGAAGTAGAAATTTGAATGACAAGAAAGTCGTTTCTGGGCTATGTTCTGTTTGTTTTGCTTTTCATTTGGTGCGCAAAGGATCATGGTTGGCAACGGGTCTTTAAAGTTTAGCTTGCTGCAAAACTAATAGAGGAAACTGATGTTGTCCTGTATTACATGATTCTCATATTTTAATACTACCACAAATAGATCTTTTGCGTTTATAACCTTTAGCTATCTACTGAACGTAATTTCGTGTAGCTCTGTGATTAAGCTGGCGGAGCTCTAGCTGGCGGTACAAGCTAACGTTGAAAGCAACTACACACATTTTGCAATGAAAATCTCACAAAGAAAACACACACCCAGTTAGATTGGAACTTCCATGAAAAACGGATTCTTCAGACAATATTTCATCAAGGTTTGTGGCGTTCAAAAGACTACAGAAGCTACAGAGAGAGAAAATGCACAGGTGTTTCAAAAGGATATTCGTAAACTTAAAGAACGCCAATCAACCAGCATCCTTTACGCGCTTCGCTTGTTGCCTTTTGACTGCGGCGGCCATTTTCAAATGGCATTGCAGTTGTGTAGTGCTCTGCAAAGCGCGACCGCAAAGGATGCTGGTTGACCGGCGTTCATTAAAGTAAAGAAAGGAACTGATATTCAATTCTCAAAATCCTGTCAGGGATTTCCTTTATTTGTTACATGTCTATAAATATCTTATTTTGAAAAATATAATGCCAAGCATATCCATAAAATGCAGACTGGACAGAAGTTTAAAAAACACTAACACTTTTTCTGGCCGAATGTCTTTGCAGTCACGTGTTAAATTTTCAGCGCATTCTATTGGCCCGTTAGGTACAAGTGACTTTTTCTTTAGCTTCTTGTCCACGAATTTTAGAAATCAAGGTCAATAAATTTTGGCAAACATTGTGGTTTTGGCATTGTTGAGGCTACCAAGAAGAGGATTAAGCGATCATTTAAGTAAATACAACTTATGTAGGTAGTTGGAAAAGTCAAATTAAATTATGCAACCACAATTTCATTTTGCTTGTTTTGAATAAAGTAAACTTGGAAATTGAAAGGAAGACTATTTCAGAAATGTACAGCAGAGGCATCAAATTACGCGTAAAAGTTTGCAGAATCCGTTCATCTAAAGACCAGAATCTGAACAAAAATTTGAACTAAAATGAATCAGATGATAGTTATGAAATATTTGATAATGGTAATTTTAGATATGAAGTAATGAAAAATGGAGAAATTTTATCCTCCCTAACAGCGCCTTTTTGTTGGTAAAGTCTACCGTTCTCAGAGTTTTCAGTTGATTTCTAAGACTTCACATGGCGCAAAGAATACGCCCAAAGTTTGCAATAAGCACCTGAAGCAATGAAGTGATAGACAGATATTTCTTGCAAACATCAACAATGTTGATAATAAACATCTATAAATCTTCTATTATCATCTTGCATCTTATAGAAACTGTATATAAATAATTAATAACTCTATTCGATAAATAACATGAAATATTAACAAACATGAAACTTTACTAAGAAGACAAAAAGGAGCCAATTATCTGTTTTTACGTTCTACAGGGTGTTTCAAAAAAGGCGCAACCCAACTATAATTGGAAATTTTCCAAAAATAATAAATTTGAAAAGATGTAATGTATACCATCTGAAAGCACGATCTATCGTCTTTCCAATGATATGCAGTTTGGATGCATCAATGGACTTATTTATCGCTTAATTTATATTTTAGTAAGTATGGCCTATTTCAGACGCCCTTAGAGCAAAATCAAGACCTTTTTGATCGTAAAAAGTTACAAAACAGATTTTGTGAAAACTTTTCTGGCCTAGAGGCACTTGAGGTGATGCCCTAAGATAGGAAATATACGAATTACCCCCACGAGATACATTTATTAAAACTAACAAAAATTTGCTCTCACAAAGATGAGTTTTCGCCTATGAAAAAAAACCCTACCACTTTCCTGCATCTAAAATAGGGCATACATACCGAAACGTAAATTAAGTGATAAATAATTCAGTTAATGAGCCAAAGTTGGGTATTATTGGAAAGAAGATAGAGTGTGCTTTCAGATGATTTTTGCCAAATTAATTCAAATATCATTATTTTCTGAAGAATCTCGAAAAATTTTGGAGCTTTTTCCTCGTGGTGTCTATGAAATCTTCTAAAAATCGATAGACTTTAAGAGGAATTCCCACGAAATACGGTACATTATTCTGAAAACGGTAGAAATAACAAAAGAACACTTGTTGCATTGAAGCCATTACATTGCATCTTTCTTTTGTGACTCGAATCCCTTAAGACTAATTTCTTACCATTATCTAAGCTAATTTTCGGTACTCTAGTTTATTGCTAATATTGTCATTTGAATTTGATGGCACCACACGTACACGGAATTATTTTTATTGTAAATTCTCTTCGCGATCACTTGGATCTCAACCATTTTCAGAATGCATGTCTTTTTTATCATTTTCAAAAGACCTCTGACACTCTAAATGCCAAAAAGAATAGCACTTCTAAACTGCATGCAACAGTTGCGAAAACTGGAATGGTTTTATGTTTCTATTGGTTGAGATACGTTTAATTAATAGTTTAACAAGAATGGTAAAATAAAGTTCTTGCAGTTTCTCCTTCCGCTGTATTAGCATCATCCCGTAGGTATATAAACACTTCATTTCAACATCAGCAAATGTTGCAAGTTCTTTGACAATTTTTCCTCATTCTTTCTCCGTTCCTACTTTTATCTTCGCAATGAAACTTGAATCTTGGGCAGAAGGTCTTCGAGAATTCTCTGCAACCTTGAAAAAAAGAGATAAATATGTCAAAATATGTAGTTTCTAACATACCAGATGTGACAGAAACAGGTAACGTTCAGGCTAAATTCTTCGTCTTGCATGGGACAAAAATAGAATCTTTGCACCCCCATGGATGACCAACTGACATTTTGTTTTCTTTAACTTTCTTTCATGTTTGATTTCGCTTATATATTGATTGAAAACAAAGTCTTTTTGGCAAGCCAGTAAAATGAGATTAGAGGTTGCAAACAATTGAAATTATATGGCTGACAAGCCAAGCAGCAATTATAAATATTCTAAGCTGAAAAAGTTGACCTGAAAACATTGATGGCTAACTCACTCATTTTGCACGTGAAATTGATTCATTATGGGACAGGGCATCTCTTAAGAATTTTGTACTGGTGGGGAATCCATTGTAAGGGCAACTAAAGATAGCCCTATAGAGCGTTTTTACAAAAAAGTAAAAACAGTTATTTCCGCTTTAACACGCAACAGAATCAGTGTCCGTTGCCGTAGCTATCTCTTAAAGTATATAGCATCAGTTTAGAACTCCCTCACAATGGTGAAGTTTTTTGAGCAAAAATTATCCAATGCCAAGTTCACATGAACGCACACTGTATAACGAGAAGAAAAATCTGACAAAAGTTGATACAAAGTGATGCTATAAGACTTGATATTTCTTTATTCTATCGAGTCTTCTATCAAACCTGTCTTCAACCAACATTCATGATTCTTAACACAGTTTTTGACTGAAAAGTGCACTTCACTGGTGGGAGAAATGGGCATGACTCGTGGGGAAATTGAAAGGGCTGGTGGGGAATTTTCTCACCATTTTGTATGTTAAAAAATGCCCTGTTATGGGGAGATGTGAGTATATATTGGTAGTCTGAAGATTTTCAACAGACGAACAGTTGACTTTGCGATTCTCGTATATTTTCATGCGCAATCCAAACATGTAATGTTCTGCTTCTGAATAAAACTCAAGCAGAAGGTGTTTTGATTTCTTTTTCTGCATTCAATATATATCTATGTCTCTTCTTAAAATGAATGTCCTGAGCTAAATAGCATGATACATAACTAGGACAAAGAGAAACCTACACGCGCCTTGGTTTCGCTGTGTTTGGCCACGCGTTGATATTATCAAACATAAAAGGTAGGCTATTCATAAAACGATAAAACAAGTGAGATCTCATCTTCTATCCCAGGCTATTCACTTTAACAACCGCTTTTCGCGTGCAGCTTGATAATTTTTTTCTTCGAATGAATCAAAATGGTTTCCAATAATAACAGGGACAAACTTACGTCGTTTTGGTTTTTCTTTCTTAATTTGCGTTCTTCGTGGACTAAATTGGACTTCTACCTCTGTTGTTCCTAAAGAAGAAAATAAGAAGTAAATTTAGAGCTCGTGCTTATATATAGTCTGTAGCTGCAGCTGCGCTACTGTAATATGACCAGATACGTAGGAACCGGGGGCGCTCGGGGCACTCGGGGCACTAGANAGTGAGATCTCATCTTCTATCCCAGGCTATTCACTTTAACAACCGCTTTTCGCGTGCAGCTTGATAATTTTTTTCTTCGAATGAATCAAAATGGTTTCCAATAATAACAGGGACAAACTTACGTCGTTTTGGTTTTTCTTTCTTAATTTGCGTTCTTCGTGGACTAAATTGGACTTCTACCTCTGTTGTTCCTAAAGAAGAAAATAAGAAGTAAATTTAGAGCTCGTGCTTATATATAGTCTGTAGCTGCAGCTGCGCTACTGTAATATGACCAGATACGTAGGAACCGGGGGCGCTCGGGGCACTCGGGGCACTAGAACCACGTGCCCCCAAGATTTTGCAATAAACAAAAGAGTACCCATTTTATTTCCAGAAGTGCCCCTTTTAGCTTGATGAAAAAGTGTCTTGTTCCCCAAGTTTAAGATGCTTCCTATGGCCCTGATCATGACATTATCGCTCTTAAAAATCTGACTTTCATTTCGAATGTCTTATCTTGGTAGTCCAATTTTGTGCCGTAATAAAAACATTAATTTCATTTGGCAGTTTGAAAGGCATCTAAATTCACAAAATAGAGCTTCAAAAATTGAATGATTAGTTGCATGGAAGAATTTCGTCCTATCGTTTATGCCTGCTATATGTTGGTCTATGCATTATCTAAGTATCAAGAAAAGTTTAAAAGTTTCAAGTGTTTTTAAGGAAAACTCTATTGAGGTATATCCTTGGGCTGAAAATGACACAAAACACAAAACAGGAATGACGCAAAAATAGATGTTTTGGGATTAACCTTACTATAGAAATAGAAAGGAGAATCGAATGACCCACTTTAATGGTCATCGTAGTTATTTCTGAAGTAAAGCTCTCCGGTTTCCTATCGTGGACTTTTTAATGGACTGAAGATGACTGCATTTCCTTATAATCTAAAAATAAAATAAAAAATTCAGGGTTTAGTGACACACCTGTTCTACTGGCAAATTTATAAACATAGACAAACTCTAATGAATAGTCAAAAGCATCGCGCCTCTGGGGTAGGCACAGTCATCCCATGGGTAGTAGGAAAAGCGGACTGTGTTTTGGGTTTATCCAGTGGCTGTCCCCTTTGAAGGAGCTTTGAGGAACAACATACAACAACTTCAAAAAACATGGCGCTCGCTTCGCATAGTTGGAGGGAAAGCGATTACAGCCTCCTGAAAATGCAAAATCGACAGGACAACGGAGAAGATACACAGAAAACATGCACAAAGGTAGGCCTAATAGTTCTGATTCTTGATACCACTGGATAAACCCAAAACACAGTCCGCTTTTCCTACTACCCATGTGACTTTTGACTACCAATGACCAATGATGGGACAATGGAAATGAATGGAATGGAATACATGTAATTGTCATTACTCTTACTGTAAAGCAAAACAAATCCATGAAATTTTGATCATTGTTTTCAGCCTTTTTTGAAGGCTTTTTAGTAGGCATTTTCCAGAAAATTCCTATAATTTCAGAACGTGGCAGCCGATTTAAGCCAAATAAATTTTAAAATTTTATTGAATATGCCTTCTACAAAACAAGGCATTTGCCAAAATCATTACTTTAATTTCCAGGGAACAGTACCCTTCCAAATTGGGATGCTTTTTTAACTCACAGGGTACCGGCTGAGTCAGGAAAATATTGTAGACGTTTGAAAGCCTATAGCTTTTGAACCATTAACTGGATTCCTAGAAACTGATAATATTTGTGTAGATTGTGTTAAAATAATGTTAATTTAGATACAAAAATTTAAGTTTGTCAAAATCGGTCGCATCGTTCACAAACTACAAGCGATTTTATAAAATACTTCATTTTCAAGATCTCTCAAAACAGGCCTAAAATCTTTGATCAAATTTGCCAAGAATTTACCCTATCAGCCATCATAATCAAACTCTGTCTATCCTATTGCTCAAACATCTTGTTGGGTACATAAACAAACATCTTGGGATTGTCATTCAGCCTTTTGTAATCTGCTTTCTACTATCATGAGGCTGGATTGTTAGCAAATTTGATCAAGGATTTTCGACCTGTTTTGAAAGATTTTGAGATGAAACATTGCTATAAAATCGCTTATAACTTGAGAATGATACGAGCAATTTTGACAAACAAGATTTTTATATCTACGTCAACATGCTAGCAACACAAATATTGTCGGCTTTTAGGGATCTAATAGCTTGTTGCAAAGCTACTGGCTTTCAAACGTCTAAACATTTTTTGACTCGTGAATAGTTTTATTTGTTCCTTAAACAGATTCATCCATCACTTACCACATAGTCCGCAAAATTTCCTGCATAGTACCCTCATCACTTTAAAAGATTTACAAACATCGAATCGTGTTTGCCAATAACGTTTGATTTGTACACATCTTGTTTCATGAACATTGTTTACACAGTTCCCTGAAAGAAAATGTGAGTATAATAAGATGAAACATAGAAGAAAGTTCAGCAAACTAAAAGAACGGTTAGTTCTTTAATTTGTTTCACTCTGTACCTTGCTACTTGCTGCACCAAATTTCCCCTGAGCTCTTATGAATCAAATGACTTAAAGGGGCTCCGTCGCCAAACCATCAACAAATCTGCAAACCCGCACGTGTCGCCAATTATCCATTGTTCTTCCATTGTTTTCTGCAATTTGTTTGGTGGCTTCACCCAAGCCACGAAAAAGTGACCGTTAAAAATCCACTTATATCCGAGCAATCGTAGAAGATATAAATGTTTGGTTTGCTCCTCAGTAAAGTACAATGATTTATCTTCAAAACTGCGCTTTCATTTTGGAAAAAAATATGAAAATCCTGTCTGATATTTCCTTTCAAAAAACTGCAAAAATCATCTTTTTGTCTAAAAATAGGCGACGGAGCCCCTTTAAAGCGAGTTTTGATGGAAGAAAGCCAACAAACTAAGAAGAGGTAATAAACTAATTCGAGAGAAATTAACTAGTTAACTAATTCAAAATTTTGCAAAATGCAACTGTCTTGTTTAGTTGCATTGCTGGAACGATGCAGTTTGTGAGAGTAAACATAGTGATTTATACGGCCGGTTGGTCAAAATGCAAATGTAAACAAACTAAACCGCATAATATTTGGGTTCGTGTAGGACCCTTGCTGCAAATGAAAAAGTGATGTAGCCACCATTTATAAGATTTTCTCGGAAGCAGATGCATTGATCTGATATCGATAGC
>REGM01000044.1:858827-922496 GCA_004194415.1 Aurelia aurita
CGGATTTCCATTCAGTGCATTTCATCGCGCGCTCGACAATTTGCAATCGATTTTCAGTCTGGGCATGCGTACTTTGAGTTCTTTGGTAGCGCGATCAGAGCGCGCGATCGCAAAAAAAAGTAGAAGTTCATCCTACTTTTTGCGATTGATCGCCAGGGCCCATTGGCAGCAGGTAATGAAATCGTTGGAAATACGCGCCAAAAAGGTTTGTCAAAGGCTTGCGATCGCTAAAAGTCGATCGCAAATTGTCACGCGCGCGACAAAATGCACTGAATGGAAATCCGCCTTTAAAGTGTGAAACGCAGGAAACGCACCAAGTTCTTCTCTCCTCTGAAGAAATTTCCTCACCCAAAACCTATGTTTTTTTCTTGTTCAACGATCTCTTACTCTTTTCAATAACGCAATTATTAGAAAATAGCTCGATTGCAGTAGAAAACGCTGGTTAATGCCCGCCATTTTTAACAAAATTAAATTTTGGCGCGTCGAACTTCAAATCATTGCGATCCTTGCGATCAAATGGAAACCGGTTTGTCACAAGAATCGCAAGAATCGTAAGGTTCGCAGGTCGCAAATTTCAGCGATCCTTGCGTCATTGGCGATCCTCCTCCCTTGTTCTCAAGATAATGAGCAGAAAGGTACATTTCTATGTTTTATAAAAATCAACCTAGTTTCGATATCTGAAACAAGACACAGACACAATTCTCGTATGAATTCTACTAAAATGACTGACTTCGATCTTGAAGCTTTGAACGGATTTTGGTCTCTCGAATGCACAAGATTATAGCGAACAAAGGGCGCCTGTCATAGAATTTCTTCAGTCTGCAGTGGCCTTTCATGTGTTTTGACAAAACACATCCAAATATCGTTGCTCGGAATGCAGCTGTATCTCCAAAATCGTTGATGGTATACAAAATGTGATTGCACTGGCTAATTCTACGGAGTTCAAACTTATAGAAATATCTTCATTTGCAATGTATCTGCTGCTATTTGCCTGCATTAGGGAGAGAAATGCAAGGCATTTTTTAAGTTTAGCTTGTACAGCCCCTTTAATTTTCTTAAGCCAGACTACCTTGCTCTGATAAATTCTTGCACTCTGAATGCGTTTGACCAAAACTCCGCCCTTGATTCTTAAGACACTACCGATTGTGGCTAGGGTACCTGGAGTTCACAACGGGTTACCAAACTGGGAAACTGCTAAACTTATGGCTGATTGCCACGACTCTATGTTCTACAATTTAAGAATAAAAGTTTGGGTTGTTACATCGAGCGTTTTGTTTGACATATCGTTTAACTCACTATCGGCGAGCCATTATGGAAAAATCGGTATCGCTAAGGGATAGATTTTCAAAGCAGTAACAGTCAGAACACAAATAATCCCAGAACAGTATCTTTAGAGGCACGATAAAGTATCAGTGTTTGACAGGCGATGATTAATCTTACACTTGGACGATTTCGAAGATTCACGTTGTGATCCATTTTCGAGAAATAGACTTTCAGCAAAACTTTTTGCGAATCACATTGAATTTTCAAAGCATCCTGATCGTCAAGATCGAGGATCTCTCGTCTCTATTCTCTTCTGTCGGACAGATATTTTTCGAAATGTTAAGAAATTTCATACTCTGTACATGTACTTCCACAAATACAATAGAAAACCTCCAATAGGGGCTTTAAGTTTAAGGTGGATCTCCACTTAAGGTGGCTCACTACTAAAAAAGTTTTAATTTGTGGACCAGCAATAAGGTGGCTCACTGCTAACTAAAAATAAGGTTCAAAACACATATACAATAGGTTATGGTGGCTCACTACTGATACAAATGTTGCACTGATACACACTTTTTATCGCTCATGCTCGGATGCTCTGTCGTTAGCACAGTGCGCCTTTTCATGGCCCGTCGAACATTGATACTTTTCTGGTCAACATGGTAGCTATTAAATATGTACCCCTACAAGGAGAGATCATTTATATTATTTATCTTGAGTTACATTGTTCGATTTTCTTGGCACAGCAGCCCTCCATTTGTAATCTTTCTTTTCCTCTAAATTGTTTACATACAAAGATCCAATTAAAGACCAGTCATTGCTACTTTCCGGAATGATCAATTCACTCGGACACAGTATCAAATCGAAATCCAACGACGAGTTTCCTGAGTCATTCTGTAGTCTGCCTTTTAGACGGATACGTTTCGCTTCCGGTGTAACATCACTAGAACTTCCAGTCCATGAATTATGCTTTACTATCGAAGTTCTTCGTGGAATTCCTATCGTTAGTTTCTTGCCCTCTCGCGTAACTGTTTCGGTAAGCTCTACAATTACGGCAAAGGAATTCGAATTGTTATCATCATTCGTTGAAGATGACGACAGCTCTGTTGTGTTGTCCCCGTAACGCGAAACAGATTGGTCAAATCGCAACTGTAACTTGTGGTGAACTGATTTTCCAGGTGTGTCAGTTGTAGTGAATTGTGGAATCAGTTGAACATCTAGAGGCTGATTTAATGGAATATTTACGTCTCGAAAACGTTGTTTGATGCTGGCAAAACGTAACATCTTGGTCTCAACTTCTGGGAAACTATTCTGGCTATCTTTCTCCAGCATGTTGCCCATTATTCTGTGAATATTGCCGAACAATTCTAAGTCTACCAGAAGTTAGAAAATGTGCTTTTTCCAAGCTCTCCCTAAGATGTAAGGAATACGTCAATGAAGACCAGATTCGTAACTTGAGCTTTAGTAAATAACCCTCTTCTGTTCTGTCTGTGTGACTTTCTTTCGTGAACAAAATTCAGGTCAGTTAAAGGTCATTCTTCGGTTAAAGTCGGGCATTATTTTTCTAAAGAATTCTCTGAATAAACAAGTACATAAAGTAAACAAGCAGTTGTTTACAAATATCTCGTGATCTGAACCAAACTTTCCTTGTGGCTGAAATTGGAAGACTTGGGCCTAAGAAATGTCTGCTTTCTTCTTCACATAAACTGCTATCAGGAAAGATGTCCACTTCTTTTCTTTGCAAAATCCAATCGCTGCATGAAGTTAGTCCCAATTATCGACTAGATTTCATTTCTCTATCAGAAGTTACCCTGATAAACAGAGCGAATTATCACTTTATGGTATCAATCACCTGCAACACGTAAGGCCTAACGTCTTGCATCGATATATGAATCACGTTTTCCAACACAAATTCATGTGTATTCATCCATTCAAACTAAAGAAAGGCCAATCCACCACGAGACTTTATATCAGCAGGGTTTGTTTTGATACGATTATGGTTACAAGAAATTTAGGTAATCTCTTTCCACGGCTTTCAATCAAAATTGATAAGTAGGCCTTAAGAAAGTATAGAAAGTAATGAAGGTTTTGTTATTGTGTAAACGAAGACTATAACTAGGATTGCTTCAAAATTTATCCACAGTATCAAGGGAATTCATATGCAACACTTTTAAACCATGGAAATAACCTTATTTTCTTTTGACGCATTCCACCAGTTTGTGTATTGACGCAACGATGCTAGTCTAGATTCTAGCGTGATGTCTTGTGAGGGCGTAGAATAAAGCTGTCAAAGCAAGCTCCAAGCAAGCCCAGCAAAACTATGAAATTTCTGGGAATTAATTCGAGATTCTAAAATTTCTTACTTTCGCATTGCAGTGCAGAAACCCATCCCTTTTGTAGTGTTTAGCAAATTGCTCCCAAAGCTTTGCTTTTCCTTTCTGCAATCCTATCTGTCGTGGAAAAGTATGCTTTTTTAAAGAAGACGTGTCGAAGGTCCCCAGTGATTCAATTCAAAACGTAGTTGATTATGATTCATTTCCGTAAATAAACTATTTCTGCTGATTTCATCCTAAAACAGTCGCAGGGCCTACGCCATTTTAGCAAAGGAACATGAAAACCAAGTTTTGCTTTCGAGCTTTCGAGCAACCTGAATTTTTTCAGTTTTCTTGATGCAGAAGAAGATTATATCATAGATCATAGTTATCATTATATGGTTTGTGCATAGTTATTATAGGAAGAACTATGGTTTATGTAAGAAACTTTGTTGATAAGAAACTAGTTCTACGACTGCCAAAAGATTAAAAACCTGTGATACCAAAGTCTTTCTCAAATTAGATGTCAGGTGAAATTATTCGCGAATAAAAACAATTGAAGTGTTTTGCAAGAGTAATTTTGCGTTATCACAAATCTCACCTGACATCTAATTTGAGATAGAATATAGGTTTGAGAAGCTGATTTCAATTGTGATGCATCATCAAGGATGAAAGGGTTCTGCCAGGGAGTTCTTAGACTTGCCCCAAGTCTATTTCCTGAAGTTGATCTGACCAAATCCTTTCCCACAGTTCCAGGATCCGCCATTCCAAAATTCCATGTTCCTTTACGGAATGCTGGATTTGCAGATCCAGGAACTGAGTGGAAAGATCAGTCAGACCGACTTCAGGAAATAGACTTGGGGCAAGTTTAGGGAGTTCCCGACGAGCGTCTTCCTGCTAAAAACCTAAAACATCCACCGCAGAGTCTGCTAGTAAATTATTTTTAGAAAACCCAAATTTTTTTTGCAGAGCGTTAGACTACATGTTTACACTGTACCGGTACAGTGTTGATTCGTTACAATGTTGTTATATTACAGTTCAAGTGCGTTTACACTGCTCCAGAACAAGATTTTTCTATAGATAGAAGGAACAAAAGTGTTACGAAGTAGCAGGAACAGTGTAAAAACGAGAGGCTGATCCGTTACACTTTTGTTATGGAGCCAAAGTTGTACTGGTACATTGTAAACTTAGACTGACAGGTTTCTTCTTGAAGTGAGAGACTATCAGAAAATCCTTTTCATCAATGAAATCGTCTACAATGTACTGAGTTAAATTACAAAATGTTGCTACACTATTCGGGGGGTAATTTGTTTCTATATTTAGAGTTTCCTACAATCAGAAAATATGTTAATATGCCTGGTTCTCATTCCCATACATATTTCCCTCATAATTATTGCTGTCTCTTTGATAATCATTTTGATTCATTGCACCTCTCATATCTCCAAAGTTTTCCATTCCTTTTTCCGATTCCCTACCACCAAATTTCATCGGTGAAAATTGTTCATTTTCAGGAGCATAATTTGACTGTTGTTCGTATCCAAGTTGGTTGCTTTCTTGTGGGTAGTTGGATTGAGCCTCGTAGCCAGTTTTGCTGTTTTCTGGAGAATAGTCTTGCTCTTGTTCAAAGCTACCTTGGTTGCCAGTGACCTGACCGAAGTTTGCCTGGTTACCACCATTGACTTGGCCACTGCTGGGTATTGGGACAGCTTCGAGAGCAGTTGGGAATGGATTCACAGGAGCTGCTTTTGAATCAGCGACTGTTACTTTTTCAAATGGCTTGTCGTTGCTGTCTTTTTGTAGGTTTTGGATTTGGTCTACGACATTCTGTAAAAGAATTGTAAGGAACTTGCAGTCAGAATTACGGCTAAATTTGTCATCCATTTGATAAAGAACTATATGACTTGCCAGGTCGCCTGCAAATTGGACTTACCCAAGTCGTCTGGAAAGAAAGGGAAGGACAACTTGTTCTGAACAGCTATCAGCTGGATAGACGGATTATTTTTGGTCCGGTAGGCGGCTTTTCTGATCTTGATTTTTAACCAATAATAAAACTAAGATTTTGAATTGCTTGCGGTTGGGTCCCATTACAAACATCCGGTCAAGCGAGGTCGCACGCGTCCTTGTCCCTTTTTCAAGACGACTTGTGTAAGTCCACCTTCAACCTGGAAACAAACTTTTAACTTTTTCGTCTTTTTCATATATCACGTCGTTTTTGAGAATTCAATGATATGAGCCAACTTTTTTGAGAAAGATCTTACAAGGGACAAAAAGAAAACATCGAGGAAGAGACGCAATTTTTCGTCATTCAGACTCAACAATAACTTTGTGACACATTCTAAAGTAATCATTGTCGCAAGGTCTTTTGCAACTGTGATATCATCAGTCGCCAAATTCAGGAATGACAAAAAAGTGGTTTGCGTGAATAGTAAGCATTTGCATGGTTACTTTTAAAGTGTTCGGGACCTTTTTCTTGCCTACAAATTTTAAGAGCGTTCTTCCTACTTCCGTAAATTTTTAGTTCCACTTACTGCTGTTCGACCTATGTGCCATTGTTTCAGCAAAGAAACCCTCAAAGATACGGTTCAATGAACTTAATCATTGGGGACTCACCATTCCTTCGATAACTTTGCCAAAACACACGTGATGCCCATTTAGCCAATCAGTTTTAGCTGTAGTTATATAGAACTGTGAATCATTCGTATCAGGACCTGCATTTGCCATGCATGCCCAACCAGGACCATAATGCTGCAATTTGAAATTTTCATCTGCAAAATGAGCACCATAAATGCTTTTTCCNAAAGTGGTTTGCGTTAATAGGAAGCATTTGTATGATTACTTTTAAAGTATTCGGGACCTTTTTCTTGCCTACAAATTTTAAGAGCGTTCTTCCTACTTCCGTAAATTTTTAGTTCCACTTACTGCTGTTTGACCTATGTGGCATTGTTTCAGCAAAGAAACCCTCAAAGATACGGTTCAATGAACTTAATCATTGGGGACTCACCATTCCTTCGATAACTTTGCCAAAACACACGTGATGCCCATTTAGCCAATCAGTTTTAGCTGTAGTTATATAGAACTGTGAATCATTCGTATCAGGACCCGCATTTGCCATGCATGCCCAACCAGGACCATAATGCTGCAATTTGAAATTTTCATCTGCAAAATGAGCACCATAAATGCTTTTTCCTCCTGTACCATCGTTATTTGTTATATCGCCACCTACAACAAAAGATATTATGCTTTGTACAATGCAACTTTACATTTGTTCTATCGTCTGTTTTTTACATCACAAGAGGTAGCTACGCCTTTGAACCCCTCGCTCGCCTGATGCAAAATCTTCTTCACACAAACGTGATTACACAAATTAAGAGATGACATGAGAATATACATTTGATCAATGATTTTAGGCCTGATTTGAAGGATTTTGAAATGCAGCATTATTATACAATGACTTGTAATTTGAGAACGATAAGATATATTTTGACAAACTAAATTTTCTTGTTTAAGTTGATATGTTAGGTACGTAGATATTAGCAGTTCATAGGAATCTGATAAATAATTTGAGAGCTACAGGCTTTCAAACGTCTAAACATTTTTCTGATTAATCTGGTATTTTTTTGGCTCTTTGTATCTATATGTTACATCGAAATCATTTTTGGAGTGATTTGCCCCTCGGTTCTGCTTCTGAACAAGATAGATAAAATTTCCGGCAGCAGATGTTTACATTAGTCCCGCTTCTTTTCATATTTATTTTTGTCATCTCTTACTTATTAGATCGTTTTCGCTGGTAGCTCAGTGAGTTAGCCACCTATAGGTTTCAGGATATCTTTTACTCCTTGCTTTGTTTACATTTAAGGCTTGACTAGTCAGTCGTAGAAATC
Organism: Aurelia aurita; assembly: GCA_004194415.1. Taxonomy (NCBI): domain Eukaryota; kingdom Metazoa; phylum Cnidaria; class Scyphozoa; order Semaeostomeae; family Ulmaridae; genus Aurelia; species Aurelia aurita. Next base: position 866,281 of record REGM01000044.1, read on the forward strand.
CTTTTGTTTGGATTTGCTAATTGCTTTGTGCGTGTACTAGCGCATCAATCAAAAAAGCAACAGATGCTAATGTGACAAAATCTGCCATTTGGCCGAATCATGCGTTCTTTCAGGGCCTTGTTTAGAAACCGGAGACTAAGTGGGCAAACAAAATTGATTAAACGTCGCAAAAACGTTGAATCTCAACGTTGCACCTATGTTGATGAAACTTTGGGAATGAAATTTTCTGTCGATGTTAAAAAAAGGTTAGATCAACGTTGTTTCAACGTCATATCAAATGTGAAATTATAACACTATGACATTGTATCAGAAATTTTATGTTCATGGAAAGTTGATATCTAGTTGATCACCGTTGAAAACTTACATCAACAAGAAGTCAACGTTGAATTAACCTGACTGTGCCCATCGGAACTCATTTCACAAGTCATAGATTCATGCTAGAAGGAGCGGGATGAATGTTTCCTTATAATAAGCATGCAAATCTTGGGTGTATGATTGATTTTGGAAATCAAAGGTTTCCCAGTTTTTTAGGGTTGTTTCGGTACAATTGCTTACCTTGGATCATGAAATCTTTAATAACCCTGTGAAATGTGCTACCTCTGAAGCCAAAGCCAAACTAAAACGAATGAAAAAATATGAAAATTACTTTGAAGGAGCCTCAACCAAATTAATTAATTAGTTAGCTCAGTCAATCATTCGTTAAATCTGTTCATTTACCGGCTGACCCGAAAATGATCAATTTTGATCAAATTTGAAACTGCAGCTGGTTGTTACAATCTAAAAGGTAGTATTCTTTGACCGTTAACTCAAAATTTGATACCTTACTTTTGGATTGGAGTTGAGGTGTTGAAACCGAAACTTCGAAGTTTCAATCATCGTCATCAGTAAGTCCTCATTAAGTGGCCTAACGAAGGGGGAATATATTAGCAAATGTTGTGAGCGGCGTGTGGCAATAGTTTCAGCAAATATACATAAAATTCTGTGTTAAATAAACTAAAATGCCAAGATTTAAAAACACTAAAACTAGTGTTTTTAAATCTTGGCATTTTAGTTTATTTAACACAGAATTTTTGGGGAATATATTAGCAGCACCAGTATCTAAAAATTAATATCAAAACATGGTCATAGATCACACATTCTTGTTGCGTTGCTATGATTTCACTGCTCCTGTAGGCCATTCATTTCAGAGAGCTAGTTCTTTTCTGATGGGAATATACAAAATGAATATCTTTATCCTAAAGTAAGGTATTAAAATTTAAGTTAATCATTTGGACAATATAATTTACTACAATTTAAATTTAGTAAAGCGACGATCACATTGTTAGATTTAATCAAATCCGTTACTTGTTTGCGTTACAAAGGGATCATCTGAGAGATAAAACTATAGAAGAGTTTTGGTGCCTATTTCATACTAGTTAAAACAACAAACAATTTTTGGGCATAGAGTAAACACGCTAAATTTATATTAATACCTCGTAATTTGCCAATGCTTCAAAATTCTTCACTGTTTTCGGCACCACTTGCCCAAAGAGACCAATCACAATTCTTCCGATAGGCCTTTGCCCAATCGCAATATCTAATGCTGCTTCGCTGGTAACAATCGCTTGGTCGCATTTACGAGAAACAATTAAAAACCCAAAAATTATCGCCAATATGAACGAAGTATCGACGAAATTTATCGGAATCATCTTTCACGTTTGATTGATCTATTTATTGTAATATTAAAGAGAATGGATTGTTTTGACCTCGCCGATCTTCCTCTCGTGATCATTCTACAGGTGTCTCTTTGCAATCGAACACAAACTCGACACCAGGAATTGTAAGATCACATTCAACATGTCAAACAAGTGTATCCAAGGTCAGGAATGTTTGCTATGGGGGATTTTAGAAACATGGCCCGTAAAAGAAGCAGTTTGTGCTTGGGAAGGGTAAAAAGTTGAGATTGCAACTTTTTAGAACTGAAAGGGCGGTTTTGAACATAAAAAAGCTGGACAAGGCACTTTGAGGGAGCTTTCGAGTTAAAGAACAAGTGCAGGTCTTGTAATAATAACATCAGTTGCTTTTGATTGACATGCCACTTCAAAGCGATTAGCGATCAAAACAATTTCGAAGCCGCAAAAGATTATCTAAAACTAGTATGGCTAACTGTCTGGTTGTGCACGCGAAAAGGGGTTATGAAGATCAGACGTGAGTATAGATCGAAAGAAGCATGATAGATCTAAACATCTGCCTCGCTGATTTCATGCATCTAATTCAAAAGCTAAACAGTAGGCCTTATAATTCTCGTATATTTAGTAGAGTGTAAATAAAATACTCTTAATGATAAAGTTTCTGAATTAGATAGATAAAACCCGTGGGGCAGATGTTTAGACTTATCCTTCTTCCTTCAGTAAATACTTATATCTTTGCTGTGGGTGGTGCGGGCTTTGGGATTTGGCTCCGCGTCGTTTCCGGGGTGGGGGTATCCCGGATTTATTTCGGAGCTGGTTTCATTGCGAAAGAGGTATATTCTTGTTCTGTGGAACCTTCTGACATCTATTTTGAGACACATTTTAGCTTCTTTTATTTATATTAATTTCTCTTACTTTTCTTTTCTTTTGTTGAAGTTTATTTAAAGTTGAAAATTGTCAGTACCAGTCATAGCTAGAACTCGGTGGCCCTGTGTCTTTTTTGCTATGGTAGGTACAATGTATTGCAATTTTGTATTTTTAATTTTAATGATATACCGGGTGTCCCAAAAAAAAGTATACAGATTTGGTCAACCCTAACGATCAGAATTTAGCATGAATCAATCCGAAATCATTTTTAAAACATTACTCGATAGTTAACTTGAACATAGATACCTTGTTTGTTGACATTGGTGCTTTGAGAGTAGAGATATAAATCTTCAAAGGACAAATTTGCCACCACCTCCCAACCAGAGCTTTGGCGTTGGCGTTGGCGTTGGTCATTTAGCCATTGACAGATAACATAAAAGTAGCTTTGGGCAATTGGGTTTAAATCCTTGGCGTCAGAATTTTCTAAACTTGTATACAGTTTTTTGGGACACCCAGTATCTAGGAATCTAATGGCTGTTATCGTTCCTAGTCTAACAAGCTTTAAAAATGCCTTTTCAGTTCTTTCTGCGCCAAATTCCTTTCACAAGATTTTGGAGGTAGGCTTTGGAGATAGACAGAAGGATATGACTATCAACAAGACAAATTTAGATTAGAATTTGCACTTGCAAAGTGGCTTTAAACTGTTGCTTTCTTGTTATCCATATCTGGTTTTATGCTAATCTTTACTGAAGTAGGAAGAAGACAAGTGTTCTTGCTTTGACCTAAGATGCAAACAACAAACAAGCAAGAATTTTTTTGCAACTGGCACTTCCAAGGGTTGGCATGTTGCAGTGAGGAAAGTGGTCCTATGTATGTCCACATAACCAGTTTATTTCTCCCATACCATGTTAATGTGTGTCCCTAAAATCAGGTTTATTTTGAACTTTTTTCGACAATATCATTTTGCAACTAACTTGGACTGTTCATGTTCTTGGATGTTGGTCAATATTTGTCCTCGAAATTGGGTTTTATCGGAGTATTATAAAAAAGTATGTCCCCAAAACCAGTCTTTTTAGGAGCGCAATTTGTACTGGTACGCTGAAAAATGGGTTGGTGAAATCGTTTTTCCAAGACATACATAGGACCACCAAAAACATAGCACATGCCCACCCTTGCACTTCTAAGGAGCTAGTTTAATAATATGGGCACTTCACAAATTTTGATGACGGTTGCTACTGAAACTTAGCTAAAGATTAGCCTGCGTGCAGACTTTGGTCACTGGGGAGGAGGTGAAAGAGAGCTCTCTTTCACCTCCTCCCCAGTGACCAAAGTCTGCACGCAGGCTACTAAAGATGGGTTAGCAGGAGCTTTTGCGTTGCACTAGCCTTATTCTTTTTATAGTCTCAGAGCATTAAATTTAGATCTTAACAGGAAGCGTAAATGACTTTCTTTTAGACATTTTGGGCTCAGAAACTGTTGTAACTTTATATCACGGGAAAGTTTATCCTTATTTTCTACATACAAGACAATAACGCAGAAATCAAGAGTACGCTAGTCTATGATGATTTAAAACAAAATGTCTGCGATTTGATGAAAGAATATTTCGTTAAGAATACACACGGCAAGAACACAACAAATGAGGAACTATCAGTAAAGTTACCACGAATGAAAACGGAATTTGGATGAAAGGGACTTTACTTCTTGGCTGCAAAAAGAATTCAACGACTCGCCTTTACAGCCAAGGAAAATTGAATCTCGGCTTCTTTTCAGACAGTTCTTAAATAGCCATTTTAATAACATTTAATTCTGTAAATATCTAAGTTTCACTTATATCTTGATTTTAATTTTATAAGTTTTAAATATACATCTTTTATTGTAACTATGGAGCTAGCAGGACCCTAAGGATAACAGCGTGGCGATACTGATAGGTTATTCTGTTAATTAAAGACAAATGACGGATATATAGCACCTGGTTTAAAAATAGGACAGAAGATGTCTGAGTGGCTTCATTGTCCAGTACATTTGATAATCTCTCGAGGTCATCAAATACAATGGAATACAATAGGCTATATTTGGATTGCCCAGGACCCTGATTTAAGTCGCCTTATATCTCCGTCATTTGTTTTTAAGGGTATTCGTATATTATTATTTTTTAAGAGTGAAGTGATTTCTTTGTGAAATTTCCACTAATCAAGTTCATCAAACCAATATGAATTCCGAAACCCGCAAGATCACTATGTAAAATCGCCGAATTTCTACATCTCAAGTTGATGTTTGCCCTCTTGAAACGAAATGTGTTTCTACGATCAAAAAGGTAACTGATCTTTTGCTTTAGGCATGTGGCAGCAGGTTGCCTAAAGAAAACAAAGATTCCCGCGCTATGGTCCAATTAAAATTCTAGCATTTGATTGGTTAGCCTCAATTCTAACGACCAATCAATATTTAGAACCCATAACGAGACCAAGAACCTTCAGGGCACATTGTTCACAACCCATTCATACAAGATGGACGCTCGAAGCTTCCTCTGTTTTGTCGCTGTTTTTGCAATTGCCTATGGCGATGATGAAGCTAAAGTGACGAAGAAAGTAGAATTCAATATCCAAATTGGTGGAGATAGGGTTGGGCCAATTATTATTGGTGTATTCGGAGATGTAGCTCCAAAAACTGTCACAAACTTTGTCGCACTTGCTAGCTATGAGGTTCGTATTTGTTGGTTTTGGTCATATGGCATCTAGTAAAAGGGATTCAGTCGTTTTAGTATTTGTATTTTCAAATTCAGAAGATTCATTTGACAACGCAGATTTTAGATAAAGCGGGAACAGGTTTATTTCGTGTGATAAAAACCTGACCCCTTGAGCCTGACCTGTTAGCATTTATTTTTCGCTAAAATATACGCCGAGAGATATGATTGATGTATAACTAAGGCCTAAGGGTCTACCACACACTGGGATAAAATGGGTAAGCCTTCCTCTTTACAAATAATTATTAAAGCTGATTATAGATAGTCGCCATTCACACTAGTTTTTTCGCCGTATTAAGTTTAAAACATTCACATTGTTAGGGGGTGCTCTCTCCTCGATTAGCTTAGCTACTGAGAGAGTTCCTCCTTAAGAATCCCTCTACATACAAATACTTTAGTCACGTATCTTTCAGTTCAGTTTTCAGTTTCTTTTAGTTTATGCATATTTGCCTGTATCCTTGTATTTTAATTTATCTGTAGTTATTAAATGTTTTAGTATTTGTATCAGTGGAATTTAAATCAATGAAACTGAACTGAGCTTTTATTTGGGTTTTGGAGAGGGGGGGGGTGGGGGGAATAGGTAAAACAAAAATTTGTATAAATTCGGTAAAATTTTGATTGACATTATTTTCTCTAGCTACAACTGTATCAACCACCCTTATTTATTTTGTGTTGTGTTATGAATACTTACTGAACAGTTATCATGATCTGTTTGCCATTTTCCAGGCATCAACACTGCCCATTGTAACCCCAGCCGACCCCTGCAGACCTTAGAAAATAAAACAGGCAGTGTATAAAATATTCTTTAATTTACGAGGATTTCAAGACTTGTTTCAGGCTATGTATTTCTTTGAAAATTTTGCTGTGTACCTAGGATGTTACAAACTGATTTTGAGATCTTAAAATTGTTTATTTTTCATTTCAGTTTGGCTATGGTTACACAAATTCAATATTTCATAGAGTGATAAGGAATTTCATGATTCAAGGTGAGTAGGTTGACAATTTCTTGTTCTTAACCAGCATCCTCCTTTATTATCTTCATTTTGAATTCAAAGTTTACACTGAAGAAAATTCTGGTACACATACTCATATTTGTTTTATAAGAAACTAAGAATTTGAGCCAGTACTGAACGTTTCTTAAAATTATCAGATTTTCAGTACTCAGAGTTTCTTAAGAGTTTCTTAAGGTTTGATAGCAATCTTCATGTTTACTACCTGTGCCCTCGTGAACGTTTCAAAACAAGGTTTTTGAAGCCTTTCCAATGTTTAAACATTACTCAAGCACTTTTCCAGTAATATGATACAAGAAACAAGTGAAAATAAAGTAAAAATATCCTTAGTACTTTCAGTACTGGAGTTTCTTAACTTTTTGGCAATCTGAGAGTTGAGTTTCTTATAAGCGGTTTCTTATAAAAAAATATGTGTAGCGTAAGTGTTTACAATTTGAGTTTAGAGATTTTGCTCAAGACGTACATTACCTTTTTCCACTGGGTGCTCCAAGACCTGTTTGTACCAGTAAGAATGCTTATGTTACCCTTGGAGACAAGTCTTTGGTTGCCACATCCTTTTCCAGGGGTGCCACCAAGAGAGGGCTAGGGGTGGCTACAGCCCCCCCATCAGAAGCATCTAGCCCCCATGAAGGCTTATTTGAGGAAGGCTTATTTTTTAAAATTAGTTCTGAGGTGGGTGCTTCTTTGCGGAGGCTTATTCAAAGACGTGGGGAGTTAATCGAAGATTTAGAGATTTTTAAGCCCCCGAAAGCCATTATGATTCAGAATATAAATCTTACTTATTTAGGCGGTGACTTTGAAAAGGGAAATGGACATGGTGGATACAGTATTTATGGAACCCATTTCCGAGATGAGAACTTTAGCCTGGACCATTATGGTGCAGGTTGGGTTTGTATGGCAAATTCTGGAAAGGATACCAATGGATCACAATTTTACATTACTGCCGAAAAGACAGATTGGTTAAATGGTCATCATACATGCTTTGGAAAAGTTTTAGAGGGAATGGTAAGATCTTAGTTACAATTATATTTATGGCTTGAATCAAATTTGCAAAAGCAGGCATTTTTCATCAAAACTTGCACTTGAAAACACATCAAAACTTTCATGAAAAACTTGCAAAATTTGATCTTTATTGATTTCAAGTATTTCTTCAGGATTACACGTCTTAATCAAAGTGAAATAATCATCATCCTTTTCCAGGTCCTCATATAATGTGAAGCTTAACGGGGATTTAACATAGAGATAAATTTGAATTTGTCTGGGGAAATCTATTTAATCTGTAAAAAGAGTGATATTTGCTCCTTTTCCAGATTTTGTGCTCCCAAGCCAATCGGAATTCAGCTCTTTGTTAAATTTTCAAAAAACGTGGACTGGAAAAGGATGGCGAAAGTTCAGCATTGACTGAGAAATGAATGAGTCAACATATTTTTGAAACCGGTTATTCCGAGGCTAGTCATAGCTAAAAAATTAAAACTGACCAAGCAACATCTCATAAGATAGCTAATCCCTTCAACGACATGCTGATACCAAATTTGTGTTTATAGTTTTCCTTTCAAAAAGTAAGGCATGATCCAGCCCATGAGATTTTTTTTGGGTCGCTTGTTAGTACGTTGAAATTAGTGTATCTTGACTGTATATTTTCCTTTTTTTAAACCCTTGTACCAGGTGATAAAAAGGTCCCTGTGTTTGAAAAATATTAGCAGCAAAAGTGCTCGCTCTATTTGTATCAAATTTTTTTCATTTCAAAGCTAAATCATTGAAGTATTTTGTGCAAAATTTTGGTTGCCTTCGAAAAGGGGCTCCTACTTAACTTTTAATTTTGCAAAATTTCATACTTGAAGAAAAAGTTTGTACGATGATAAAATTTTCTCGAACATAAGAGAAAAATTTTAAGAAATTTCTGCAATTTCATGAATGAGGTGCAAATCTAACATTGTTTGTTACACATTAATTTAGAGTTTTAGATGCTAATTAGCAGCCTTTCTTGCAAGAACCTAACTCAGTATGTATGGCTCATAGATTGATCATGCTTTTCAGCCATTTTCAAGATTTCTTCAATTTATAAATTTTAAAGTTAAGTGAGGTAGCTGCGATAAGATGGGAGCACAATTTTTACACAAAATACCTCAGTTATTTATCTATTAAATGAAACAAATTCCATTGGGATAGGGTGAATACTTTTGCTGCTATTATTTTTCAAACAGGAGGACTTTCTTATGAGTCACCAAGTACTTGTTTTGACTCAGGAACGCCAGAGTGGGGCACGGGAGGGGCAAGTACCCCTCCTGCCATTTTCTTAGAGGGGCAAGGGGGGCATAAGTGCCCTTTTAATAAAACAATATTTTTCTTTAGCAACGTTGAATATGATATAACGAAAATCATGAATTTGATCCCTAAGTAAAATTTATCATTATAACTTACATTACCCATGAGCTTACAAGAACATCATTTATATTAGTTAAAATGTTCTTAATAGCATTTTAAGCCAATCTAAAGGGCGTAGTCACAAAAATTTTCCCGGTGGCGTTTCCCCAGACCCCCAAATTTCGATCTCAAGTGCCCTTGTGTTCCCGTTTGCCCCCTTTTGTCCTACCATCGCTCCGGCGTCCCTGTTTTGACTCACCGGGTAATATCACAGCTTTTCTTTTCTTCCCTAGGACATTGTCCGCAAGATCTTAAACAACCCAACAGACAGCAGTGACAGACCAATAAAAGAAGTAAAAATTATTGACTCGAAAGTTATTGCAGTAGATGAACCATTTGTTGTCCCAAAAGAAGGGGTAACAGCGTAAATTACACGAAAGTTGCCACGCGATAGTAAAAACTGGTATGTTAAAGTTTTACGAAATTATTATGTATCAAATTAATGAATTAATTGTTTTGTAAGAAAATGAGGAAAATAAATGTGTGTGTTTTTTCAAACTTGTGCCTCTGCAAACTAAATCAAGTTCGTGGTCCTTTTGACCCATTGATCGATCCATTCCGATGTTACCCCATGGTCCGGCTGATACACCCTTTGAGACAAATAGCACGTCACTGTAACTGAATCACTTGTTATTAGTCGGTAGGTCGTTATTGGTTGATAGGTCGTTCCTTGGAGTGCAGGAACCCGTAACCCTATCTCACCTGGGCGTTTTGAAGCGGTCAATACAATTGATTCCACCCCAGGATATTCTCCCAAAGAAATTCTTAGAGGAATACAACCTGGTTCCAAGGGCTAGTTTCCTACGTCAATACTGCCATGCTGGCTGCCATGCTGGATTTCAACAGCCTCTTTTTGGGTCATGGGAACGAGGTTGAGAGGAATATACTTTAAAACGATAATACCAGCATTACTGTATACGATACTAGTCTGGGGAAATTGCTCTTCGAGCATGTGGAATCAAATTGAAAAAATAAATCTGCTGCAAGAACGATAAAAAAGATCGAAAAACAATTGCCATCAGAAGAGATACTAGAAGCTGCGAAATGGGATTCTGTATTCTATATGTACAAAAGAGACTGATCTTATGTATGCACAAAGTATACAACGGGGATACAGGCAACCAAGTGTCTGATTTGTGCGAGAAAAATAGAAAATGTTATGGTTTGAGGCAGAAAAAGAACTTTAAAGTTTCAAGAATCGAAACTGAAAAAATGCCAGAAATTCAACATGATCGAGAGGTGCAGTCATATGGAGCTCACTCGATGACCCATGGAAGGATCTTAGCTACATGCAACTGAAGAAGAAAGCATCAACAGAGAAGTGCAAAATAAACCAAAATAATTTTAAAATGGAACATTTTAAAATACGAATCGCTCTTGCAACTTTATACTATCAACGTTTCGACATTTTATACTACTTAGTCATGGACACAAAAATGTTTTAAATTTAGACTTTTGTAACTTATCTGTTGCTTAAAAACTATTTAGTTTACAGGTCCACATCAGCTGCCATAGATTAAACTGTTTAATATAAAACATGTACAGGGTGAGTCAGAAAAATATACCCACTGTTTGAAAAATCGTACAATAAAAACTATAAAATCTATTTGAGAAATTACAACTCCGTTGTCTGCCTGAGGGTTTAATTTAATTTCGAGAATTTATTCATAATTGACAATGCACAATTGATCTCAAATCAAGAATTCTTGCTTTTGGCTGAAACTATAAGTGCGTGGCTCAATTTAATCCACTTTCCAACCATTAAAATGGTAAAATAATGTTGTCAAGCTCATTCATTGCTTTCTAATAATACAGAAACCATTTAATTGTTATTATGCTCTCTCGTCAATGCTGGGCATCAAAAATTTACATGCCAGTGAGCACCCCATTTTTGGCTATTTTTTTGGTAAATTTAGAAATAGGAGTTTGGCCAAACCCTGACTTCAGAAGGAAATAATGCACCTAAAATTTCGAAAACAATCGCAAAATTAAGTTGAAGCCTCAGTAAGATGATGGAATCAAAATTTTACACATTTGTTGCATAGCTTTTCCTGTACGATTTTTCAAACAGAGGATGCATTTGTCTGGCTCACCCGGTATGTATGTATGTAATTCCTTTGCTCAGTTTCGATGAAGATTATTATTCATTTTTCGAATATTTAGGGAGACTTCCTCTAAGGATCTTGAATCTGCTTTCATATTCTACATCTGTCAATGTCGCCAGTTTATTTTCGTTCGTTCCAAGCACGTGTTTCAAAAATTCAACCAAATCGTCAACATCGTACTTTCCTGCCCACACTAATAACGAACCTTCTTCTCCATACGAATGTGTGTCCGAGAAGATTATTGATCCGTCCGGATATACCAGAAATGACCCCGTTCGATATCTATGTATGAACAATATCACTTGTTTCTTGCATAAATTGACGAAGTTTTTAAGCTGGTAGGCCACTCGGACGGTTTCTATTTCAGCTTCGAAAGTGACCGGCAACGGACTTCCGATCTGTTTGATGTTTAATTTAGCACCAAAATGCTCGGCAGCTTCCTCGATGCTCAGATCCAGGACTCCAAACTCTTTCAGAATCGTGTCGTACATAGCATTACCTTCGACGATCGAAGTTACATATAGATTAATCCATGTTTCAGAGAGATATCCAAACGGTGGCATGAAGATCTCTGACCGGGAAAACAGTCTACCGATTATCAATGCTATAATAGTGCAGGCATTACTCCCGTTACGTCCGCCGTAATACGATTGGCTTATGTTACGCGGCAAATGCCAAAAGCGTAAACGCGTTTCGCGTATTTGGTAACACGGTACAAGTGTGATTTCGGCATCTTCGGTAGGCCGAGTTAGTGTGATTGTGTTTGTTGATTTTCGAAGCATTTTAATTGCATCTTCATATTCGATGCGAACATTCGATTCATTGCTTGCATTCAGCAATAATTTCGCTTGGCTATCGAGTGAATCGTCTCGTTTCCGTAGGGGGTGCTTGTCAAAATATCGTCTACATAATCCGAATGTCAGCAGCCCGATGTACAAAAGCGGTAAAAAGCTGCTAGCCATACACAAGAGGATGAAACGGTAATAATTGTACTCTTGGAGGTCTAATAAATGTGTTAATTGGCCTCGGTCCCAGTCTATCGTGTTTTCAAGGAATGGATCATACCAATTCGTCATCGACATAACAAAAAAACAGGCAGTACAACACAGGGATAAATGGTACCGCGAGTAACCCAAAAATCTCCACTGATCAGTGTTGCCTTCTGTATCCATTAAGCTATATGTGAAGGATACTGCCTCATTTCTGAGCGTTAAGAAAGCGAGGCATAATGCTCCGAGGATACAACCAGCCATTGATCTGAAGCTCCGTGAAATCCGTCGTTTTGATCCTGAGAATGGCGTACCAAACATATTACAGTATTCATTTTCCGTGTCTGATAATGCTAACCATGTGATAAAAGTGATGTAGAATATCATGGTAGATAAGATGATTTGTGAAGACGCTTGCGTTTCTTTGAGCAATGGGAAATACGACAGTGTCACAGCAACGAGGCATAGAAATATGTTTACCGCAAGGAAACTCAAAGTTGTGACGCACTGGCTGATTGAGTTGAAGAAGAAGAAAGATAGAATAATGTCGAATGCAACGGCGTAAAGCACAGAGGTGACTAAATGTATCAAAAACAGCCAAGTGCAAACATAACACGTCGGTTCATCAGTACGAGCATGCGCACTACGCATCCATAATATCTTCCAGGCATGACTCGCATCTAGGCCTACGATAAACATGATCACAATGAAAAACACGGCAGCAACCAGGTATAAATAATACAAAATACGCAATGCCAATTCGTTTACAGGTATCACAAATACCAAGATATTTATTGCAATGAAAATCGGGATTTTTAGCAGCCAGCAGTTGATGTGAATGAAGTTAGAGAAATCAGGAGCACAACTGCTTCTTATGGTCAGGAAACTCAGAAGAAAATGAAAACTTAGGCCGGATAATGTGATTCGATATCCTGCTTGGATCCCAGTGACGTGATTGCATAAACCAGATTCGAATTTATTCCAACATAAACTGTGTAATTTTTCGCTTATTTCTGGAATGAGGAGAACAAATTGTACAATGCTCCAAATCAGAAGGGTAACGGCATAGACGGTCCGAGCAATCTTCAGGCCCATATGAGCTTCGTTGTGGATTTGTGATGGCTTGGCCCCATAAGCAGTGAACTATTGTAGATTTGATATCGCCAAAACAAATTTTGCAGCTAAGAAGTAAAAGTTCAACGCAGTTCTACTTTTGTGACCCAGCAACTGACTATTTTGTTGCTGCCTTCAGCTTTCTGCCCTCTACTATTTCTATTGAACCTCCTTTTGCAAATAATGAGCTAGTTCTCTCTCTCTTGAAAAGTCGGTATGCAATTCTCACAGCTCGCTGTTCGTGAAATTGCTGCAGAAAAACATTATCTCTGCAACACTCCCTTTACCAATTTATGTAGTGAAGGTTATTTTCATTGATAATTAGACATCTAGGAGCCGACTTGCAGAAAACTTTAAAACAGTGATACCATTTCCAAATTAAAGTAAACCATGATGTACGGTATAATATTTCGACACAGTACAACAATCAATCAATCAATCAATCAATCAATCAATTTCAGATGATATAATCATATGGAAACCTTCTTGCTCGCTAGTACGTTGCATATTCTATTTCTTGCTGCGAGCATCGAGTCTAAATTTTATGCAATTTGAAGGTCAAGCGAAGCTTCTACTTGAAGTAAACTTTGCCAAGGCCTGGATTTGTAGCCGAATGTAACACGTTCTTTTCTCTGAGCGTAAAATGTTAAATATGTACCTTTACATTGCGAAAATAGCCATTTATCCTTGTGCATAAGAGAGGCCTAAAAAGATGTACCAAAATCACACCACTGTTTCGTCAAAACAAGAACATTTAGGATTCCTAGAACGACAGCTGAGGGTCACAAGTTACTGCTTGAATGGACTTGAAAGCAGCCACCAGGCCGTAACTGCGATTGCTTTCCCGTAAATTTCCGTAAATTCGTGCTCGCAAATATTTCAAACAGATATTTGTTAATTTTCGACATTGTCTGAATTGTACAATATTTCATGGAACATGCCAATCTCCACTAGACGATTTGATCAAACGAAGAAATTTTTTGGAACAAATATGTGCAGTATAAAGAAAACATCGCCTCAGCCCACGTTTACACTGCTCCGTTTTGTTATTATCCGTTTTTGCTGCATCCAAGCTACCCGTAGACTTACGACGTGATTCCTTGTATTCGTTCAATATTTTTAATCTGATTTTTTATAACCATCCAATTCAATGAGCGATACTGAGACTTATGTAATGAGTATAAGCTACCCGTTCAGATTGATCCATTTTTGTGACACACTGCAGCGTTTTTAAAAACCTCCGTTTTTGTGGATATCCACTTTTGATAGTATTTTCAAAAACCCCCGTTTTTGTGCTGTTTTTTTTAGGATCAGTGTGAATACTTTCACAAAAACGGAGCAGTGTGAAACGGGACCTCAGCTAATAAGATCCTTTAACGAAAAGTAGAGGGCACTTTAACTTTGCGTTCAAGTGCTAGCGCTGGGACCGATCGCATTACTGAATTTTGCTGACACATCCATACACAGACACATCCAACAACTATAGGCACGACGTGTAAGGAAATCATCTCTTGCCCTGGTCTAATCAAGATCAGACAGCGTTTTCATAGCCAATGTGTTTAGTGGAGATCAGTAGTTATGAAAGTCCGAAAATTTTGAAAGTATTCGTGCGTGCGTAAACATCGAATTTTCTTGATAAATAATTATCATTTATGTGGATGACTTTGTTAACAGCTCACTGCTTTGGATAAATTTTGCAAAACTTCAAATTAACATTATTTGAATAAACTAATGCTCTTGTGGCGATACAAAGCTAATGCCAGCAAGGGTAGATTTAGACTCGGTTTACTGGAGAGACGAATCTATCTGACTCCGTTCCATCATTTTGGATTGACTAGCCGGCTAGCAGTGGATTTTTGTGTCTGCATTTGGCTTTGTCCACTATTGAATGTGGTCTTGCTGGATTGGCTCCGTTGTAAACTCATGGATTGAACCCAAACCCAAAACTTGTAAGGACAGAAAACGAAACGTGGTATTGAACGATTCCGAGGCTATCAAATACGATAGTGTAACGCCAGTTCCAGTAAAGTGATAGACTGCGCATGCTCCTGTGGAACAGATTAGAAAACAGAGGAGCCTGGCCAGAGCAAGTGAAGATTGCTTCAGATATCACGATATTCACTCCACAGTCCGACAATAAAATGGCGTGGTGTAAGGTCAGAGAAATAAGGAGATGACTGCTTTCTAGGCGTGACAAGTGCTTGCTACAAAGCTATAATACTTTGTTATTGGGGATTGCAGGAACCTGAAACTCCTCAAATCCCCTCTCCCTCACCTAAAACCAATTTGTGCAACAAAGTTAGAGTAACAAACAGGAGAATTATTCTTGGAAGTGAAACTTTTTATTTTCTAGCAAAATATTTTAGCAAATCAAGTCAACATTACTTGAAAGCTCAAACCTTGTTTGGCATAATTCAGTGGGCAGAATATTTTGCTCCATTTTCATTGTTTGCATATATGAAAAAGTAGAATTATCTTTCATTTTTTTCATTTTCATTTAATATTCCTTATACACAAAATAACCCTTCAGCAAATTAAGATATACAGCAACTACTTACAATGATAAAATTTCAAGAATATAAACCTACAGCCCTTTTCCTACAGCCCTATTCCTGCAGCCCTATTCCTACAGCCCTATCCACCCTTCAGCCCTATCTTGAATGAAGGTCGAAGGAATCAGAAATAAAAAGCCACTAAAGAATCCTTTTAGCTATGTCCCTAGTGGCATAGAGTCAGAATGGTAAAATCTGACTGAATTGGAGCAAGTAACTGTTGCTTCCTATCCGGACCTCAAGCAAAATTGTGGAGTAAAATTAGAATAATGTAGAGGTGACTGATTTCTAAACAATTTATCTAATGTTGGTGCAGTTTAACTTCCTTCTTGGACTTAGAATGATACAGAGGTGACTGATTTCTAGACGTGCACCTTTCATTTAAAATAATTTCTTTAATATGATTGTAGAAATTAGCATTTGCTTTTGAATCCGGACTTAGAATGATACAGAGGTGACTGATTTCTAGACGTGAGCCCTTCATTTAAAAATTTTCTCTAATAGCAATAGGAATAAACACATCAAGGGAATCGATTGATAATCACTTTGAAACCTGCTAAAAGTGTCAAATAATTTGATGATCTTTGCTCCTGATCATTTGCCTGCTCATCGCGATCACTAGTTTATTCGCCTTTCAATACTTCACACGTCAAACAACCCGTGATTTCATTAGGCACCAGTGGTTCCTTGGCAAGCACGATTCTCCGTCAACACAGTCGCTGGTCGATCTCTCAAATTCGCTAATTCGTCCTCAATTTACGATCCTGATTATCAAAACTCTGCGAAGTTATCAAACCCGACTTCGAGCGCACTCCAGCGACTCTACAACAGAAGATTCTTGGTTATAGTCTCTGGTTTAAAGACCGCAGTTAACAGATTTGACTTTAGGCTGTCTGGAGGTTTTTGGTTGAATGTTATGACAGGACCGGTTGAAGGTAAGGAATTTCATTGCGTTTGCCTGTAAACTTTGTTGAAATGTCCTAGAGTCAAAGAAAGTAACCGCAGATTTATTGAGCACTTCACTTACACAACGAAATTTAATATATGTGACTTGACAATGGACATTGCTTCAGCAAATGATATGAAATGCTCTTAGACTTAATTCTAACTTTGTGTGGGAAAGAGAATCTACTTGAAGAACATGTCATGATGTGTACGCGCTTTAGGCCCAGTTTTAAAGCAACGTTTCGATTCGACAAAATATACACACTTTCTCGTTGCTTGAAACCTGTTAGCAGTAGAGGTACTAAAATCATGTAGGCATTTCCCACAAGTTGCTTTTTCGAGTTGATGTTTATCGCTACAGCCTAGCTAGTAAGAATTGCAGGATTAGTAATCGTACCTTGTTCTGCCGACTATGATTTTTCCGGTCTCTGCGTTCTTCACGACCGACCGGCTTACATATGTTAAAAGAACTGTAAAGATCGGAAATGACTAGATATGGATGAGGACATTTTAGGACGATAGAAATGCTTGCGATTATTGCGATTCTTAAAGTATGTGTCTGGGATTGTCGGGTATAAGGACTTGTTAATCTGGCGTTAAAATATATTTAACAGAAACAGTGATTTTTAAAAACATCCTTGCCATGGTATTTTAGCTACAGCCTTCAGTTGTGCTTAGCTGGAAATATCTGAAGAATATTTCAATAGACGATAACTAGAAAAGCTACCTCTAGCTATGTAGAAAATGTACCCTATAAGTCAAATCAATTTACCTCGATGACTTGCTTTGTGAAATGAAAAGCCTAAATTCAACAGGACAAACAGAACTTGTCAGCCAGGTATAGCTTCTCTCCTGTGAGCAGCCTAAGAAACTCCAATTTAGGCCTATAAGTGAACATTTGACTCTAGCTGTGGAGCAGCCATTATGAAGCAATCTGTGTTGCTTTGTTTTACATCACAGGCAAACCCGCAAATCGACATTTAGCCAATCAAAACGCTGGGGAGCTAAGCTAGGTTAATGCCTGTAAAGAAATTATTACATTGCTACAATTTTTCCATTCTTAGAAAAATATATTTGACTGAGGTAAAATTGATCAAATTGACCACAGTGTGCTTTGTAGAAAGTTCTAGAGAACCTCCATTGTGAATAGACCTTTTTACTTGCCAGAAAAGAGATTTGGACGCTCGATCCAAACCTCTTTTCTGGCAAGTAAAAAGGTCTATTCACAATGGAGGTTCTCTAGAACTTTCTACAAAGCACACTGTGGTCTGGTTTTCAGTTCTCTAAGGTCAGACTTTATTGCCTTCATGCCCAATGTCTCCTGACACTAACTGTGAACAAAAGACGAAGTAGTACTTCAACAGAATAGTCGACTGAGAATGATGTGATCTTTCATCTTGATTTTAACCTTATTATCCTACGATGGGGCCTTCTCGGGCAGACTTGATTTGTAATTTTTAGGATGTAAAATTTCTACACATTTCTCAGATCTATTTCCTCCTTTTCTAGAATAAACCATCCAAAATGGCGACAGCAGCTTTTATGAGTTCATCCCAAGTTATTGAAAAAATCCACGAGCAAATGATATGCGCAGTTTGTCTTGAAAGATTCAACAATCCAAAATTCCTCGCTTGCCTTCATACATTTTGCTCGCAATGTTTACATCGAATCAGCAACCAGGAGCCATCAACATGCATCGTCTGTCCAACATGTCGCAAGGAAACCCCAATTCCAGAAAAAGGCGTCGACCAATTGCCCATAAATTTCTTCATAAACAATATGCTTGATGTTGTTCAGTACAAGTTTGAAGAAATCAAAAAGGAAAAGCGAAAGGGCCTAAAATGTGAACAATGTCATGACAATGACAACTCAACTTCGAGATGTCTGGAATGTGACGTTATGCTTTGTGGGAGCTGCATTGCGGAGCACAAACGAAGCCGCGCTACGATGGAGCATAGAGTTATCGCTATTGACGAAGACGAATTTGGGAATGGACAATCTCTTGATAATTACACTCTGGCATTTTGCAAATATCACACGAAAAATGTTATCAAGTATTTCTGTAATACATGCGATGAAGCTGTTTGCAGGGTGTGCACGATTCTAGAGCATAGAGAACATCAGTTTGTCTACCCCAAAGAAGCGATTCCCCAACAGAAACCAATCATTGAAAAACTTCTGGAAGAAACAAAAACTCATATCCCAAAATTAGGGAACACTTTAACAGAAGTTCGAGGCATGCAGCAAACTCTAAAGGAGTGCAAGCAGGGCCTAATTAGCGAGATTAATGCCAAAACACAGTCAAGAATTGATGCCATACTGGTTGCCAAAGATTCAATTTTGGAACAACTAAGCAGTATCTATGAACGCAAGCAAAAAATTCTAAGCCTGCAACAAGATGGCGTCGAGTTAGAGCTTGGCAAAATCTCTGGTTGTTGTAGCTTTGCTGAAAACGTGCTAGAATTTGGCAACGAGGTCGAAATCTTGCAGATAAAGTCAACACTGCAGGTCTTAAACAAGATGTGCGTGAATCTAGAGCCTGAGGAAGATGACACCATTCAGTATGTCTGCAACAGTGATTCAATACAAGCAGTAATGGCATCATTGGGAAGCATTCAAGCAAGTGAAACGTTTGCTTCATTGTCATACGCTGAAGGGGATGGTTTTGAGTCAGCAAGAGTTGGAGTTGTGGCGTCAATAACGTTGCATGCAAGGGATAGACATGGTCATAAGAAAGTTGGTGGGGACAGAGTGAAAGCAGAATTGACCTCTCCTGAAGAAGTCAAGCAACAATTGCACGTAGAAGACAATAGTAGGTGTTTTTATCTCAATATATCTTTGGCCATGGATATTGCTGTCGAGAGCTCAGAAGCATCATGCCTGAGCCTCTGAAAGCAAACCGCTCCATCAGATCTTCCCTGACAAACCATCCTTACTCAGTAGCTACAACAAAAGGGTGCCTCGTCAGCTGCTATATTCAAGAAAAATCAAAAATTGGAGTTGGGAAAATGCAATTGCAAGATTTGTAGATAATGATTTATTGTAACTAGCATATTATATTGTATTATAGGTTTCTTTTCTTGTAAATATTTGGTGTAAATTAGTTCCCATTCTTGTTGTGCTCTTCGGATCCTCTATAAAGACTACGAATCGTCATTCGAAACATTGCTCACTAGAAGTGGCAGCTTTAAGATACATGTCAAAAACTTGCAGAAACTGATGACAGAAATTTACAAGTCCATGAATCACCTGAATCCTTCGCTTGTGTGGGAATTTCATGAAAAGAAACATGTAACGTACAATCTAAGAATACAATACTTATGTAAACTGCCAACAATTAAGACATTGGGCTTTGGACTCTAATCACTGTCTTTCAGAGGTAGTTTCCTCTGGAACACTCTCGATGACAGTATCAAACAAAAATCAACACTATCGGCTTTTAAAAAGAGGATCAGAGACTGGGCTGGAGATAAATGCACCTGTAAAATATGTCGCTAATTATATAATCTCTTTTTTTACTGATTTTGTGTATATTATGTTTGTAAATAGTTGGTTTGAATTAGTATTCTCTTTATACTACTGTAAATACCAACTTTAAATATTGATATTGAATTGAATTGAATTGAATTGTAATGTAGAACTAGATCTTCGACCAACTTGAAATAAAGAGATTATTATTATTGTTATTAACTTAATTGATGTCTCCTTGACTATTGCGATTCTCTTCCTTTCAGACGATGGGACATATTTGATAACATTCACGCCTGAAGTCAACGGCAAACACACCCTACAAATTCTTATCCAAGACAAGCCAATCAAGGATAGTCCATTTCAAATCTCTGTCATCAACCGTCGTGAATATAGCGAAGTCGGCAGCAGCGTCATGAAATTCGGTCAATATGGATCAAAACGACGAGAGTTCAAGTCACCTTTCGGCGTTGCGTGCGACAAAGATGGATTTGTTTACGTCGCTGATAGCTACAATCATCGCATTCAAATATTTGGGCCACGCGGAGAATTTGTCAATCTTTTCGGATCACACGGAGATCGTAAAGGTGAATTCAACTGTCCTACGGATGTTGCAATTGATCCTGATAACCGCTTGATTGTATGTGACAATGGTAACAACCGAGTCCAAGTCTTCACTCGCGCGGGAGGTATCGTAAATAAATTCGGCCGCGAAGGAATCAAAGGCGGTAATTTCAAATCGCCCTGGGGTGTCACTGTTTCGCCGTCTTCAAGAGAAATTATCGTCGCCGACACAGATAATCATAGGATTCAAATATTCACAAAGGAAGGGAAATTCGTGATGAAATTTGGCTCGCAAGGTGAGCGCGCGGGACAATTCAATTCACCGTGCTACGTTGCAGTCAACTCTGACAACGAAAACATTCTCGTCGCCGATTCTAAAAATCATCGGATACAGATTTTCGACCAACGAGGCAAATTCATACAGATGTTTGGGGTTCATGGTCAAGGAGAGGGGCAATTCAATCACCCAAGGGGTTTATCAATGGACATCGCTGGCAATATTATTGTATCAGACATGGGAAATCATAGACTTCAAGTTTTGACTTATGCGGGAAAGCTGATCAAAATAATTGGCTCCGAGGGCAATGGAGATGGGCAGCTGTCGTTCCCAGAAAGTGTTGCTGTAACTCCGAATGGATATGTTGTTGTTTCTGATCTCAGTAACAATAGGATTCAAGTTTTCTAATTATCAATACAAAATACTTTGAATAACATATACAGGGTGAGTCAGAAAAAACGTGGGACGTTTAGCATGCCATATTTTGGTGAAAAACAAGTCAAATCGGGAGTGTTGAGTTTTATATTGCAGAAGAAAGATTGAATTAGTTATAGAAATTTAGTTTGTTAAAATCAGTCATTTCTTTCCTTAGTTATTTCCGGTTTTGTGATATAGCCATTTTGGTGAAAAGTATCGCTAGTAGAAGAACTTTCAGCTTGCTAACAATGACAATTTATATGACTAGTCCCAAAGGGATATAATAAAAATAACTTTAGGTTTTCCTTTTGTGCTCTAACACGATTCCCTGGGCTGTTTCAATTTTTTGATAGAGAAACAGTGTGTTTGTCATGGTTTAGAAGGTCACGCGTTCATAAATATAAATCTAATTGAAGGCCTATTTTAGCAATCTTGCGAAACACCATTTTACTATAATCGCTCGTAATTCTGGAAAGGAAAGACCGATTTCGACCAAACAAATTTTTAAATTCTAAGGTAGCTTTTCTTCTATGCAACGAACTTTAAAGAAACGAATTTGCAAATTAAACTGCATCAGTAAAAATCAGCAAACACCCCACGCTTTTTCCGACTCACCCGGTACAATAGGAAGTCCAATCCAAAGTAGGCCTGTTCGGACACCCAAAGAACTCAGGCCCGGAATTTAGAAAAGATAATTTTTTGATTACGAATGTTATAGATCAATCTTGCTACAAGAAGATAACAGCAGCAAATATTTGTCGTTATTTGAAGTTCCTTTGGCTTTTTTGTTTCGCAATCAAAACAAATGTGAATAAAACATAGCGCCATCAACCTATATGAGGGACAGTGCAAAATTTATTATATTACATGGCCGGAGGAGAAGAAAAATTCTTGCAAAAAAATCTGTTTACCCCGTATAAAATTACTGCAATAAAACCAACTGCCCCGTCACCTTTTCCTTAAAAAATGTATCTGCCCCGTATTTGTGAGCATTAGATGTTATATAGTACTATAGTACGACAGATGAATTTGATAATGACCATTACAAAATTCATTTTTATTCTTACTAGTCTATGTCAACAAAATATTGACTTTGAAGAAGACAAGATGTGACTGATGGATCGTTCTTGCAGACAATTGACATGGACATTCTACATCATTTTATACACATCTCTTCAATCATTTCTCATCTTGCATGATTTGCAATTTTGTCTTCAAAATTAACAATTTTATGTTTCAAACTGCACCTAAAAAAGTTACTGCCCCGTACTTATTTGCCCAATAAAAAGTGTTGACCCCGTTCTGTATAAGCTCAAAAAAAGTAGTTGCCCTGTTGCGTTTTGCACCGGCCATGTTATAAAATAAATTTTGCAATGTCCCTGAAGTCTAAAACTGGTCCAGAAAATAAAAAAGCATGCTATTTATTAATGGCTCAATATTATTTTATATCCACTACTCATTTTAAGAATATTCTTTTATATTCTTGCAAGTTTTTCATGTTTTACAGGGTTCACATCCTTTGTGATAGCATTCTACAAAATTGAGCTTTGTATAACTTTTTGCACGATCTATCTGAACCACATATCAAAAAATACTTTATAGACAATCTTAAGTCCAAATATGGCAAATTCGTACCTGTTCGAAGTTAATAAGTCGGACTACTAGCTGTTCTGTTGTAGTCTTACAAGCATTTGCACTACTTGGGCGTTAACGCAATATTTTAAGTAGCATCCTTAGGACTATACGGAAGTCAATTGCTTGCAATTCGTATACAAAGACCGATCATTAATAGGGGAGACTGGGGCTAGTTTTCACAGGGGTAAAGTTGTCACTCTCTCATTTTCAATCGAATGCTTTGCTTGTTTTGATTTTTGATGATACATTTTGAAAGAAGCACATCAGAACCTCCCGGAAAATGTCATCGGCAAAATTTTCCTCCTTTTGTGTTTGAATTCAGTTTGTGACTGTGACAATTTACCCCTGTGAAAACTAGCGTCACTATCCCCTGCATGTTCCTTTAGCAGAAAGGCTCAAAGATAAAACATAGAATATTTGATATTTCTAAGAGTTCTTGCTCTTCATAACAAAGTAAACAATTTCTCAATCTCGCTCTTGAGACAACTTTAGATAACATATCTGTAGCAAGGAAATCAAACTGCTGAAGGTTAAGATTCCTCTATCCTGTCAGCAAGCTTGTAGGACCGGGTGAGTGAAAAAAAAACAATCCCCGTTTGAAAGGCCACTGCTCCCCGGATATGAAGGCAATGATATTGACAAATATATCTTTTAATGGTGGACATGTTCAAATCGATTTTAAATTTCACCTGACTGAAATCGGTGTCTCCGTTCTGAAATTATCAGGGATTTTCTCCAGAAACCTTCAAAACAGACCTAAAATCACGACCAAATTTTCCTAATATTTCTACTTTACAGCAATGGCTTTTACATGCTTTAGCGCGTGTTATCCCTTTGGGAGGATGAAAGTGTCACCCTGGGAGCATAACAACATTATTCTGGATGATTTCATCCTCCCAAGAGGATAACACGTGCTAAAACGTGTTGAAGTCATTGCTGTGAGGCAGAAATATTAGGAAAATTTGGTCGTGATTTTAGGGTTGTTTTGAAGGTTTCCTGGAGGGGCTTTTTAGAGAAAATCTCTCATAATTTCAGAAACGAGTGGCCGATTTCAGTCAGGTAAATTTTAAGATCGATTTGAACATGTCCACCATTAAATATTATATTTGCCAATATTATTGACTTGATATCCAGGGAGCAGTGGCCTTGCAAACGGGGATTGTTTTTATTGACTGACCAGGTAGATTCGATTAATGTATAGTAAATGACTACTGAAAGAGAATTCATTTAGTTTCTAGCCAGTTTTTGCTTTATCTTTTACTTCAAAAAGAAGAATCATTTATAACTTGAATCATTTATAACTTGAGTAGTTGTCTCAATAATTCAACGAAAGTAGGTAGAATGTATGCCTAACCTTGTTGACTGATACTGGACTACATTTTCAACAAATATAAATATGAAGGTCCAGAGTTGCCAATTAGTTTCAGCTAACTTTCAAAATACAATTTTAGAGCTTCAATCTTCAATACTGTTTTCCTATAAATCAGGCATGACCTACTCAAATTCAAACAAATTTGCGGCAAAGGAAATATCATTTAAGGAATACAGAGAACGATCTGAAATGGGTTAGGAATGATTCGTACAGGTTTCTCCGGAAAACTCTTTATTGGCTATACAAGGCCATTAGCAAGAACATAATTGCAAAGCAGCTTTCCAAGCAACTTTGCAAGAGAAGGAAGAATGATATCTATAAAATCTAAGTTTACCTTTCGGACGTATTTGACTGCAATTTTGGTCGCAAACGGAGTACCTTTTTTGGGCCACTTGGTATCTTATATTTTTCGGAACAAAGATTTTGTGACAAGACTTCTGAGACAACTTCGCCAATGGGCGTCTACCTTGTATGAATTGGGTTTATTCGCAGTCCTATTTTCGTCACATAGTACACGGAGCAATTGCTGTCCTGTTAATCCGTGTAGCATAAGAAAACTGTTTTCTTTACTTACAGTGCTATTCAAAAATCGCGCTGTTTGGTTCCCTGTGGTCATCTCTTATCACAGTTCATATCGTTTTACATTAAAACCTAAATTTGAAACCACAATATTCTTCTTACGTTACGTCATCGTACGTCGTCCGGTTCGGATTGAAGGACAACAGGACATCAATTGCTCTGTGTACTATGTCATGAAAACAGGACTGCGAATAAACCCAGTTCATAAAAGGTAGGTGCCCTTGCTTCGCCTTGACAGTATAAAATTTAGGACACGTTACAAACAGGCAGAAAGTTTTTGGATTTCTAATAATTCAAGATAGACTGCAAAGTAGATTCTTTAATAGTCTTACGGTTTGTACAAAGTTTTAAGTTGGAAATTGAAACCATCAAAAAATTACCAAAACCTTTTTCACCAGACACCATGCTATGGTGGCCGATGGCGTCACCAGGGAGGTGGACTTGGGTGGACGTGTCAAGCCCAGTTTTCTCAGGGTGGTATTCATTCATGAGCATCATTGTAAAAATAGCTGGGTATGCCTTTCATAATTCAATTCCTTACCATGTCTACCCAACTTTTTTTAAGTCTTGTGATGCCCCCATCGGAGTATGAAGCATCTGAATTGGCCTATTGTCGGACGTTGTGTACTCAGATGAGTGTCAGACGAGAAAGCTTACAGTGTGTTTTAAAGTGACTTTTAATAATCGATATTTTACTTGAAGAAAATTTTGCAGACGCCAAAGCCGTGAAACTGTTTCTGTGAGACTAACTTTATGATAACGTTTCGAAACAACTTTTCAAAGTTTAAAATGTGTAGCTTTATAGTTAGGAAGTTCATTATGAAGACTCAAGTTTATTCAGACTTTGTAAATATGTAGACCTATGAATGATTACCTTGTTAAACTAGAGTCTCTTTTTCTCGACGTCTTCCAAGGGTGGGCATGTTGCAGTGAGGACAGTGGTCCTACGTATTTCCACATAACCGGTTTACTTCTCCCATACTATGTTAATGTCTGTCCCTAAAATCAGGTTTATTTTGAACTTTTTTCGACAACATCATTTTGCAACTAACTTGGACTGTTCATTTTCTTGGATGCTGGTCAAGATTTGTCCTCAAAATTGGGTTTTATTGGAATGTTATAAAAATGTATGTCCTCAAAACCAGTCTTTTTAAGAGCGCAATTTGTACTGGTACGCTGAAAAATGGGTTGGTGGAATCGTTTTTCCAAGACATACATAGGACCACCAAAAACNTATTCCAAGAGTTCATTAGTTGATCCTTTTGTCTGTTTTTGCTCATTAGAGGTCTTCTCTTTGAGTCTTATGCTTTGTCAGGATGCTAGGTTCATAATCATGAGATTTGACTTGCAGATTTCTTACATTACAGTAGCCTTCATATTGAGATATGAAGGGTTGAAATAATAGGGGACCATTATGGAAATAAGGCCAATTCGACCTTTTAATGCTATCCCTGCCACTACAATTAGGGGTGTTTTTACAAGTATTTATTTATTTTGTATTAAAATTGTAATGTATCTATTTTTAGCTTATTGTAAATTTTATATTATTTAGTGGCAAATTGATACATACATACATAAATATCAGACTAATGTTTGCCAAAAAATCAAGACAAAAGGGACAAGAAATGTTCTTTGAACTTGTTTCGTTTTACCCCTCAATAATGGCAGAAGCCTTTTATTGGTATCAAGCCTTAAAAATTATCCTTTATGGACAAGAATTTAAAATCTATTTGCTACATGAAATGATGATTGATATCCACAGACCTGTTCCGAATGTTTTACGTGTGGAATTTTTTATCATGCACCACCAACTGATCATGTGACAATAGTTATTCTAAGGCCATGTTACCAGAAGAATGTTTCTGCCATTATTGAGGGGTTAAACGAAACATGTTCAAAGAACATTTCTTGTCCCTTGTCTTGATTTTTTTGCAAATATTTCAATCAGGGGCGGATCCAGACCGAAGTTGAAGGGGGGCAACCTGCAGAGAGGGCCCCAAAAATAGAATGGAACGAAAGCGCGCGATTACTTTTGGACTCCATGCTAAGAAGATTCTTTGGTTTTTCTTCTAAATAATGCCTTGATTTGTATGTTTCACCCCATATTCTAATCAAAACAGTTAAAAAAGAGTGCGGTAGGGTCATGATGAGGGGCTCATTTCTCGCCAAAAGGGGGTGTCAAGCTGAGTTTTCATCGTGAAGGGGGGCAGTTGCCCCCACTTTCCCCCCTAAATCCACCACTGATTTCAATATGAAGGTTACTGTAAGACAAATTTAATAATTATGAATCTTCCTGATCACAATGTTAAAATTAAGTAGACCAATGGCTAAAAATTAACAATTATTCTTTAAAAATTGATAATGAAATATGACTTATTTAAATTTTCATCACAAATGCACAATTTAACGGATTTGAGCTGAACCACTCCCCCCCAACTGTCCAATTCCGTTAACTGTGACGAAAATTTGTGTCTATGACCTCTTAGAAAACATTGATTTTTACAATTTGAGACCAGTTATTGGTCTCAAATTGCAAAGATCAACGTTTTCTAAGAGGTCAAAAGACAAAAAAATTCGTATCAGTTAATGGAATTGGGCAGTGTGAGGGGATTGGTTCAGCTCAAATCTGTTAAAATTGTGCATTTGTGATGAAAATTGAAATAAGTCATATTTCATTATCAAGTTTTAAAGAATATGTTAATTTTTAGCCATTGCTCTACTTAATTTTAACATTGTGATCTGGACGAAAAAATTGCCATATGCTAAGGCTGCAACCCAATACACATTAATTGGGCCTATAACAAAATATGGTGGCTACTGTGTAGGTCCAAGACATAAGAGAATCTGGAGATAAATCTAGTGATTCGTTAAGAGCGGGGAACGTTTACTGTGACAAAAATTGTTTTTCAATGACTCATAAATCGTCGTTCTTACTGAAATGACCCATATACAATAGATTCTTTCACCAGAATGGAAATGGTGCACACATTTTGTTTTGGCAATAGAGGATCAAATTGTTTCGTGCAACTTCAAGAGAGGAAGAATGATTTGCAATTTTTGGGAAAAAATAGTAGAAAACAGAAGGCCATTCAAGTGGAAACAAAAACCAATAAAAAAAACAATAGGCAGGCATATAGTAATCTATTGCTCAGTGAACAAAATGAATTACATAATGATGATGAAGCTTTGGTGCACATTTGTCAGAGTTTCCAGTCTGGCTCTTAGAATAGCACTTCATGATTGATCTACGAGCCTGTAAATAAACACACAGCCTGAAACCGTAAAATATGTGTGATGATGTAGAATTGAACNATAAAAAAAACAATAGGCAGGCATATAGTAATCTATTGCTCAGTGAACAAAATGAATTACATAATGATGATGAGGCTTTGGTTCACATTTGTCAGAGTTTCCAGTCTGGCTCTTAGAATAGCACTTCATGATTGATCTACGAGCCTGTAAATAAACACACAGCCTGAAACCGTAAAATATGTGTGATGATGTAGAATTTGAACCTTTCCTAAACTGTGGCCCCTTTTCACCATGTACTCTTTGCTCCGGAAACTGTTGAGTACTCAACTAATTTTAGGCTAAACTAAGGGATAGTGGACAAAAATGACAAACTTCTTGATGTAGTTTTGAAAAACAAGAAACCTGAACAAAGATCTGAAGGTTTCTTTTCCATGTGCCATTCGCAGGCAGGAAAAGAAGATCACTTATGTTATCTGACAAGGAAATCAAATGTTGAGTCGATCTGAGTCGAAGAGCCAAGCAAAGTGCAATTTAGTCATGTTTTTAGTTTTCAAATTTGGTTAAGCAAGACTTTCTCCAGAAACGAAAGTGTCAACTAGAATTTGTGAAATGAAGAAATCACATTTGAGACTATGCTTTCAGCTCTGATGAGAATAGAGAGCTCCTCTGCTTGATCAGGTACCGTTACAAAAGTGTGTTCATAAATTTCTCTGTCGTGAAGAAAGGGGTATTTTGTATACCTCTGGGGGAAAGCAAATTTTCTATAAAATCTTTCCAAAAGGTGCCAAAATTTCTTTTACTGTGATGAAGAGCACCAGTTGTTCTATGATATCACCAAAGAGCTTTGAGATTGCTAGGGCCAATTTTCTGCAATAGATTTTTCAAAATTAGCCTTGTTTACAGTTTTTAATCTTGAAAACATTGTCTGCAAACTCACCTCTCCTCAAAAGCAGCTGGAATGTGAATAGCATTTATTTGCAGGGGACTTGAAGTTGAGAATGATTCACCATTTAGCGATTTGCAATGTTTAAAAAAGAAATTTCTGAAAGCAAGATTTTGACCAAATTCATACTCAGTCAAGTACACCATAAAAGACACCAACGGTAGGATCAGGACGAAGACGGCAAACATCTTTTTGGATAAAAGTCACCTTTTGAGAAAAAATCAGTAAATATCAGCTCTACTTGCAGATTAGCAAGGTTTTGAAAAAGATGGTCACCAAAACCACTTAACAACAGCACCAAAAGCACAAGTTGACACAAGAAAGTGTCTACTATGAAGGATTTTGCTCTCAAATATTGTTTCTTTTATACCACTTGTTTTTCAATGAAAAAAGAAGCATTTAAAAATGTTGATTGATATAGCATTTTAGAAAAATTGCAATCTTGCCACACTATTGTGCTACTATAAGCCCATGTTTTGGTATCCTACTGAAAAGTTACATTTAGTTTTTCTAGCATTTCAAAGATAATTTTAAAAGTCCATTTTGTTGCCACGAGAGATTAGGATAAATTCATTTTACACAGAAATAGATAAAAAATTACGTTGGTAGATTACTGTTGACGATTGCTGATTTTGCTAGTGTTTTGGCAACCATCTTTTTTCTAAATCTCATTTCTTTGTTAATGAAGCTGAAAATTTACTGACTTTTACTCAAAGGTACTTTTCGATGTACTTGATGCAGTATAAATTTCATCAAAATCTTACATTCAGAAAGTTTTGAGAAATTTTTCGGTCAAAGGGTTTATTCTTTTAGGCGCACCCATTATATGAAAAAAAAGACTGATTTTTTGTCATTTTATTTNTTTAAAAGTCCATTTTGTTGCCACGAGAGATTAGGATAAATTCATTTTACACAGAAATAGATAAAAAATTACGTTAGTAGATTACTGTTGAGGATTGCTGATTTTGCTAGTGTTTTGGCAACCATCTTTTTTCTAAATCTCATTTCTTTGTTAATGAAGCTGAAAATTTACTGACTTTTACTCAAAGGTACTCTTCGATGTACTTGATGCAGTATAAATTTCATCAAAATCTTACATTCAGAAAGTTTTGAGAAATTTTTCGGTCAAAGGGTTGATTCTTTTAGGCGCACCCATTATATGAAAAAAAGACTGATTTTTTGTCATTTTATTTCAGGTCCGTGGCATTATGGACAAAAGGCATAACATCAGGAACATGTCTGTCATTGCCCACGTCGACCACGGCAAATCAACCCTCACTGACTCTCTCGTCACAAAAGCTGGTATCATCGCACAAGCAAAAGCTGGTGAAATGCGATTTACTGACACAAGAAAAGATGAACAGGAACGTTGCATCACCATCAAGTCCACTGCTGTGTCCTTGTATTACGAATTGAGAGATTTTGACATGCAATTCATCTCTCAAGAATGTCAAGGCAATGGTTTCTTGATCAACCTGATTGATTCACCTGGGCACGTTGATTTTTCATCAGAAGTAACAGCTGCACTCCGTGTCACTGATGGTGCTCTTGTTGTTGTAGATTGTGTCAGTGGTATGTAAAGCACACTATAATCATTGTTTGAAGAATACAGAATTTCGTTTTTAGATCATTTTATGATTAGGCGATAACGCCAAAGATGGTATGCAACAAATTAAAAAATAGATTTGCGAAGTATATATATAAATTGCCCCTGTTAAAATTGGTGAACTTCCCACATTGTTTTTACTTACCCGGCATGAATTCTTCTTTTTGGCATGTTTCAGGATTCCATGATAGTACAGTTGATTATTGTCAAGGCCAGAAAGCATGCTATAGAATATTTTGAGTATGATCAATACACAGCTGAGCAGAATATGTTCATCTGTAATTTTTACCAAGAACATTTTCCACCTCAATTTTTTCTTGCCTATTTGCAAGGGCATCGCCAGGGGTTGACTGGGGGTGGACATGCCCACCACAGTTTTTCTGAGGGTGGTATTTATTCATAAGCAAAAATTGCTGTAAAAAGGCTGGGTATACCTTTCAGGACATAATTCCTTGCTGAGTCCACCCCACTTTTTTATGGCTGGCGACACCCCTGCCTGTTTATGGATCATTTGGTATAAGGGTACACCACTCTGCACAGATTTTCATGAAAGGATAATTCACCATATTGCTTTTGATATTTTCAATTGATTGAATCATTAATTTGAAAGTTGCTATCAAAAAGTTTTGTTCCCAATTCTGAGATTTGTTTGTGCTAACTGGCATTGAAGATCTTTCATTGATGTAGAAGAAGGCATTCCCATTTAGAGTTAGAAAGAAACACAGTTTATCGCAACTACTTTCATTTGAGTTAACATGAGTTAAAGAATGCCCAAGCTTAAAAATCCAAAACTTTAGGTTTTTTCTTTCATGAAGAATTATGTGAAGGAAGGAACCTGGGATAAACTGACGATTTTGAAATTGTTTGAGCTCTTAGGCAAATAGTTTATGTTGTAGTTGGCTGTCAATAGTGTGTAGTTCATTTGGTCCATCCTGTACATGTGGCAGGAATGTTTTCATTAATAAGCTTCTTAAATTGGAGATGCAAGGGTTTTCTATTTCTATTTTGAAGAGAGCAAGTGTTGTTTTGCCTTAGGTGTATGTGTACAAACAGAAACAGTATTGCGACAGGCCATATCTGAACGTATCAAGCCAATTCTTTTCATGAACAAGATGGACCGTGCGTTGCTTGAGCTTCAACTGGAAATGGAGGATCTCTACCAGACGTTTTCAAGAATTGTTGAGAGCACCAATGTCATTGTGGCCACCTACGGTGATGATGATGGTCCTATGGGGACGATCACTGTAGACCCAAGTATCGGAACAGTCGGGTTTGGCTCAGGTCTTCATGGATGGGCCTTCACCTTGAAGCAGTTTGCTGAAATCTATGCCTCAAAATTCAAGATTGAACCAGCCAAGCTTATGAAAAGGCTTTGGGGTGACAATTTCTTCAGTGCCTCAGAAAAGAAATGGAAGAAGGAAACTGCAGCAGGATACGTCCGTGGTTTCTGTCAATTTATCCTTGATCCAATCTACAAGGTACATGTTTATAAACTGTTACGTCTAATACCCCATTCACACTTGCAGTTAAACCAGCTTAAACTAAACCAGGTGATCGAATGCTGCTTTCTAATTGGCCAATTTAACAAATCAAATCAACTTGATTGGTTGAAATTTAACCTGGTTTAGATAAAGCTGGTTTAACTGTGTCAGTGTGAATGGGGTATAACACAGTAAATATCAGAAGTTGTCTGAATTTTTTTGGGTCACAGAAATATCACAGGGGAGCATTTTAAATGCTAAAAACTTTCTCACAAAATATTTTTAATCAGAGTTGGAGGAATCAGAATTCAGATGGATTAGGTGTGTAGCGCTGTGGTGTAATCCTTTGGACTTTGCAACCAGAGCAGCAAAGGTGGATGGGGCTTGCCACACCACTTGAGCATGATGAGAAGGGCTAGCAGACTCCATTAGGACTTACTTACTGCTGTGATTCTAGCGATTGGCGCTAAAAAGTGCTATTTCACCTGCATTGGAAAACATGTCAGTATTTTGGTTTATTAGAAAAATTTCACAGTTCATTTTTAACTTATGAAAGTGGCTCTACACATGAAACTAAGATTAAGCAAGCTATTTATATTCAATCTGATAAAACCGCGTTGATTATAGATAGCTCGTTTGCTCTTAGTTTCATGGGTTGATAATGAAATGTTCCGGAACGCTCTAAAACAATAATTTGAGTCATACATTTTTTGCCTTTTGCCTACCTCAGTCCTTTTCGCGAGGAAAATGGTACGCGTGCGATATTTCGCACTCATAGATAATTTTGCGCGTGCGATCGCACGCGCTGGAAAAATGTGAAAAGTGCCTTTGACGTCACAGCTAACACATAAATAGACGCAATAAAATAAGTTTATTTAGCAAATCAGTTTAAAGACTTTCAAAACTGTGTACCGAACATATAAAATTCCTGAAAAGTCGAAGAAACTGAGTAGGTGCAGGCATCTTTTCGTTGGTATATCATTTCCAAGACCCATGTCCTTTAAGCCTTACCCTATTCAATTGGGGCTCGTTGTAACCAGCTTCATCTTTGCACGGAAAAGGAGAATGAAAATGGTGGGTTCTTACACAGTTATATTCCGAAAAGTTCCGTGACGTCAATGAGCTGTTTGATAATTTTTTTATGATGACAAATGGTTTCGTTGTTCAACGCGATTAGACTGTTTTGCTTTGAGTCGAGGAGAAGTCAGGTTGCCTACATTTCCGATATATCTTGGTTGATTAAGTGCGAAGACCAATTGAAAATAGATCATGATATTGCAAAAGCCATTAATGGATTAAAGGAGCATTATTGATTAAATAAAGAGTAAACAATCCGACCACATTTGTAAACTTCGAGAAAGAGACTATGTGGTAGAGAGTTCCCAAGGTCAAAATACGTGCCCCTTTTGGCAAAAACTAGGACTCTTCGGTTTCCCTTTCATAAAATCTCGTTATAAGCAGCACAAACCAAAATTTACGAAGAATCACAACTGCAAGCACTCGAATGAAAATTAAAGTGTTTCTGACAAATAAAAGATTCGGACGAAAACAATTTCCATCAAGCACTTGTCCGAACCTTTTACCCCTAATTTCTTGCTGCACTCACCCAAATTTATGTTTCGATAAGAATTTTGCATCAAATTGCAGCTCTGCTCNATCAGAAGTTGTCTGAATTTTTTTGGGTCACAGAAATATCACAGGGGAGCATTTTAAATGCTAAAAACTTTCTCACAAAATATTTTTAATCAGAGTTGGAGGAATCAGAATTCAGATGGATTAGGTGTGTAGCGCTGTGGTGTAATCCTTTGGACTTTGCAACCAGAGCAGCAAAGGTGGATGGGGCTTGCCACACCACTTGAGCATGATGAGAAGGGCTAGCAGACTCCATTAGGACTTACTTACTGCTGTGATTCTAGCGATTGGCGCTAAAAAGTGCTATTTCACCTGCATTGGAAAACATGTCAGTATTTTGGTTTATTAGAAAAATTTCACAGTTCATTTTTAACTTATGAAAGTGGCTCTACACATGAAACTAAGATTAAGCAAGCTATTTATATTCAATCTGATAAAACCGCGTTGATTATAGATAGCTCGTTTGCTCTTAGTTTCATGGGTTGATGATGAATCATGGTTGATTCTAAATGTTCCGGAACGCTCTAAAACAATAATTTGAGTCGTACATTTTTTGCCTTTTGCCTACCTTAACACTGATTATGTCGCTTTATTAAATGGATGTCGAATAATGAATAACTGATACAATACAAACATGATTGTCGTCTTCGTTCTCATTCTCCAATTTGTAACAAAGTTGTGTTTTTCATCTGGCTGTTTCAAAAAATTGCAGGGCAAGATTAGATAGATGTGGAAGCAGTTGAGAGTATGAGAATGATAATTTAGTTGTCACAAGGGGCTGTTTAAAAATTGATATGAGGCAAGACCCTTTATTTGGAAGTTATAAGTCTATCAGAGAAATATTCAGAAATTATCACTTGTCATCCTGAACATTTTAGCCACCTTTAGTTGCATAATTATGTATCTATATATATGTGTGTTCTTCTTTTTGGCATGTTCAGGATTCCATGATAGTACAGTTGATTATTGTCAAGGCCAGAAAGCATGCTATAGAATATTTTGAGTATGATCAATACACAGCTGAGCAGAATATGTTCATCTGTAATTTAATTACCAAGTACATTTCCTATTAAATCTTTGTTTATTGGTTGCAAGGTACTTTTGTTGTTACAAGGAGCTTTCAAAATTGATAACAGTGAAAAGAAAGATTTGGGCAGAGAGTACATACACAAGTTTGTACTTTGCTTTTATACACAAACAGTACAATCATCATAAAGATATCTCTAAAATACACATCCATATACCGTAAAATATATTAAACTTAATTTCGGTAAATAAAAACTAAATAGAATTGAAGAGATCAGTTACAATTTTACAACAAGATTGCTTATAAACTGTTTACATTCTCCCATGCCTCAATTTGTCCCCATTACTAATTGTTTATACATGAACATGCTTTTAATGTAGATGTTTGATGCTGTGATGAACAACAAGAAAGATGTCTACCAAAAATTGCTTGAGAAATTAGAAATCAAATTGAAAGCTGACGATCGAGAGAAGGAAGGTAAGCCATTGTTGAAGACAATCATGCAGCATTGGCTGCCAGCTGGCCAGACTTTACTTCAAATGATAACCATTCATCTGCCGTCTCCAGTCACTGCCCAAAAGTACAGAATGGAAATGCTGTACGAAGGACCCATGGATGATGAATGTGCTCTTGGAATCAAGAACTGCAACCCAGATGCCCCTCTAATGATGTACATCTCCAAGATGGTGCCAACAGCCGACAGAGGACGCTTCTTTGCTTTTGGACGTGTCTTCTCAGGAAAGGTCGCTACTGGTCAAAAAGCCAGAATTATGGGACCTAATTATACGCCAGGAAAGAAAGAGGATTTATATGTCAAGAGCATCCAAAGGTATGTAGTTTATTTGCTTGTTTTTTATTGGATGGTTCAACCTTGTAATGACACAATATGTTTTGTAAATATGTGTTAGTTTATATTCTCTATCTTACTTTCTCATGCTGTTGCATATCAGACTTACTTCTTGAGCCCCTATGTCTTCTTTCATTTTCTTGATAATTCTTGAAGCACTTCACGTCAATTTGGGACTTTGTTCAAAGATTTCTTGAAGGATTCATGCGAAGACCTGATTTTGCCAAGGATTAATGGGCTGAGGATTATTGCAAGATTTGTAGGAATGGCAAAGACTTGCCAGCGTTGTTAGAGGGGAAGATTGCAGTCAATTCAAAGTCTTTGCCATTCCTCCAAACCTGGCAATAGTCCTTGGCACCCACCCTTGAACAAGTATGCACCTAAGCATAAGGAACAAGTTAACCCTATCTGACCTGGGTGTTTTGGAACACTCAACCCCCCACCCTGTTATGTCAGTTGTTATACGAGTTATGACCCCTTAATTTGGCACCAAGGTTATTCATCATATAAACAATGACAATTTCAATCTCGTCCCCGGAGTGTGTTCGCTGCTCTACCTCTACTCTGGGATACAAGTGGCCGTTCTGCAATTTGATTGGCTATTCGAAAACAATATAATCTAGTCACTAAGCAGCAACTACTACAA
The DNA here is from genome assembly GCA_004194415.1 of Aurelia aurita. NCBI lineage: Eukaryota > Metazoa > Cnidaria > Scyphozoa > Semaeostomeae > Ulmaridae > Aurelia > Aurelia aurita. The sequence goes on from REGM01000044.1 coordinate 902,442, forward strand.
TGTTACTTTGCTGTTTGGAATCGAGGTCGCATAATGAGCGTTACCCTGCCAACCGCAAATCCATAATGGCTGATAATCCGCCCTTATTTTGGGCGGATTTGGACTATGTGTACCAGGGTGTTCACTTTGCTTTATGATTAGTGTATGACGTAAGAACACCCTGGGAACGAGGTTGTGACAATTTAAAATCATAATTCAATTAGTGATGTTGTTGTTGCCATAACATAATAATGATAACAGTGTTGTAAGATAATAAAAAGAAAAGCATGTTAAAAGTTCATTGAACTTAACTTTTCATACAGAAATGAAAAATATAGATTGAATTATATTTAAATTAAAGATTTGGGCTTAATTGGACCAATTAAAACAGAATAAGAGAGGCATAAAGTTAATTTTAATCCCCCCCCAGCAGGTCAGATAGGGTTAATGGGAAATTTTTTGAGAATCATCGTGTAAGCATATCTCCTTGTTCTTGCTAATGTTCTCTCAGCTGGAACTTGCTATTGTTCAAAATTAAGCACCTGTGCTTATCTGTTGTGCTGTTCTGTGAGCTATGATGAAGACTTTGTATGAGTTTGTTATATGTAACAGAGCCAGAAATGGTGAACCCACTGTTACATTTACAAATCAGTGAAAGCAAATGTGGTATATCCATAGTCTGAGCCCACAGAGATGCCATTAATTTGAATTTATATTGGTGGATAAGGGTTTTTTCATTAAAGTACTTATGATTGTATGTTAAAACAAGAAACGTCTTTCTGGTGAAAAGCAAGTTTGAAATTTTCAACCGTTGCATTTAGAATTTTGCTGAAAATATTCAGCAGTCTCACAGGACAATGACTTGAAAACCAATTCAGCATGCAAAGGTTTAAATTGGTTCTACCTGCCTTTGATTTTCTTCGCTTGTTACATTTCATTTTGGTGTTGTTAAATAGGGCAAATTGGGTCAGAATGGGGAAAACTTGGTCTTCTGAATTTTGCTTCTAAAATTGAGGCAAGCAGACAATCAAATTTACAAATTATATATTATCTGTTTTGCCCCACATACCCTTAGATAATTTCTGTCAAAGAACACAGCAATGGCCTTATCTTCTGTTTTTCAATGTTTGGCCAATGCATAATATGATAGGAAGATCTGTGCCCCCTTCCTCCATTCAATGTTGATTTTTAGGGCTGTTGCAGCCTTAATCATAGGATAAACGAACATTGAGTGGGTGGAAGGGGGCCAATTGAGGGGGGTATAATGTCAACATGAAGTTGCTAGTCTTCTAATTCTGAACAATTTTTCCANTCGCTTGTTACATTTCATTTTGGTGTTGTTAAATAGGGCAAATTGGGTCAGAATGGGGAAAACTTGGTCTTCTGAATTTTGCTTCTAAAATTGAGGCAAGCAGACAATCAAATTTACAAATTATATATTATCTGTTTTGCCCCACATACCCTTAGATAATTTCTGTCAAAGAAAACAGCAATGGCCTTATCTTCTGTTTTTCAATGTTTGGCCAATGCATAATATGATAGGAAGATCTGTGCCCCCTTCCTCCATTCAATGTTGATTTTTAGGGCTGTTGCAGCCTTAATCATAGGATAAACGAACATTGAGTGGGTGGAAGGGGGCCAATTGAGGGGGGTATAATGTCAACATGAAGTTGCTAGTCTTCTAATTCTGAACAATTTTTCCAGGATTTTCTGAAACTTGTGAAAAAATTGAGAGGGGAAGGAAGGATGGAGTGTCAGTGGTTTTTAAACAGGGGAACACACATTTATGACGTCCCCACAAAGGGGTGCTCACCGATGTATTGTAACCGAACAACAGATCTATTGTCTTGTTTGTAGACGGAGGTAGTGGATCTGAAAATCAACAATTTTTTGTGGACGTCGTAAATATGTAGCCCTGGGGATAAATTCTAAGAAATTATTCAAAAGTTTGAGGAACATTTTCTCTTGGATGTGTGCCTTATAGTGACCAAGAAATTCTTTTCATATTAGATTTTCTTGGAGATCCTGCCAACATTTTTCATGACAATTAATTAAATAACATCTTTTTTACTTTCATCTGTGTAGGACAATTCTCATGATGGGAAGATACACTGAACCAATTGAAGATGTGCCTTGCGGAAACATCTGTGGTCTTGTTGGAGTTGATCAGTACTTGGTCAAAACTGGAACCATCTCGACATTCGAAAATGCACACAACTTGAAGGTCATGAAGTTCTCTGTCTCACCAGTTGTCAGAGTTGCAGTTGAGCCTAAAGATCCATCTCAACTACCAAAGCTTGTTGAAGGGCTGAAACGATTGGCCAAGTCAGATCCTATGGTCCAGGTTTGTTCTTGATGAAATTACTCCTCAGGAATGCTGAAGAAATCTGCCAGGGAGGCACACAAATTATAAGAAGCTGCAACGGAACAAAAATCTACATTGAGGGGCTCATATTTGTTACTAAGCACAGTGATTCAGGGCAATATAGAAATACCAAAAAATTAATTTTGAAGAATGACTTTGGCTCTTTTTTTAATTCAAAGTTAACACATGGATTAGTTTAATACAAAAAACCTCATTTTAATCGGAGTCCTACTCGCTGAGCTAAAAATACACAAAGTTAACGTAAACAAATGAAATGCAACATTTAATCAATTTCAGGATGAAATCTACCATTGTCTACAAAACAGTGAATTTTCAAATGCCTGTNTTTGTTACTAAGGGGGCCAAAGTTCTCTGTCTAATTTGAGAGTCTACTTAGAAATGCAGGTCTACGTATTTCAGGAAATGTTTCATTCAGGGGTGCGGTCAAGGTGAGAAAGGTGAGGGGGCATAATGATTCATTGAGTTGAGCTGAGCTGAAAATTGAATGATTTGATTAGTATCTTTTTTCCGTTGTATGGCAGTTTTCTTTGGACACTTTTGCTGAAATTTGAAAATTTGCCTGTGAACTGGCCTTGGATCTGGGAGCTTTAAAGGAGGAAAAGCGAGAGAAAAGGGCCTACCTGTAGGAATGGGCTACATTCTCGAATTCCATATACCTCATTTGATGTATCTCACTTTCATTGTTGTTGTTTCTTTAAATTGAAATTCTCAAGTCTCGCGAAAATATAATTGAGCATTGAAACGCAAGATTTATCAATAATACCATTTTCACCACTTTGGTATTGAAATTTTGGAAAAATAATAATGAGCGGTTTCTCCAGGGAAAATAATTGTTCCTTTTTCAACCTTGACTAGATGAATATCTTTTTCAGAAAGCTTCCTTTCTTTATAGTGTATCATTGAAGAAAGTGGAGAACATATTGTTGCTGGTGCTGGAGAACTGCATTTGGAAATCTGCCTGAAAGATTTAGAAGAAGATCATGCCTGTATCCCACTCAAGGTATCAACCTTTGAAACATATTTTATGTTTTTTTGGTTTTGTTTTATAATTTGCAAAGAAGATCAGTGTTATCACCTGTTTAAAACTTTACTGGGCTTGTGATTCTGTTAATGATCTCCCCACTCTTCTTCTGTAGCCTTGAGCCTACAAAACTGTGGCAAATTTTTTTACAGCATTTAATGTGTACCTCATCAAAGATGGTGCTTTGTATGCACATAGGCTACTTTGTAAAACATGTTTATTTTTTTAGCAATGTTTTGAAAGCTAATACAGAGTGTCCATAACAGCTTGGACTTGCAAAAATCATCTTGAAAGAAAGGGAAAGGATGGCTTGTTCTGAACAGCTCCTCATTAATTATTATGAGACTAGTTTGACCTGGCTTGACCGGATGTTTGTATTAGGATTCAACTGCAAGACTCAAGATCAAAGGTGCTTCCTGCCAGACCAAACATCATCTGGCTATCCAGCTGTAAGCTGTCCTGAACAAGTCATCATTTCCTTTTTTCAAGACTTGATTAAAACGACTGTTGCAAGTCCAATAGCAGTTCTTTTTGGAAAAGGAGCAGATGCCCTGTGATGATTAACTGACCAATGAATGGCGACCCTCCCAGTGATGACATCTGTCTTTGTGTTTCCAAATGTGGATAATGTTTCTGATGTTTGTACAGTGTTGTTTTTGTAATCATCGTTTGATGTCATAGCTTGGGTGCTAGCCTCTGTGATGGAATGATTATGAGATCTGAGGGCTTATGTTACTTGTTTTGCATTGTCCTATCTGGATACACATTACAATCATAACCTATTAGCTGTTCTGCATGAGATTTAGATCGAGCAAATGTTCTGAATTGGTTTCATCCATTTATGTCTTCAAAAATTGGCCGATATTTAGACCCCTCCCCTTTATGCAGACATCATAAATGTACAGTATGCTCCCATGTTGTAGTAATACACCACTTCAATTGGGCGGCCTTGTTTTGGAATTTAAAAGTTCGAAATTTCTTCCTATTCTTCACATGAAAATGTTGAACCCTCATTCGGACTCATTGTACAACGTTATTTCTTTATTTTTAGAAATCAGACCCAGTTGTCTCATACAGGGAGACCCTTGCCGAGGAATCAGATCGTATGTGCCTGTCTAAATCACCTAACAAACACAACCGTCTGTTCATGAGAGCTCTACCATTCCCAGATGGTCTGGCTGAAGATATTGACAAGGGTGATGTTTACCCAAGACAAGAATTCAAGGCTCGTGCAAGGTATCTAGCTGATAAGTATGATTATGATACTACAGAAGCAAGGAAAATCTGGTCTTTTGGACCTGAAGGAACTGGACCAAATTTCCTTATTGATGCAAGCAAAGGAGTGCAGTACCTGAATGAAATCAAGGATAGTGTTGTTGCTGGATTCCAGTGGGCCTCAAAAGAGGGAGTGCTGTGCGACGAGAACATGAGAGCTTGCCGATTCAACATTCATGATGTAACACTCCATGCTGATGCTATTCATCGTGGTGGTGGACAGATTATTCCAACTGCAAGGAGATGTCTTTATGCTTGTGTCTTGACTGCCCAGCCACGTCTGATGGAGCCTGTTTATCTTGTAGAAATTCAGGTATGAAAAAATCATAACTATATCTATCAGTTCCGTTGGGGGCCTTATTTCATGCCAAAATACATCTGAATGGTGGCAGAAAGGCTTGTTCAGTTAAACTTGCAGGACAAGCCCATGCTATGATTTGATAAATTTGAACTTTGAAATAGTTGACAATGTTTTGATGAAACTGCTTAATGAGCAGTTGTTTCCTAGGGGCTTGACTTCAATTTGATGAAACAAGGGAAAACGTTGACATGCTCCTTCTTGAAAGGCAGCCTTTAAAGCTTCAGGTCTTAGGCAACTTTTATTAGATCACTGTGTCAAGAATTAACAAATTCAGATTTTATTGCCCAATGATGAAAAAATGACAATTGATTGGCTCTAGCTATGAGTATGGTATCATTGTGTTTGTTTTGTACAAAATGTCATTGTAATTTGTCTCTTTGTTTAGTAAAATGTTGTTGATGCTGTACTTCATTGTAAAAGCCATGTGATTCATAGATTATGAGATCTGAGGGCAATCAGAATAACAGAGAAACTTTAGACACCCTATTATAGAAAGAAATCAAGGTAGATTAAGTCGATGTGACTTAAAATTAAGGAAATTAGCACAGTGAGGCAAGGAAGACCATGTATTTATCAAAGGAAATTAAGTCAAGAAACAAGTGACAGTGATGTTTAGATATTGTGAAAAACGATTTCAATACTTTGTCAAAATGACCTGAATTAGCGAATCAGTGATCCATAAAGTTTCACTTGTGGGCCAGCCTTGTGAGCTTCAAAGGTGTTATTCACCATTTTGCAAAAGTCGCAAAGCATAGTGCATGTTATAAGTTCTTTGACCTGAACTTAAAAATGTTAAGTGAGCTTGCTAATCAGTCTTTCTTGTTTTAGTGCCCAGAATCAGCTGTTGGTGGAATTTATGGTGTCATCACAAGAAGACGTGGTCATGTGTTTGAGGAAGGCATGGTTGCAGGCACTCCATTGTTCTTAGTCAAGGCATACTTGCCAGTCAATGAATCATTTGGTAAGTTTTTCTACATGAGCGAATTTAAAAAAATCCCCGGAAATGCGTTGTTTTGTTGTTTTTTTGATGAGCTGTTTTATAAAGACGACTTGATAAGATCGAAATGAATGCGCTAGAGCTTAAAGACTCATTGCACGCAAAACAAAAAGGCACATGTTTGCAGTCCCTTTAGCAGAAATTCCATAGCAGAAATTGGACTGGCCCTATCCATTTCTTAGGAGAACAGAGTGCACGCATGACTGGATGACATGCTTCAATCTTCAACAAAGAGTTTGTTTATAAATAGATCTTTTGGTGTGAACGTCTTTCATCTTTTTACTTTGTACTCGTACAAACAACATCTTGTTATGATTTGCGATTGATGAGATATAAACGGATTTCCATTCCAATAAGTAATTTGGTTGATCGTTCACTCTAGGAACATCCAGTTTGTTGATCAAGATCTTTCCTGTGAATTTTAAATCAGCCAATAGGAGCGCACACTGAAGTTTTTTGCATTTTAAATCGCTGATAATTTTTCCATAAAGGCTTTGCTAAGAGTTTTCAAGAAATGGCTTGTAGCATGAGAAGTAGGCAGCCGGAAATCAATAAATATATTGCCCAGTGTGATTTGAGAATTTGACCATTGATCTTGATTTTAAATAGGCCTTGTGTACGATTTATTATGACATGTCAAAACTGGGAACTTTTTTGGCGCACCCTGTAGATTCTTATTAATGGGTTTTTACTGAATGAGGTTATTGCCGAAATACCAATATCATCCTTTGCAAATTACAGGATTCACAGCTGATCTTCGTTCAAACACTGGCGGAAAGGCTTTCCCACAATGCATCTTCGATCATTGGCAGATGATGACTGACGATCCTTTGGAACCAGACACAAAGTCAGGCAAAATCGTCTTGGCAACAAGAAAACGCAAGGGACTGAAGGAGAATGTTGAACCACTGGACAAATATTACGATAAATTGTAAAGGCGACGATGTCAGTGTTAAAAATGTTGAATATAGCCTGGGAAGGATCCGAAAAAGTACCTTAAAATCAATTATAATTTGTTTATAAAAGTCTGTTCTTCTGCACAGCCTACCTTTGCACAGTTCTTCTGCATAAGCATGGCAGGTCGGCCAAATACCACGACGGTTTCGTTGAGCACTCTTTGTGGTGAGCAGGAGGTTAATATTCTTCCAAGATTTTAGACGTTTTTACTCGATAACCAATGAACCAAGTCTTCACGTGATTTGCAAAAAATAAAAATCTTGTGTCCATTGTTGTTTTTGTAACTTTACATTGCATAAAACTCATTTCTTGGAAAACTGCTGGCTGGAAATAAAAAAGCCAGAACATCCATATCTCTCCCAACTATTCTCTCAACTCGTCTTTTGCTCTCAGTTCAGCTCCTCACTCTCGCAGCTATTAATAAAATCGGCTATATTTTTCAAATTGCTAATTTCTCACCAACGGATACGGCTACAGGCTTGCCATTTTTGATAAAATCGATCAATTTTCAAAATGCTCAGTTTTAATAAAAAAGTAAGGCTGTAGGCTAGCATTTTTAACTAAAATCGACTGATTTTTGAAATCCTTATTTTTCACCAAAAAGTCAGGCTTGTTGAGCACATTTTTTCCTTTCCGTTCGTTGGGGATTGGGTCGACTGATGGGCCTAGTATTTTGGTGGAGCGAGTGAGAGACACGAGGAGCATCATAACAGAGAGAAAAACGACAAGAAAGAGAACGAAGGTGGTATATAACAGTTATTTATGTGAATTCTACAACCATACGCTGTAACCTGTGGCTAGAGGCTTACTTTTAAAGTGCTTGTTATTTTTGCCTTTTTCAGTAAAATTGACTAAATTTACGATGGCTTTCGCCGAAAAATAAGGGTATAGGCGCCTTTTTCACTGAAATCTGCCGATTTTCAAAGTGTTCATTTTTTACCGAAAAGTAAGTTTACAGGCTTGCCTTCTTCACTGAAATCTGCCGCTTTTCAAAGTGCTCATTTTTCACCAAAAAGTAAGGCTTGTCTTTTTCGCTAAAATCGACTAATTTTCAAAACATTTATTTTTCATCAAAAAGTAAGGCCATACATACGCTTGCCGTTTTCGCTGAAATCCGCTGATTTTAAAGTGCTCTGAATGCTCAGTTTTCACCAAAAAGTAAAGCTGAATTCACACTTGAAGCGTCGTTCTTGGCGCATACCAGATAATGACGTACGGCAATGCGACAAAGTTGGATTAATTCAACCTTGCCGCACGTTCTGCATCGCACAGTAAATATCGCATCAAGTGTAGTCTTGTCTTCAAGGATTGCTTTTATCGCGGAATTTCAAATTGCTATCTTTTTCACCAAGGACTAAAGCCACGTTGCTTATTTTGGCAAAATTTGTTTCCTGAAATCCCCATAAAATTACATATTAAATGAAAAACTCTGTTTCTAAAGCACTAAATTAATTGAAAACTAAGCAAAATAAAAATTCGACGTTTTCAGATGTTCGCTTTGGCTATCTTTATCAACGATTGAGATCGACTTTACAAAATCTACGTTACTAAATTCAAATAAAATAAGAATTTAAGTTTGTTGTGGTATGTTTCGGAGATTACCACAGGTCGGCTTTAGGGATCGTCCGAATTGATCGGTTGTTTTTAGCCGAATTATACCGAAAATAAATTTTAGCTGCAATTTAAGTATTCGGTTACTGTAATTTTGGAAATCAGGTACTTAGCAAGCAAATTCCAGCACGCAGGCTAGGAACAGCCAGCCGATATCGGCTAAAAAGATCCGATTTTCTGGATAATTAATTGAAACATTCGGCACTTCATATTTTCGATATAAAGTCAGCAACATATTCTATCATCCAAGTGCCGGTATTTAAGCGGTTTTATCCGCTGTTTTTCCCCAACTTGCTGCTATTTAAGAGATTTTACTGTGTCGAAAGTTAATACTCGCCTACGCAGAGGTTCCGCGTGGCGGAAAGGATTTCTACTGCGTAAAGTTAACCGATCAATTCGGACGAAATCTTTTTCACTTTGCAAATTCTCACTGTGCACTTACAGAAGATGAAATTTCTTGCAATACCATTTCGGAACTTTCTACCACGAAAAGGAATGTGGATGCTAAAATCTTGTCCTGTTTAAAGATTGGGCGCCTATGTAGGCTGAGCACAGACTTTATTTTGTTGCGGAGGAGGAAGGGAAAGGCTTCTGTAGGCTAATGCGAATGCTACCTGAATCAACTTTTTACACAACTTTATCACATAAATTCATCATTCTGATTATTATCCTCTTCATCAGAAGAATCCGTCATATGTTTGTTCATTTTTGCTAATGTATTTCGGAGCATACTTGCTCCAATATCTGATAACCCATTCTCTTTCTCGGCCACATTTTTATCAACTTTTCTCAGCTTAACGCCAGTTCGTATCATCGCCATAATATCCTCATTTCCATCACTTGAAGGTTTCTCGGTTTCCTCATTTTCAGCCTTTTTACGAAGTTTTTGCCTTGCTGAAATAATGTCGTTTAGATCAAAAGTGTCACTTCGTCCTCTAGAACTACTGTTATCTTTCGAACTACTTTTTGGAGCCTTTTTCGGAGTTTTCTTTGTCGTCTTCCCTGCTTCAAGTGCAGAGATCGTCTTTGGGTTCGGGGTGGGGGGCGGTGGTAGGGGTGGGGCTAATGGCGGAGGGGGTGGAATCGAAGCAAAGGGGGGAGGTACTGGGAGTGCACAGACTGGGGGTGGAGGTGGTACTGACGGGGGAGTAGCTTGAGAAGAATTCTCTGAGGATTCTTTTCCTTCTGTTTTCACAGATGCCATTCCAGTCACCTTCTTTTCCTTATTTCCTATTTTCGCATTGTTCGCATTTTTCCTCTTCGCTTCTTCATATTTCGTCAGGATCTTCAAAGAAACGCTTGACTTATGTTCACTTTGTTGGCCAGGAGAGGGAGAAGATCTGCCACTTCTTGTCCGTCGGACGGGCGGTAGATATCTTGGCGGTCTTTTAACAACTGGTTCTGGGAATTTCTGTTGTAAACAAAGACAAGAAAATAATAACGGACAAAAATTTGCTTATATCATTGGACTTTTTGAGTAAGTAAAAGATTTAATTACTTTATTCTGATTAAAACTAAAAATCCTCTAACGGGTGCCCCAAAAAATAGTGTCCGTTTGTGCGGGCGGCTGCTGTAAAAGAGCTGCAACTTCAATTGCTCTGTTTTTATACAGTTGCATAGAGTTTGAAACCTTAGAGTTTGACTTAGAGTTTGAAACCTTGTTTTGGTCAATCTGACAAGAGGTTACTGATTTATGGCACAGGAAAGGCTATATAAATGGTTTCTTCAAGAACAGCAGTTCGTTTGTTCTCCAACAATGTCAAAATCAAGTAAATATTGCAAGAAAATGTTCTAGCCTAGTATTTGAAGTTTTTCTACATTAAAAAAAGGTGAATGGTGCTGTTTATTTATAACACAACACTGCTAACCCTTTTTCAAATCTTGAAAAAATTCAAATACAGTTTCTACTACGAAGAATATGAAACTCTCTTAAAAACATTCTGCTTAAACAATAGCATGAAATATAAAGTATAAATAGACTTACAACGTGAAAACGACCCAAGCCAAAAAAGCGAACATTCATTACCTTTTGGAATTCTTTTAGACGATCGATGGTTTTATTTCTCATGTCGTGAATGAAATCTTTCTTCTTCTCTAATTCTTCTTTGTTTTTATCTCTTTTCTATGACAAGAAAACAAAGATCTTTAGGCCTTGCAGGTGACAATAGCGGATTTTACAACCATAGAGACTTTTGTTTTTGATTGACAGGTCAGTACAAACCGACTCACAAAGGTAAACGAAAGAAAATGCGAAAGATAGCACAGGCTCCATATCTTTAAAAAACTTTGAAAAGGTCGGTGTAAAATTCTATGACCTATTTCTTTGAATTGAATGGCTTGAAATAAACTTTAGCTACATTGCTTTAATTCTACAGTTGGACTTTCTGAAATCTTGAATATTTTTCGAAATTACAGCGTATTTTATATTTCAGCTCTTTTGAGGATGTGACGTCATCAAATTTCTAAATCGTAAACCTGAAGAGTGAGAGACTTGTGCTTGATACTATATTGTAAACATTCATAAACTATGGTTTTCTTGAAAATTATTCTATATTTCCTCAAAAGATTAGAAATTACGAGGTTTTTAAGTTTTGTTCAAAATTTTTCTTGAATTCTTAAAAAAGAAAAAAACCGTCTAATTATGAAAATATGGAAGATTTCAGAAAAGTCCAATGGCAGAGCTATAGCAAAGTAGCTATAGTTCCTTTCAAGGCATTCAATTCAAAGAAATGGGTCATAGAATTTTATACCGACCTTTTTAAAGAGTAGGAACCTAAACTGCGAAAGATAGGCTGAGACTGGGGTGGCTAACTAACTCGTCGTGCAAGTGAAAAAGCATACAAATTTATATCGAACGTTGAAGGATACTGTAAACATCTGTAGCCTCAGCTTCATCCAGCTCATTCAGAAGCTGAGAATTAAATAATTGGATTTTACAAAAACAATTTTCGAAATTGCATTGCCCACTGTTCAGCTTCTGAACAAGGTAACTAAAATCGAGGCAGCAGCTGTTTTAATCCGTACTTCTAATTTCGATCTAAAATTCCTGTCTTCGTTTAACTTTTGCGCTTGCACAACGAGTTAGTTATCTATCCATGCTTTAAGCTATATATTGCAGTTCCTCTGTTTACGCTTGTGCGTCGAATAGCCAGCCGTTGCAATCCCTTTGTTTTCAAACATTAGTCCCTTTTGTAGGTCGTTTAGCAAATGGAGGAGGATATTTGAGTGGTCTTTATAGTTAAGATCTATAACTTTCAGTTATTACAAACCGAATATAAAAAATTCGGTGCCGGATTAGGTAAACTACCTTGCACTTTCCTAGAAGGTCGGGAAATAAAGTTAAGTGTATTTTTAATCTTAAAACAATTGATGCATAAAAATTACCAGTAAGAATCTTAAAATTTTTAAGGAATTGGGATTTCGCGAATTGGCTAAAAGGTTTTTGCAATGCATTTTAAATTTTGGCTTCGAAATTTGCAACTCAAAATCAATTGTCTAGAAATCTACAGGTTCTTCAAAGATACTTTGAGGCAAAATAAATTTCCAAGAAGGAGGTGAACTTCCTGACTTACAATTTGAATAGAATGATGCCACTTGAAATTTTCTTCAGCTGTTTGCTTTGCACTAATTTTGCTTAGTCTGTCTCCCTCACATTTTCTCTGCAATGCAATAAAGATAATAAACAAAGTGATAAGTCTCGCCTTGCATAAATAAATAACAAAAGGGTACGAAAATTTACTTACTGTTTGAAAAATGTTTGGAGCATTCGAAGTATGTGAAATCTACTGAAAGTGAAAACAATAGACTCGTCAGGGTAAGACGAAGTCTAAAAACACCCATTCTGTAGGCAGTAGGTATAAGAGGGATCAGAGAGAGAAATGCCAAAAATAAAGATATTTTTGAAAATAGAAAAGCATTCGACTTTCTCTAGAGTCTCCCTGTTTTCAGAATGTGAATTTTTTGTGATTTTCGCTGCAAACGACCAATCTCAATGTTGATTTTGGTTCGTTTTTTCATTCTCAAATAAGCATGGGATGACTGAGCGAGAGTGCTTGAAACATTTCTCAGTACAGTCTCCCTGAGGGCATTCTCGTGAACAGATTTTGGTATTCAAAACTTCATTTTTCGCCATTTATTCCGTTATTTTGCAATTCTGGATCACTGTGCTACGTTTGCCTTTTATCTTGCAATGAAGTGATCATGAGATAACACAAAATATGAAAGTTGATACCACACCTTTCTAAGTCGAAGCCAAGCTCTTTTCCTGAACAATCGATTCAATTTGGCAACAAACTGCCGTTTCTTTTCCCATTCTTCTCTCTTCTCTTTTCCTTCCTCCTTCAATTTAATCTCCTGTTCTTGAAAATCTTCTGGTTGATCTTCAAAAGCCTCGTAAAAGAAATCATCCTCATTTTCAGATTCTCCTTCAGTCAAAAACTCCTTTAACTTCAGTCTGATTAATTTCTCCTCTTCTTCCACAATTTTCAAATCCAAGTCATAAATTTCAATTTGCTTCTGGAAAAACTTTTTCTCTACTCGCTGGATCTCTTTTTCTAGTGTTTCATTGTCTTCCAAATCAACGACTTCCTGTCTGATTGTTTTCCTGTCCGCCAAAAGTTTAGTTCGTTGAAGACGTAGCAGCTGTGCAGATAGACTTGCGACGTCTTTCGATTTTTCCCGCAATCTTATCCATGCTGTAAGGAAAGAAATACGACTCAAATAATGGAAGAACCAGAATAAAACCGGTTAGAAACAAGGGATCGATTTCGATTAAGCTGCTATGCAGAATTACGACACAAGCAGCATATTATTCCGGGAGCATTCAACTCAGATTCGATAAATTTAAACGATCTCGTAGAGGTATTAAATTCTTTCTTGTCTCGGAAAAAAGTCGGTGAATGCTTGCGCTGCATGAATTGTCATATAGCGAGTTTGGGCTGTACTGAAGACCGCGGGCATTGTAAATCTCGGTACTGCCCACGAATTCGGTTAATAAAAAATAAGTATCAGTCAACAGAAAGAAGCCACAACACTAACCTGACGTGTTATGGAAGTTCTCTTTTCCAAACCTCATCTCATCATCAATCATCCTATCTCTGCATTCCAACAAAGATCTTAACGAATTATTAAAAAATTCAATTTGCAAGTCCAACAGATTTGATTCATTTTCTTCTAGTTGCTTTTTCCAGTCTTCACATTGTTCTGCTAATTTGTTTAAATCCTCTTCAGAATTTCTTTCTTTTCTCAGCTCTAGATTTTTCTGTTTTAATTCTTGATGGGCCACTTCTCTGAGAGACATAAGACAGATAAAAAATGTACTCTAAAAATATATATAATAGTAAACATCAGGCCTTGTGAGGAGGAAAATACAACAAGAGCTGGAAAATTAGAGCACCTTAAAATTCCAGGTGCTTGATTAGGCACCTGGGAAACATTTAATTCCTTTTAGATTTATTGTTTGATATATGATAAAGCAAAAAAAGACACCAAAAAAGAAAGCAAGAAATCACGAGAACAGGCCAGATATAATCATAATCTTTGTAGTGAAATATACAGTACATGCACAGTCACTGTATTAATAAACTTATCAACCAAGCACGGGCATCAAATCATGAACAAGATTGCACAAATGGTTATTGCATCTTCTTTTTCATTTAATGGCTTAAAGGGGATCCGTCGCCAAAGTGTAAACAATCTGTAAATACAATTGTTTTTGGCATGTATCAATTGTCTTTTGCAGTTCGTTTTGTGGCTTCATCCAAGCCACAAAAAATTGACCGTTAGAAATCCACTTATACAGTATATATGTGAGCAATCATAAAATATATGAATGTTTGGTTTCTTCTTCTGTGACGTACAAGGATGTATCTTCAACATGTGATGCTTTCATTTCTGAAAAAGAGGCTAGGAGTCTGGGTGATATGTGAGTCTGCCATGTACGAAGAACGCTGGTACAGGACAGCCCAAACAGCTTAGGGAAATGTAGTGATAACCTGTATTAAGGACACAGGGGTAAAAGGATTAGGAGTAGAATAAGGAGTTACCGCCTCGTCATGACCATTGCAAACTGGAAAGAGCAAATGCCGACCTTCTCATGTATGTCCGTAAAAGAGTTCAGACATTTCTGGGTGGGAGCAATAGCTTCTTCGAAGCTGCGGCAAATTTGGTATTTTTCACATGTCGTATTTAACTGGGGAGTAAACTTTCGAACCAGCCATTACTGTACCCCCATCAAACTGTTAATTGGGGCCTATCGGTTTCGNCCAGCCCTGTGATGCCGCCAGAATGCTGCGCAGCAACCTGGATTCAATAAGTAAATTTTTACTGCGTCATGGCGTTTCTTCTAGAAATTTCGTTTATCGCGTGAACAGCTGAATTGTTTTGGTCGAAATTGCACATAAATCGACAATAATCCAGCAGTTGGCAACTGATTGCATTCTTTGCATTCGTCAGCAGTATCAAAGAAAAGCGTTCTTGGTTCCTGACTGGGTTAGCTAGTTAGTTAGTTAGTTAGGGGGGGGGGGGACAGAACACCACTCCTATATGTACTCGTTTTACTTCGTACATAAAAACTGCAAAATCACCAAATTCGACCAAAATTTGGAGACGACCTAATCGAGTCCGCGACAGGCCCGTCGGAACGAAATTCATATTGGGGGGCTGAAGCTAGATGCGAGCGAAGCGAGTAAAAATAGGGGTTCGGGGGCTTGCCCCTGGGAAAATGTTTGTGACCACGCCCTTTAGATCGTTGGAAAAAGCCTCTGTTATGAAGAACTTTTTATCATTCTTCATATTATCATTCTTTAAGGAGCTTTTACTTCTTCGCATTACTTTAAGGAGGAAAGGATCGCGAGTAGCGAAAGGCTTTCCTGGGAAGTTTTGAACAGAGGACTTCTTTTTTAATTCTATGAAATAAAAACGTGATAGCTTGATAACTCTGATAACTTCCTCGAGTATAAATAAGTTTAAATCTTCTTTTCTATAAGCTTGATTTTCACAGCTTTTTTCACTGAAATAAAAAAGGAACAAACTTTTAGCAGATTATTGGGGAAGCTGAAGCCCCCCCAGCCCCCCGCTTCCAATGGACCTGTCCCTTGTCATGACGCTCAAATGGTGGGGCTCTACCTGGGATCGAACCCTGTCCGTCTGACTGGTTTGGCTGCAAAGTCAGAAGATTACACCACTGCGCCACAACACCTTCACTTGTGCTATGATTTTATGCCCAAGCTATCAGCCTACAGTAGGTGCTCATTTTATCGAGCTCCTAGAATTTTCCAGGTGTGCGTGGGGGTGCGTCATCGAGCTCCAGCACCTCTCCTTGCAAGGCCTGAAACATTGAATTCTTCGCTGCTAATAAAATCCTCATGATGGCAACGAAGATGAAGAAAAAAGGTGAGTGTCCATACCTCATATCAAGAAAAGGTTGCCTGTCAAAGTTGTAGAGTATTGCTTCTGCGACATCAAGCTTCTCCTGAGCTTCATCTTCCAACGAATAAAGGCTAACCATATCATGAATATTGATGGAGCCATCTCTTAGTGAGAGAACTTCACCTGAAAATTGCAAAGAGACAAATGTTTAACTACAAATCATGTTGGCACTACCTTAATTCATCAATGGTGTAGTGATCAAATTTGTTTTGAAGGCAGGCTATTATTAAGGGGTATACTGTACGTAGGTAAATCTAGCCTAGTAGCAGTGAGGCATCAAATTCATTTGCAAGAAATCTAACATCCAAGCTCGAGCAAAAAAAGTTGAACATTTTTACCTTCGTTTTGAGATGTATAATCAACCTCTCTGATAAGAGGAAAAGTTTTATATCAAGGAATTTACAAACCATCACAAAAGAAAATATCACACAATGTATGGAGGGGGCTTTGGGGGGTACCAGAACCCGCAAACCTGCATCAAAATTTGCAAAAACCCAAAGATCCGGAAGCAAAAACACACAAAACCCGTAGCTAAACTTTTGGACGAAAAGTTCGAATTTTTGTCACTATTTCTCCAATGTTTCCAGCAATTTCGCTTTCAGCGACTGCTCATCGTTGTGTAAGCATCCAAAGCCAGTTTTTCGATCTAAATCAATTGCACAAACCATGTGACTTGGAAAACCTGAAAAGCTGTGGATTTTTTTATAGAAAACTCGAAATCTGAGTGGAAAAATAGGCTAAACCCACAACCCGTGAAACATCTTAAAACCCATAAACCCGCACGTTTAAAACATAAAACTCAAGGGCTAAAATTGGCCAAACCCACAACCCGTGAAACCCCAAAGCCCCCTATGCATATTTTCATTGCGAAGAATACAGTACAGGCCTGGTGCACATTATAACTGTTTTCCTGCCTCTTGAGGAAGTTTTTAAGTTCTTGAGAATTCTTGTTTAAAGATGCTTACAGTCTTTCGTACCACTCAAGAATTCTTATCAGAATGTACAAAATTCTTGAACATTCTTAAGAAGTATTGAGAATTCTTGTCATGTTAATGTGTGCAAGGCGGGTACTGTATGCAGAATGGCATCCTTTTTGCAGCTATTCAAAGAATCAATAATACCTAATTTCTGGGGATGCTGAATTCTGACTGGTTAGATTTTTCTGCTGGACAGTGTTGCTTAATTCTGACAAGCAACCTTTAGAATTTGTGATATGGAACTATAGACCATGGCACTCAATTTGTATAACAATCATAATTTTGTCTGGCATATCTATTGTCAAAACATTTTTGTAAGCAAATTATCAAGAGTTGTTTATACAGCAACTTGCTGCTCACCAAAGTGGGCAGCGGAGTTAACTTAGGCAGTAAAAAATTACAAAAAATATTAAGTAATTATGCAATATAAAACTAAAAATTAAATCACGGACTAACCAAGAAACGATTTGGCATCCTTTACAGCATCAGCAAATGCTTTTCTATTTAAATCTCCAAGATTCTCCAGGTATTCTTCCTCAGTGATTGTTTCTTGTTCAAAAAATGTCTCCAGAAATATTTTGACACCAAGAACTTGTCTTGATGTTTGAAGATACGTTATCATATTCTCTTGAAAGTTGTCTGGGATGTAAACTGATGATACATAGCTCCAAATACCTGAAAGATAAACAGGCAAAAACTTGTTAGAAAATTAAAAACCAGCATTTAATGTTGCACACAAGATACAGAATGGTTTAGACTACAGTAAAAACCCGCGTATAAGAACCTACTATTTTGCAAGTCAGCCTGGGTTCTTAAACAATGAATACAATGGATTGGTTCTTATAAAACAATTGAAAATTTGACAATTTTAGCCTGTAGGTTCTTAATCCACAAGGTTCTTATACGTGGGTTTTTACTGTATTATAGCCAAAGAAAGCTTTTTTATATCACATATAAACATAGCTTGCTCTACTAGGTGGAAAATTGTTGTTGCAAAGAAATAATGTATCATTGGTCAAGAGCGATACAATTTGAAAGTTGAAAGTATTGGACAAATTGTCATGTCAGCACATTCTTGCTTGTATAACAAACTTTGGAAAACACTGTGATCTATAGTATGCCCTTAAACTTTCTTTGCAAGCAAAATAAACGTAAGTCATTTTTACCTGCAGCAATTACCCTGTTGTTCTCTTTGCCTCACAAAATATCCCTACTAAAACAAATCTATTTTGCAGGATAATTTGCAGTGTAAGTCTTTGTCTGCAAATTGAATGTCTGGTGTTTCAAGGCCTTTGTAGAGGAACTACGGCTTTGCCTGAAAATCTGTGCAGGAGATATTGCACACCTTTGCACACACACATGCATGCAGGAAAGAATAATTTATATACCTTTTGGAACTGCTGGTAGCCCTGGCAAAGTCCCCTCAAGAGACTCACACAAAAGGCATATCTGCTCATGGATGCTGGTCAATTTTGCAACAGATATTTCTGCAATGTATTCTGCAATCTGATCTCCCTTTTTTATTTTTTGTTCGTCAATATTATTATTATTAGCAGTAGCACGAAGATCATTATTGCTTGTTTCTCCTGTTTCCAGATCACTTTCTGATTTCCTGGAGGCTTTGATTTGAATTATATTTAAATCATCAATCCAATTGACTATAAATGTCCATGGGCTTGGCCCGACTTCAGTGATTATGCGCTTGTCTTCTTCGGGAGATGGTGCGTTTTCATTAGAAGGTGAATGTGTTGTACTTTGGCCTAATTCTGTTGGTGTGTCTTTTGTGCTTATTACTGCTGCTCCAGTCGGAAATAACGGGAATTCTTTGATTGCAATCCAATCATCTTTGATAGCAGGACTATTCATCTTCGCCTGATAATATCAATTGCTGAATTTCCTATGAATTTCTTTGAGCAATCCATGCAGTTTTTGCACACTGCAGTTCGCAGTAAAATGTTTTGATTTGCTTTTTGCTACAATATTGATTCTGCCTCTTTTTCAATCTGGATCGCTAATTTACGTCACGTGACGAAATTTGGTGATTTTAGAAGATTACGTCATAGTCATTTCCAACGCCTCTCGCTTTGCTTACTTTATTTATTTTCTGCTTACCTGATCAGCTTTAAATTTTATTGTCACAAAAACATTTTGTATCTTGATAACTCTCTTTTGCTCAGCATTTCTGCGTGAAATTAGGAACAAACGACCACTACAATTTACTTTTCGAAGTATATTTCAAGCAGTTCAAGGTATTTAAAAGATTGCAATACTATGCAATGCCATAATGCCATATAGGGAGAATGAAGTTGATAGCATAGCAAAATAACTCAAAATATCTGACTGAGGGACCAAGAAAGGAAACACACACGTAATGCAGATTTTCTTGAATGAAAATTACAGTAATAAATTATCTAGGAATTTTTCATCTGTTCATTTAAACGAGAAATGTAGCAATTTTTTCATATATTTCATATTTCATTCTTTTAATTCTTTCATATTTCATTCATATTTCGTTGAATTAACCCCTTTTTAGAGAACGCAGGAGCACTGAAAGCCCCAAAAAACGAGGCTGGGAGCGAACTTTCCGCAAAAGGAAAATAATGGCGGGCCGGATCGAAGCCGCCGGGTGCTCGTCTCTGGTTTTGGCACCCGATCACCGCCTGCGCGCCAAAATTTGCGTTCGATCCAAATCAAAACAGTCTCATGGGAGGTTGGCGAAGCTGCCAAAGCAGGAGATCTCCAAGGATTCACCAAAGAAGCTTCGGGAAATGCCTCAGTTGCTGTTACCAAAATGGTTCAATATCAGCAGAAAACAGAGATTTCTTCAAGTATGCATAATCACAAAACTGGTCCTGTCCACTCGGTCTAACTTGGTGGAACAAAAATTCAAGATGCAACGAACATGGCGGACAAGGTAGGATACCTGGGAAAATTTGCAAAGTATTTGCAAAAACCCTTTACTTTGCTCAAGTCATAAAATCTCGATTTTCCGGCAAAAAGACCCCTTCCTAATCATATGAGCACCAATGTGGCAGTTCTTGGAATTTGAGGCTGACAAAGGTC